>OZ012741.1:127590503-127960503 GCA_963859935.3 Lathyrus sativus | reverse complement strand
CCAAGTTGCGGTTCCCAAGGTTGTGCCGCCTCCTCCTGAGGTTGTTCCTGTTAGCGGTGATTTGCTTGATGAGTCGGCCTCCATGAAAGCTAAGCGTGTCGCGCTTCAGAGGAAAGGTGCTGCTGCTATGATTGCTGCTGAGGAGTATGCAAGGAAGTTTGAGTCTGGTGATGTGCTGGTGAGTTTGGAGGATTATGATTTGGTGTTGTTTTGCGTGTTTAAGTTTAGTTGAATTATGGTTTTGGAACCCTAAATGGGAAATTTATGCGGTGAAATCGTGGTGTGTGATGTTGGAATTGAATTTTGGTTTGAAACTTGAGATGGAGTTATGCTTAATGTTGTTGTTGTTGTTGTTGGTTTGGTAGGAATTTGATATAGAGCTTTGATTTTATTGTTATTTTTGTGTGAGCGGTGATTAATTTGATGTAGAGATTCTTTTTTATCTTGTGGAATTCTTGTATTTTTTGGGAATTAGGTTCACATGAGTAAAGTATAGTTGTTTTGATGTGCTGGTGAGTTTGGACGATTATGATTTGGTGTTGTTTTGTGTGTTTAAGTTTAGTTGAATTGTGGTTTTGGAACCCTAAATGGGAAATTTATGTGGTGAAATCCGGGTGTTGTGATGTTGGAATTGAATATTGGTTTGAAACTTGAGCTGGAGTTATCCCTAATGTTGTTGTTGGTTTGGTAGGAAATTTATATTGAGTTTTGATTTTATTGTTAATTTTGTGTGTGAGTGGTGCTTAATTTGATGTGGAGATTCTTTTTTATCTTGTGGATTTCTTGCATTTTTTACCGTTCTGTGGCTGTATGAGCAGGATACATCAGGAAATCTTAATGGAGAAGAACAGGGTCAATCCAATGTTAAGGTCTTTTGTCGAATGTGCAATCGCGTTGAGAGCGAAGGAAGTGAGAAAGCAAAAAAGATGCTTTCGTGCAAAAGTTGTAGTAAGAAGTACCATAGGAACTGCTTGAGAAGTTGGTCTAATAATAGAGGTGAGAAGGTATATGTGTGCAATCATGCTGTTATGTTCTTAATGATGCATGTTTTCATTTTGTGTCTTTCTTTTTGGCAGATTTATTTCATTGGAGTTCGTGGACCTGTCGTGCTTGCCGAATATGTGAGGTAATAGGTGATGTGCAGTGCTAGTGAGCCAGTGCTTTTCATGTGTTTTTTGTTCGAGGCTATTCTTTCTAAATCTTAATCTTAAAATCGATGCTGCAATTGTAACTGTTTATAGTTATAATCTCCATCTAGATTCAATCTTGCAAAAGTATCTTCATATCCCCACACTTAAATGAAGAATTGTTCCAGTGTTGTCGATGGCAGATGGCGGTCCATTGCGGGGAGCCAAAATCCCGCTATACAGGCTGCTTTGTGGCACCGTTATAGCAAATTATGGCAGAAATAACCTGCAGTATCTGCTGATATTTACCATTGTGGCAAGCCCAAAAATTGACATGTATATCAGCCATGGCGCCGCTATTTGATTACTCTGAATTGTTCTAACACTGGATATTTCATGTTATTTTCTTGAATATGTGATGCCATGTTTCGAAAAATGTTGCTTGACATCACTTTTTATTATGGATTAGACAGGAGTTAGGATTTGCATGTTTAATCAAATAAGATTGAGTATTTTTTTAATTGTACATAATGGGAATCTCTGTCTGTCTTTTCAAAATTTTCATGAAAGTCGTATTGAATATCATACACTGGCTTTCAGTTTCCTACATGCTGTATATTTATTTGTTTGTAAATTAAATTGATTTTGTATCCTACATGACAATATGATTAGACCATTAATCCACCTTTTAGCCCTGAACTGTCTTCCTTCTGTGTGATTGGGTATCCAATTGGTTTTAGAGGCTTTGGGGGATTGGTTATCTCCTTTTAACTCAACACCTACCTACAAAACATCCCCTAGACCATTTTTTTCCTTGTGAAATGTTTGCAGTTACTTCTCACATGCTTCACTGTAGTTCCATTGGCATTTAAACACACTATTTTTAATGCATATATAACTTTATATATAAAAATGAATGTTGTTGGTTGTTATTAGAGAAGTTGTTCATACCAGCTAATGGTTCATTAGAGTTCTGTTTGTCTTATGCTTTGTTTTCTTCTTCTAGGCTTGCAGAAGGACTGGTGATCCAAGTAAGTTCATGTTTTGCAAAAGATGTGATGGTGCTTACCACTGTTACTGTCTGCAACCTCCTCATAAGGTAGATTCTGTTTCCATTACTAGTGAGCTTAGTATTGATTTCAAATGCACCATTTCTTATATGATTACATGTAATGCAGAATGTTAGTACTGGGCCCTATTTGTGCCCAAAACACACAAAGTGTCACAGTTGCGCATCCAATGTCCCTGGAAATGGACTAAGTGTGAGGTACGAGTCCAGAATAATTCATGTTTTTTACTTACATGTGTGGTGTTGTTATCCTCAACATTGTTTCCATTCCCATGGTTTATTATAATGTTTCTCTTATAATTATGTTGATGCTCACGTGATTGGATGATGAAAGCTATGCTAGTTTTATAGACAACTTATCTTCCTAATTGAAGCAAAGCTAACCTTTTCTGCTAGATGCGTATTTAATTACTACCCGTGTTTATTTTAATTGTTTGCTTTTTATTTGACTTTACTGCCTGCTGCTCAGAGTGCTTTGGAAATGGTAAAATAATTTGATTGATATTGTTTTGAACGGGCACATTATTTTATTATTATTACTTGTCATCACTTCAGAACAATTTATCTTTCCCAATTTTGAAGCATGCAAATAAATTATTTTTTATTAATGCCTAGCAGTACTGCAGTAGCATCTTTGAGTCAAGTAAGCTATTAAGTAGTTTGAAATTTTCTCTAATTTTATGTGTGGAACTGTGGCAGTTAATTCATTCTCACTTTGCAAATTTTACAGAATCTATTTGATGGATTAACTTACGACTCTTCTCTTGTAATAAAACTGATAGGTGGTTTCTGGGATACACTTGCTGTGATGCGTGTGGAAGATTGTTTGTGAAAGGAAATTACTGTCCTGTTTGTCTGAAGGTGCCAGTCTTTTCTCTAAACCTCTTTTTAAATCACAGCCAACTATCTTTTGGAAGTTCCTAGAACAACCTCAAAGGAAATTCTTTGCTATATTTTCTAATTTCGAAAGAAACATATTTGTAGCATTCTTATTCCATATGCCATCTTATTAGACTGTGAGTAATTGTAGGAGATGAAACACATGCATGTTATATGAAATATTGTCTAGAATTGGGCAGGTTTGAATCAGGTCCCATTAACATTCAAGACTGCATCTGAATTTTATGCTCTGTACTTGCGCAAATATCATAAATACTGTGTTGTACATTTGTGCTCACGCACACACATTGTGTGGCAGGAAAGGAACTCTGAATGATTACATTGTTTTTGGCTTATTTTGTAGGTTTACAGAGATTCAGAATCAACACCAATGGTTTGCTGTGATAATTGCCAGCGCTGGGTACATTGTCAGTGTGATAATATTAGGTTAGTTTGCTGCTTGTATTTGTGAAGATGCATTGATAACTTTTTTGGCATTACTTCTCAGTCCTATTTTTTAATGTCTAGTTATTTGCATCTGTATATCTGGAATGGCGATAGTCAATTTTACCTTTTGTGGTATAGTGTACAATAAAATTAAAATTTGCACTTAACATAGTTAATTGCACTTTTTGTTGTTCTTTTTGAGGTACATAAAGATGCTTGGTGTTGGTAGAAATTTTCTTGGAACAAGTTTGCTTCTTATTCTTTTACTTGAATGATTGTGCTTGCTGAATCCCGACCATGTCTTGTAAATTATGCTATGCAGTCTGTTTAGGCTGTGCAGTTATTAAACCAATTTGTTATATGCTTATTTTTGAAAAAAATGTATTGTAGTGATGAAAGATATCACCAATTTCAAGTAGATGGAAATCTGCAGTACACATGTCCTACTTGTCGTGGAGAATGTTATCAGGTGTGCACATGGCTTTAATAAATAATTACTTTTATTTCTTAATGAAATGTATGCTTGGAAGAAATGTTATTATCTGAACTCACCATATATCTATCTGTATGTTCCAGGTCAAGAATCTTGAAGATGCTGTTCAAGAGCTTTGGAGGAGAAAGAATGACACAGATAGAGATTTAATTACCAGTCTGAGGGCTGCAGCTGGTTTACCAACACAAGAAGAAATATTTTCTATTTCACCATATTCTGACGATGAGGATAGTGGGCCTTTAAAGTTGAAGAATGATTCTGCACGTTCCCTTAAGTTCTCTTTTAAGAATTTTCCCAATAACTCACCTATTAAGATAAAAGATTATGGAAAGAAATCTTCAAACAAAAAGACTGCCAAGAAAAAGGATTCTCTGTCATTCATGACTGGTAATATTGATGCAAACCATAGTTTTGAAGGACACAGTGATGTTAAATCTTTACATAGCTTGGATGATGATAAGAATGACGATGACATGCAATCCCAGAGAAATGAAGGTCCTGATGTTTATTCATCACCTGCTACCGGAAGCCTGAGTCAAACTGAAGTATCTTTTCCTGTCAACCGTCCAAGTATTTTGAAACGTAAGTTTGTTGATGAGGTGATGGTCAGTGATGAAGAAAGGAAAACCAGAGTTGTTCGAATTAAAAGCAATAAGGCAAATAATTTGGATAGTGAAGAGGAGAGTGGAAAACGTGGTGATAAGACTCAGAATGTAAAAGGGAAAAAGTTGGTTATAAATTTGGGAGCACGTAAAATTAATGTAGCTAGTTCTCCGCTGTCTGATAATGCAAGCTTCCAAAGAGATCAAGATCTGGTTAATGCAAATGGTATGTCTAAATGAAGTTTCATTTATTTGTTTCCTATGTCTTTGTATTTTAGCTTGAGACATGGTGGGATTTAATTATGTGAAAATGGGTTATGTTATGGCTATTTTTTCAGTTAATATGACTTCTTTGTCCTCGTCAAGTCAATGACATGACATGTTTTATACATTTAGTATTTAAGTAATTTTCTTTACCATGCAACAGAATTTTTAGTTATTTTGATTTGTGTCTGTAGCATCATTCTTGTGTGCACATGATGTTTAGTGGTTTGATAGCTTTTTTCTGCCATCTCTCTTTCTTTATGTGACTTTTCCTGTTCAAATTTATCAGGAAATGAAAATCTAGCCCATTTGATGAAAGGAAACAAGTATGCATTAGATAGACACGATGGAATGGCTAGACATGTTGATGGTAAAGGTATGGTTGTTATTTCCCCTTTTGAATCTGTCTTTTTTTCCCGCCACAATGAGCATTAAGTATGAGTTGTTAGTGTCCAAAATTCAAATGAGTTGTCTAGGAAAAATAACACAGGTTCATTTAATTTTCAGGAAGTAGGGTTGACTCTGGTCAATTAAAACATTTAAAGGTTTCAGGAAGAGAAGGAAATATGATCAAGTTGGGAAAAGTTAAGCCAAGTGTTTCTGAACTTAACTTCACGTCTGGCAGGGGCAATATGTCTGATGGGTGTGAAGTTGAGCCTTTAGACCGATCTCACATTATGCGAGGTAAACGTAGTACTCATGGAATGAACAATCAAGTTGGATTAGATGCAACATCAAGAGGTGAAAGGACGTATTTAGCGAGGCAGTCCGAAGGTAGCTCTGATGTATATGACGAGACACATGACAATAATCACACATCTTTACATTCTTTGCCGAAAGATTCTAAACCTTTACTGAGATTTAAATTCAAAAGGCCTAGCATTGAAAGTCAAAATTCTCCCCATCGGGAAGAGGAGAAGACCACAGTCAAGGGTCAGAGGTCAAAAAGGAAGAGGCCTTCACCTTTTAAAGAGAAAACATTGTTTAATGACTCTGAAGGTGTAAGTCAATCTCCTGGAGACAATATAAATCATGAGAACATGGATGCAAACTGGATTTTGATGAAATTGGGAAGTGATGCAATTGGAAAGAGAGTTGAAGTTCATCAGACATCCGACAATTCTTGGTTAGTTCATTCTCTGGCTTTTCATTAATTTTCTTTAGGCAATGGAAAAAGGATGACTATTGAATATTATTTTAAAAAAAATAATGTCATACAATTACAGTATGAAGTTTAGTCCATCACTATATGTTTCCCCAGATACTCCATTTGCTAATTAGTAGTACATTTTATATATAGAGTAGATAATACATTTTATATATGCATGGACTGTGGAAGTATTCTCTATACACTTTATATTTACGCACTTTCAAACCTAAAAACTTGAGAAATTTAGGAATGCATGAATCATAAGAAATAGTTTCTGTTTATTTTACTGTACTGATGAAAATGAACTATGTTTGTTAACAACAAGTTGATCAACAAGTTTAAAAGCTGTTGTTGCATAAACACTCTAGACTTTGTAAAGGATGGAAGTTTACATTTTTTCCTTCATTTTTGTTCAGGCATAAGGGAGAGGTTACTGACACAGTTGAAGGCACCTCAAAGTTGCATGTTACTTATGATGATGGAAAAGTAAGCATCTTGGAACTAAGAAAGCAGGGGGTCCGTTTTGTTCCTCAAAAGCAAAAGAGATCAAAAACATGAACTCAAGTCATTCACCCTTGGGGATCGTTTCATGTGCAGACATCTTATTCATCAGACTTAAAGATTATTTCGTCTTTGAGGCCTCAATGAAATTTATATTCTTAGCCGCCCATATTGATGCTGGTTTTTTGGGTAAAGCATTCTCGATTGGAGCAATTTCAGTTTTCTTGGAAGGATTAGCCTTATCCCACCGAAGCCCTTTTTTGAACCGCTGGATCTTGATCACAAATTAGATTTTTTCTTTTGTTGTTTTTCTACATGTAACTGTTTTCACAAAGTAGATTTTTGCCTGTGGTGTACAGGTCACCATTGCTGTACAATATGGAGGCATGTGTCCTAGGTGTTAGATGTATGATTAAACGCTGCCATTAGTTTTTTTTTGTTTGTTTGTGAATTAGTGTCCATGAGATTAAATTCACGTGCCAGTCGGAGGACAGTTAGGAACAGGCCCTTTGGGGGTCTCTTCCCCGGGCATTGAACGGTCAACTCAAAACTGAAACGGACAAGGGGACTTCGACGACTTCGACTATTTAATTAAAATAAAGCATTGCGATGGTCCTTGTGGATGTTGACGCAATGTGATTTCTGCCTAATGTTTTGAATGTTAAACTGAAGAAATTCAGTGTGGGTAAACGATGAGAATTATTATGACTCTCTTAAGGTAGTTAAATGTCTTGTCATCTATTTAGTGATGTGCATGAATGAATTGATGAGATTCTTACTATCCATATCTACTATCCAATGAAACCACAACGAAGGGATAAAGCTTAATAAAATCAATGTTGAAAGAAGATATTGTTGAGCTTCACTTTATCCAACTTTGTCAAATGACTTGAGAGAGCTGTAGGATAAGTGGAAACTTGAAAGAGAGAGTGAAATACAAATATTTTTACCATTATTTCACTAATTCTGTGAAGCAGAGGTGCGGCGCTGCCTTACTTTTTGAATCCAAGGCTGACTTTAGTTAGTTGAACCATTAACATGTTGGGAGTTTGGTTAGGGTAGTATATTTGGTTAGGGTAGTATGTATATTAGTTAAAAGATGATACTTGATAACGCTGGTGTCCTAAGACGAGTTCAATGAGAATAGAAATTTAGTGTGGAGCAAAATGGTTAAAACTTATTTGATTTTGATTTTCAGTATGTGGTAGCCAACCGTTTATAGCGACATTTCTTTTTCATCCTTTGATATCGGCTCTATAAGCCTAGTACGATAAATCAGAATCTAGGCTAAATATGATGCGTGTGCTCGTCGTTCGCTTGCCGATCCTAAACCCCTAGTAATCTTGCTGCCACAATCCACTGAGATTCAGTCCTTGACGCTTCGATTTGTCCATTCTAATCCACGTGTTGTCCGCCTTCCATACAAAATGCAGCTGGGGTTAGATTGAAAAAAAATTTAGTTGTAAAATTTCAAAGTTACAAAGTGTGTGTGACGCTTCCTTGCTCCTAGATCTTGCCATTTTCTTTCTTGTTTATTCACGGTTGACGTGTCTAGTTGTATGTACAAAATTGTTAAGCGATGTGTCGGCCATATAAAGGTGGGCCTTATCAGGAAAGTTTCTTGTGACACTTTTTCTTTGGTTGCCGAAAGAAAAGTGTTGTGGTGAAAATCAGATATCAGCTATTAAATTAACTTGAATCACAAATCATTGAAGTTCACCATCGAGCTTTGATTTATCTAAAGGAAAGGATAAAGATCGAAGAAAATCCTAAGTGCGCAATGTAACAACAAAACTAAGAGATCTAAGGTTAAGGGGTTGGTTATACCTAAGGAAAGTGTTAGCATCCTAAATATATGTAATACTCTACATGAACCTCTTATTTGTATTTGTGTTATGCTAAAGTTTGCTTCCTAAAGAAAATGTGCTAAGGTAAAGATCTAAGAGTTTATTCTAAGTATGCTTGCTAAGATATCGCATCTCGTGCCTACGTATCCTAACTACGTGTGAGGAACACTTGACTGTGGTCAAGGTTCCAAGGGGGAATGTAAGTGTCCATGGCAAGACACTTACATAGAGTTAAGAAATTCTAAACCTAAAGTTAGGTTAAGAATGGAAAGAAAGAGTAAGTGTCCATGACAAAACACCTACAAAGAGTTAGGCAACTATAATCCTAAGGTTAGGATAAAAGAAAGGTAAGTGTCCATAACCATGACACTTACAAAGAGTTAGATAACTCTAATCCTAAGGCTAGGATAAATGAAAAGTAAGTGCCCATAACCATGACACTTACAAAGAGTTAGACAACTCTAATCTTAAGGCTAGGATAAAGGGAAGGTAAGTGTCCATAACCATGACACTTACGAAGAGTTAGGCAACTTTAATCCTAAGGCTAGGATAAAAGAAAAATGGAAGGAAAGAGTAAGTTAGGCTAAGCTATCCTAAACATGACATGGAGTCAACAAAGGGAATCCTTTCCTTTGGAATGGTGTAGAAGATATTTTGGATGCAAAAAGAAAGGAAAATCTACGGGAGACTGGATCCTTAATGTTGTCATACAAAGGACTGAGAGCATAATGTCTATCTTACTCGAAGCTTAATCAGAAGTTAAGTTGGACCAGAAGCCTTAAAGGAGCATGTGACCAAAGCACAAGTAAACATTACACAAATTCAATCACAAACGACATTAAGTACCAAACAAGAGTTAAGTAAAGATATAAATTCATGTCAAAGCATCATAAGTAACAAGTATCATGAAAGCAGACATCAAGCAAATAGTAAGAGATGGAAGGATCTAACCAAAAAGATGGTGCATGATAAGCATTGCCTTCTATTGGACCAGTGAGCCAAGGAATAATCAAATATCAGATGAAAACAAAACATTCTAGGTAAGTCTTCATAAGGATTAAGAACCAAATAAGAGCTTCATGTATATGACTTCAATATCAAAGTATCAACACCTGCACACAAAAAATTTCTCAATATAAACAAAGCAACAAAAAGGTCCAATGTCTCCAAATCTCAATTCCAAAAGCATATGACAAGGGTCCTAGATCTAAGTCCACAGTTCAAGATAGTAGCCTTTCGTGTAGTGCAGAAGGTAGTTTGGCAAAGGTAAGGTAAAAGTGATATTGTAAATCTTTGTGTGTGTGTTGGGTTCGTATTGAGTTTTTTTTGTTGCTAGTGTCGCGGCCTTTTCGGTAGCAAGTTTTGTTTGGTAGCAGAGGTGAGTTGGTACAGGTTATGTCCATTTGTAGCGGGTTTTTGTTGTGGCATGTGAAAGTGGGCGCTGAAGAAGACCTTTTTATTTGTATTATTATTTTGAAAAATGCTATTCTTACACTCTTTCTTACATCTTACACCCAGTTTACTATTCACAAATACGTGAACAAATTTCTCAGAACATGGTTAATAGTATGTATTTTATAGGTTAATGAAATAGTGAAATAGTGAAAGTGATTAATAAATTATAGGTAAAATAATTGGTTAATGATGTAGATTTTTGTGGTTAATACAACTGTAAAATTGGTTAATGCGCAATCTTATATTTGTGTTAAAAATAAATTTTAAAAATAAATATATATTTTTTTAAAATTAATATTTTAAAAAAATATATTATTTTAATAAAAAATAATATATGGTGTAAGAAGTGGGTGTAGGATGTGGTGTAAACATAACATTCCTGTATTATTTTTTGTAACCTTGACAAATCCTCACGGGCCTTTATTGTAGTTTGTGGGCTTTTGTTAGATTGCAAAGTTTTGTTGTATGGTAATTGGACTCAAGAATTTTTGAATGAATTAAAATTTTTTTTGTTTGAAAATTTGAATGAATTGGAATATGAAATTTGAATATGATTAGGATTGAAACTTTGGAATAAAAAAAAGGAAATTTGACATGGAAACTTGAATCTTGAATTGAACTTGAAATTGAGTCTTGAATGTAATTTGCAAATTGAATCCTGAACTGGATTTGAAATGGACTTGAATTGGATTGAAGATAAAATTGGATTGAAATTGAATTTGAATCATGGAACTTGAGATGTGAATCTTGGATGAAAATTGAAAATTGGTCATGAATTTGAGATGACATAGAATCAAGTTCAAAGTCTAGGAAAATTGATCTTGGAATTATTTTGACTCTTGAATGATATTTACAACTCTTGATATGAATTTGAACTCTGGATCTTGGACATGAATTAGATCTTGAATAAAATTCGAATAGAATTTGAAATTGAATGAAATTTGAAGATTGTCTAGGAACTATTTCCTTGCATTTGGACTGATGAATTGGTTCAATTCGGTTAAATCGTCCAAAGTTCTTTGAATTAATTCCAATCAAAACCACTTGAAATCATTATTAAACATCTCTGAAATCAATCTGGAAATGAACTGAAACTTTGATTCAAATTTTGAGAAATACCTACAAATGAATCACTTGAAACCATCTTGAATGGGCGACACTCCTGACTTGCACCAACAAATTATCCTTGAAATCAATTTTCAGCATCTTGAATTCTTCATCATACTAGAACTGCATTAAAACTTTCAATCAACTTTATGAGAAATAACACCACACCCTGATTCCATCTTGGACTAATGAAAGGTTGAATTCTCCTATGAAAAGAGCATGAACCACATAATCAGGGGCTTGTGAATGACATGATATATTGACCAAAAGTACTGACTTTTGATGGCTTTTGCAGCTAGACTTCATCAGATAAACTTGAACATTACACAAAACCCTGATTTGAATCCTCAAACACAAGTACTTGAATTAAATCCACACCTGTCCTCAAAATAGCCAATGACACAGATGACCTGAGATATGAATTGGGGAAACTGCACCAAAACCCTAATTAAAAGTGAAATGGCTCTGATGATTATTCACCCTGAAACAGTTGCCTTTACCATAATCTGATAACCTGATACTGAAACAAACCACTTGTTTGACCAAGATTTGCCCACACCTTTGGCCTGACAACTTGGCCTGAACCTTGATTTGATCCTACAAAGCCCGAGTCTCGAAGAACTTGTGATGAAGCCATATTGCACAGGATTATTGAGAAAGACATATTGAGAGTATGAGAACTTGCTTGGCTGATGACCCATCCAAAACCATGACAGATCACTCCATTGAAACATTTGCAGCAAACCCTAATTCACAAGTGAAACAAAACAAACAAAGCCTTGATAATTGGGTTAGCTATAAAATATGATTGACCTACAATGATATGCAAAAGATCAAATAATCTAAGGGTAAAATTTGGGGCATGACACAAGGTTTGCTCACGGGTGGATTTTGTGAAGGAGTCACAATGTGGCTGATGTTTTGGCTGATGATTGTGATCAATATGATGTAGATATAGAGATAATTGAAGTTCACTATTGTAACGCCCCGATTCTGATTTTCCCAGTTATTTATTGAGTCTTTTATTTAATTGGATGATTATTGTTTTAATTGTGAGATTGGAATATTAATATGATATGTGTGCATATTGTGATATTTTATTAGTTGGAGAATATTTGAGATATTTCCTATTTAAGGTTTAGTTGAATATTTTATGAGAATATTGATTAATAGATGTTTTGAGAGGAAATATAATGGAAAGAGTAGAATAGAAAAATATATAAGAGGAAGTGGAAAGAGAAGAGAGGAAAATAGAAAGAAGAGAAAAAGAAGAGAAAGAAGGAAGAGAAAGAAAGGGAAAGAAAGAGGAAGAAGAGAAAAGAGGAAACTTGGAGAATCATCAAGATCAACCCTTAGGAGTTAATTTAATCTGGTAAGGGTGTGAAATATTATTATCTTGTCAATGTATGTGATTATGTATGGATTGTTTGGATTGTTTGGGTGTTTTTGTGCATTTTCCATTTTTATGTCGAAATGGATTAATCGTTAGAAATCGAGGTTTTAACGGTTAGAAGTTGGAATAAATGATGTAGATTAGTCGAGAAATGTTAGGCTAAGACTACTGGAGCTTGTGGAAATTTAATCGGGTGATTTTGTAAGTTTTGACATTTTTGGTCAATTGGAGGTTAAGATTTTGGATGAAAATTGGAAGTCGTAGAATTTGCATTTTATGGTCCCAAATTGTTACTATATGATTGGTAATGATGAGTAGGTATTTAATCGGGAGAAAATAATTAAGTCGGTCGGGTTTTTGGTGCAAACCCGTAGCAGTTTTTCTGAGTTTTTCAGGTGTTAACCGGTTAACCATATACGTTAACCGATTAACACAGTGTTAGGGGCCTAAAAACTAAGTTTTTGGCCTAAAAACTGAGTTTTTGGAGGTGTTAACCGGTTAACCATATACGTTAACCGATTAACACTGTAAGTGTGAGAAAATATTATTTGTCAAAACTTCGAAAATTCACAACTTCTTCACCGTTTATCGGATTTTGTCGTTCTTTATATCAAACTGAAGCTAATAATATGTTCTATAACTTGGTGAAAAGAAATATTATTTTTAGCCGACTTTACCGATTAATCGAGATTAATTGTTTTAAGTAAGTGAGGATTAAATAGTTAGAGCGTTCAGTTGCGATCGACCTCTTCTTGAATGAGTAACTTGTGTGCTGTTGATTGTTATGCTGTGGGTAGCTGTATGGCGTGAATCCTAGATTATGAATTGATTGTGAATTATGGCCGTTGGGCAAATTATATGCATTGTTTAAAATTGATTAAAAATGCATGATGATTGTGATGGAGTTTGTTGCCGTTTGGCATGATTTTGAATGCATATTGATTGTATGCAATAGAATGTGATGAATGATGAATACAATATACATGGTGAATGTATGATGATTGTATGTGATAATATGTGAAGAATGTATGAGAAATATATTTGCGAATATGTATGCATTTCAAGAATGTCATGAGTCGTTTTGCATGTGAAGCATCATGATATGCATTCTTGTGATGATTGTTCCCGCGTAGGATCTGCAGAAACCTCGTGTGCTCATGTGGGGTGTGAGCGATGGTTTATAATTGATTCCGCGTAGAATCTGCAGAACGATTGTGTGCCCATATGGGGTGTGCGCAATCGGATTGTGTGCCCGTGTGGGGTGTGAGCAATCCTGAAACATCGTGTGCCCATGTGAGGTGTGAGCGATGGGTGAACATCGTAGGCCCGACGGGGAGTTACTTCGGTAACGAGCGATGGTTCCATTTGGTTCTTCAATTGAACCTGCTGAATGAGTCGGTACCGCATTTGCATCTGCATAGAGTCGTGAGTCGGTCTCTATGAGTTGCATTTATCATCTGTATGATTGAGATTTGTAAATAAACATAACTGTAAATATGTGAAAATGATGTGAATTGTAGAAGCATGATTGATGAATATGCTTAGTTGTGTGTATATATATGCATTGTGATGTATATGATGAATTGCGAATAATGCCTGAGAATATAATAGTGAATATATATATATATATATATATATATATATATATATATATATATATATATATATATATATATATATATATATATATATATATATATATATATATATATATATATATGCATTTCTTGGTAAGTGTGATAATGATGTTGAAAATAGGTATATGTGATAGAGTCGTATACACTGGGGTAGAATGACTGAGATGTCGTTCCTAGTGGAATAATGACCGGGGTAGAATAACTGAGATGTTGTTCCTGGTAGGGCATAAGCGATGTATCCATAATCCTAAATGGGGATTGATGAGAATTGAAGGGTTGCATATGAGTCACACGACATAGATAAGATTGTTGTATGAAGTATGCATATGTGTGTGAATTCTTGAATTGAGAAATTGGGATGTAGGCATGATGAAATATGCTTGGTAATTATCCATATTTGTTTATATATATATATATATATATATATATATATATATATATATATATATATATATATATATATATATATATATATATATATATATATATATATATATATATATATATATATATATATATATATATATATATATATATATATATATATATATATATATATATATATATATATATATATATATATATATATATATATATATATATATATATATATATATATATATATATATATATATATATATATATATATATATATATATATATATATATATATATATATATATATATATATATTGTAATGAGTTATAATTGAACTGTGGTGAGAAAATGTGGAATATATGTATTGTGTACTTCTGCATTCATATATGATTATATGCATTGTTATTACGATAATATTTCTCACCCTTCTGCTGGAATGATGTCCTATATGACATCGTGCAGTTATCGAGGAGTAGTACTGCTTGTAGTTACTAAGTCTCTATTGGTGTAGCTGTTTAGTAGTTTAATTACGTTGGGTCGAGTCATGCTCTGGTTATGTAACACTGGGATTGCTCGGTTTATGTTTTAGAGATATGCTATGTACTATACGCAATGTTTTTATATTTATTGAAATATTGTGATGTTGGCTCAGTGCCTAAGTGATGTTGATTTACGTGATGAACATGAATGTTCTGTTAAGAGGATTATGAATATGAAATGAATCCGCTGCTACATACAAAGTGAAAATTGAATAGCATGACTATTTATTAAAGTGTTAAAAAAAAGAATGGTAAATTTTTTGTGTTTTTTTAAGTGATGTGTGACACCCTAATTGTGAATACATGGAAATTTTACGCTGATTATTAATGATTATTCCGTGGGGTTAGAAGGGTGTTACATTAGTGGTATCAGAGCAGGTCGGTCCGTCCGGCCAAGTTGTATAATGTTGGTTGTTCCCTTGTATGCGACATGTATGTGAAAACACTGTCGGTACATGTTTGTTGTCTAAACTTTGTCTGCAGGAGTGGAAATGATTCAAGTGGGGGAGAAACTTGTGCTTCCCTAGGATGCTGCAAGTGTGAAGTTGTAGCTCAACGAGTGGTTGAACGCTCTTATAGTTTGGTAAAGATGGTTTATACCCCATCATGATTTTCGGATGTCTATTGACAAATTGAGGAACTGATCACCCTTAATCTCTTGTTGATAGTAGTTGGGATTATGTTGGATGGGATAAATGTGTCTTGCAAGCTTAGATGGCGTGATGCATTGAATTATATTGAGTTAAGCTAAGTGCTTCAGAATTGTTTTGGTGAGTCGGCGCAAGACAGTGTTGAGATGTTTAATTTTGATGGGAATTTTGGAATGTTAATGAAAGTGGAGAATTTGGTGGTTTACCGATTGATTATGGTTGTCTGAGAGTTATCCTGACAAGATAAGTGATATACAGCCAGGACGTGAAGTGGAGTTGTGATCGACTTAGTTACGGAAACTAGTCCGATATTGAGAGCTCCATATTATATGTCCGTTTGGATGGTCAAGGAATTAAAATTGATTGAGTAATTTTGAGACTTGTTTCTGGTGTGTATGCTACGATAACAGATTGTGAGGTCGAGTATAAAGGTGGATAATGACTTCTGGTGATTATTAAAGAAAGTAAGATGTGGAATACAATGGTGGTGTAATTAGACCTTTAAACATTTCAAGAGTTGAAGATGTGTTGAATGGATTTCTAAGTGTGGAAATGTTGTTTTCTTATTTTGATGCACGGTTCGAAGTGTTGGATGCTATTATAATGCTCTATGTGATAATGAAGTAGTGGCATGGAATTAAGTTATTTATTATTGGAGTATGTTGGAGGTTGTAGTAATTACAGAAAGTGCGGTTTGTGTTTCCGCCATAACTCATAGATTGAGTGTCCGTTTGGCATGGGATTTTCCATACTTAATTGAGCGAGTCAATGGTTGTGTTAACCGATGGTGTTTGATATATTCGAAGAGTATAGAGGATCGTGTTGTGCATCGGGGGCATGAGTTATCGGTGTTGGAAAAGGAAGCAGTTATATGCCATTGTGAAGAATGTTCAAAGAGTTTTTGAGAGAGTTGTCAACAGCTCGTGTGTTGATTTTTGCCGAATCAGACAGAACTGTTCGTTGTGTTTTGTGATGCTTTGTTGGTACGATTGGGAGATATGTTAAGTGCAACATCAGCGAGTTTAGTTGCTGGGAGGCAATTTAAAGTATATAAGAGGGCTTAAGGTATTTGGTGGATTTGGAAATGTTGAATGTAAAGCAGAGAAAATAATTGAGACTACTGAAGGATTATGGTTTTGGATTGAAGTACCATGTGGGTGAAGCAAGCCTGGTAGCTTATGCATTGACTTGGAAATCTTTGCATATACTAATGGAAATGGTATCATGAGATGTCGTGATAGAGTTTGTGTTCTAGATATTATTAAGTGGAATAAGAGTATTGAGGTAGATGGAGTATCCATCCCGGTGCTATGAAGATGTAACCGGATTTGAGGGAATTATTTGATGGCCATAGATGAAGAGAGAAGTGGTTGAGTTTGTATATGCTAGTTAGACTCGTTGGAAGTTGAAGAATAACGTCAGAGACCGTTGAGTCCGATGCAACCGTTGAATACTCCAGAATGCAAAAATCGGATAGTGTTCCCATGGATTTTGTGTTGGGTTTTCCGGAGAATTCTAGGGATATGATTTTAATTGGGTGATTTTGGATAGAATGACTAGATTAGATCTTTTCCTGCCAATGAAGATTAATCATTCCATGTTGAAGCTAGATGAGATGTTTATCGATGAAGTGATGAAGTTGTATGAGATGTCGTCGAATATTGTGTCAGATGGGAATCTGAGTTTTCTTCGAGATTTTGGGAGAGTTTGCAGACGCTTTGAGTACCAAGTTGAAGTTGAATTCGACGTATCATCCGTGGACGGACGGACGAACAGAGAGAACTATCCAGTCTTTAGAGTATTTGTAGAGAGCTTGTGTGTTAAATCAAGGTGAATCGTGGGATAGTTAAGTATCGTTGATTGAATTACCTACAATAACTACTATCATTCTAATATCGGAATGAAATCATATGAAGCGTTGTATGGTAGGAGGTGTAGGACTCCTTTGTAGTGTTATGATTCAGGCGAGAGTGTTGTGCTCGAACCTGAGAATTGTGTAAGAGACGACTGAAAAGATCAAGAAGATCCAAGAAAGACGTGTGTTGAGAGTTACAGTGGTGACTGGTGTTGGTCGAACTTTGAAGTCTTGGAAGCACCCACCGTGTTTTGTTGATTTGTATCAGAGTGGTGCAGCGGAAGCGTGGGAGAAGTAGCATGTTAGATTGTTTTACCGCTGTCGCTTGTGAATGTACATGATGTGGTATGTGTCTAAGTTGAGGAAGTGCGAGTGCATTCATTTAGATAGATGGTGTACAAGTGAGAAAGAATTTGACTGTTGAGGCATTGCTAGTTCAGATTGATGAGCGAGAAGTAACTTCGAAGTAATGAAGATTTCTTTGGTGAAGGCAGTTGGGAGGAACAACTAGAGAAAGCTGTATTTGAGAGATTGGGACGAGAGAGTCGTATCCGACTCTGTTCACTGAGGTAACATTTTCGAGGACGAAAATTTCTAAAGTGGGGGAGAGTTGTAATGCCCCGATTCTGACTTTCCCAGTTATTTATTGAGTCTTTTATTTAATTGGATGATTATTGTTTTAATTGTGAGATTGAAATATTAATATGATATGTGTGCATATTGTGATATTTTATTAGTTGGAGAATATTTGAGATATTTCCTATTTAAGGTTAAGTTGGATATTTTATGAGAATATGAATTAATAGATGTTTTGAGAGGAAATATAATGGAAATAGTAGAATAGAAAATATATAAGAGGAAGTGGAAAGAGAAGAGAGGAAAATAGAAAGAAGAGAAAAAGAAGAGAAAGAAGGAAGAGAAAGAAAGGGAAAGAAAGAGGAAGCAGAGAAAAGAGGAGAAAAAGAAAAAACTTGGAGAATCATCAAGATCAACCCTTAGGAGTCGATTTAATCGGGCAAGGGTGTGAAATATTATTATCTTGTCAATGTATGTGATTATGTATGGATTGTTTGGATTGTTTGGGTGTTTTTGTGCATTTTCCATTTTTATGTCGAAATGGATTAATCGTTAGAAATCGAGGTTTTAACGGTTAGAAGTTGGAATAAATGATGTAGATTAGTCGAGAAATGTTAGGCTAAGACTACTGGAGCTTGTGGGAATTTAATCGGGTGACTTTCTAAGTTTTGACATTTTTGGTCAATTGGAGGTTAAGATTTTGGATGAAAATCGGAAGTCGTAGAATTTGCATTTTATGGTCCCAAATTGTTACTATATGATTGGTAATGATGAGTAGGTATTTAATCGGGAGAAAATAATTAAATCGGTCGGGTTTTTGGTGCAAACCCGTAGCAGTTTTTCTGAGTTTTTCAGGTGTTAACCGGTTAACCATATATGTTAACCGATTAACACAGTGTTAGGGGCCTAAAAATTGAGTTTTTGGCCTAAAAATTGAGTTTTTGGAGGTGTTAACCGGTTAACCATATACATTAACCGATTAACACTGTAAGTGTGAGAATATATTATTTTTCAAAACTTCAAAAATTCATAACTTCTTCACCGTTTATCGGATTTTGTCGTTCTTTATATCAAACTGAAGCTAATAATATGTTCTATAACTTGGTGAAAAGAAATATTATTTTTAGCCAACTTTTATCCGATTTTACCGATTAATCGAGATTAATTGTTTTAAGTAAGTGAGGCTTAAATAGTTAGAGCGTTCAGTTGCGATCGACCTCTTCTTAAATGAGTAACTTGTGTGCTGTTGATTGTTATGCTGTGGGTAGCCGTATGGAGTGAATCCTAGATTATGAATTGATTGTGAATTATGGCCGTTGGGCAAATTATATGCATTGTTTAAAATTGATTAAAAATGCATGATGATTGTGATGGAGTTTGTTGCCGTTTGGCATGATTTTGAATGCATATTGATTGTATGCAATAGAATGTGATGAATGATGAATACAATATACATGGTGAATGTATGATGATTGTATGTGATAATATGTGAAGAATGTATGAGAAATATATTTGCGAATATGTATGCATTTCAAGAATGTCATGAGTCGTTTTGCATGTGAAGCATCATGATATGCATTCTTGTGTTGATTGTTCCCGCGTAGGATCTGCAGAAACCTCGTGTGCTCATGTGGGGTGTGAGCGATGGTTTATAATTGATTCCGCGTAGAATCTGCAGAACGATTGTGTGCCCATGTGGGGTGTGAGCAATCGGATTGTGTGCCCGTGTGGGGTGTGAGCAATCCTGAAACATCGTGTGCCCACGTGGGGTGTGAGCGATGGGTGAACATCGTAGGCCCGACGGGGAGTTACTTCGGTAACGAGGGATGGTTCCATTTGGTTCTTTAATTGAACCTGCTGAATGAGTCGGTACCGCATTTGCATCTGCATAGAGTCGTGAGTCGGTCTCTATGAGTTGCATTTATAATCTGTATGATTGAGATTTGTAAATAAACATAATTGTAATGTTTATGTGAAAATGATGTGAATTGTAGAAGCATGATTGATGAATATGCTTAGTTGTGTGTATATATATGCATTGTGATGTATATGATGAATTGCGAATAATGCCTGAGAATATAATAGTGAATATATATATGCATTTCTTGGTAAGTGTGATAATGATGTTGAAAATAGGTATATGTGATAGAGTCGTATACACTGGGATAGAATGACTGAGATGTCGTTCCTAGTGGAATAATTACCGGGGTAGAATAACTGAGATGTTGTTCCTGGTAGGGCATAAGCGATGTATCCATAATCCCAAATGGGAATTGATGAGAATTGAAGGGTTTTATATGAGTCACACGACATAGATATGATTGTTGTATGAAGTATGCATATGTGTGTGAATTGTTGAATTGAGAAATTGGGATGTAGGCATGATGAAATATGCTTGGTAATTATCCATATTTGTTTATATATATATATATATATATATATATATATATATATATATATATATATATATATATATATATATATATATATATATATATATATATATATATATATATATATATATATATATATATATATATATATATATATATATATATATATATATATATATATATATATATATATATATATATATATATATATATATATATATATATATATATATATATATATATATATATATATATATATATATATATATATATATATATATATATATGTATATTTTGATGAGTTATAATTGAACTGTGGTGAGAAAATGTGGAATATATGTATTGTGTACTTGTGCATTCATATATGATTATATGCATTGTTATTATGATAATATTTCTCACCCTTCTGCTGGAATGATGTCTTATATGACATCGTGCAGGTATCGAGGAGTAGTACTGCTCGTAGTTACGAAGTCGCTATTGGTGTAGCTGTTTAGTAGTTTAATTACGCTGGGTCGAGTCATGCTCTGGTTATGTAACACTGGGATCGCTTGGTTTATGTTTTAGAGATATGCTATTTACTATACACAATGTTTTTATATTTATTGAAATATTGTGATGTTGGCCTCAGTGCCTAAGTGATGTTGATTTACGTGATGAACATGAATGTTATGTTAAGAGGATTATGAATATGAAATGAATCCGCTGCTACATGCAAAGTGAAAATTGAATAGCATGACTATTTATTAAAGTGTTAAAAAAAAGAATGGTAAATGTTTTGTGTTTTTTTAAGTGACGTGTGACACCCTAATTGTGAATGCATGGCAATTTTACTCTAATTATTTATGATTATTCCTTGAGGTTAGAAGGGTGTTACAATTATAGCAATGATGGTGATCAATACACTGTATATTCAAAGAAAGTTAAAGTTAATTCCCGCGAGGATTATGATCAAGACCTTCACAACCAATCTAGGAAAGCAATACAGAGCACTCGAATCAAGAAAGTCTACAAGCAAAATATGCTTAGAAACCTGAGATCTTACAGAGCACTTGTCAACCTAGAATTCAAACGTAACATTGTTATATTTTGAAAACTTAGAGACAAACAATAGATTCCATGTTATACAAGGCACAAGGATAATGTTATTAAGCACTATTGTCGAATTGGGAAAAGACTCGAAAACAGAAAGGAACAAAACTTAATGTGTGTAAAGGCCTAACGTAATGCAATTTATTGCATGAGACAAGACAATATGATATAATGTAATGACAATGCAATGAAGAATGTCGCACGTAAGAGTAAGAAAATTCAACAACATTCCCTTCGGGTTTTTATTGTCTCAACAGGGATTGAAGTGATACTACCGTCGTGCTACAATTTATAAAGTCTTAAGTGAGGGTTTTAAAATGGTTTTTGTTGGTATCATTAACATTCACTAGAGTTTTGTAGAAAAGAGTAAAGTTTGGAAAAATGTTTGTTTTAAAAAGCATGTAAATATTAGGTTTCATTAACCCCTTTCATACATATCCTATTAATCGAGCATGCGAACTTGGTTATGATCAATATAATCATGTATCCTCTCAATACCATTTATCTTTAAAGTAATATCATGAATATTATCATACTAATTACTAGATGATGTCTCATGCTAACAATCAACACAATAATCTTAGACCTTGATACAAGGGAATATCAAATTACAAATCTATGTCTAGAGTATGTTCATTGATATACGAATAACTTGGGTCAAGGTTTGAAAAATATCTTTCATTAGTGAATCAAATCAAATGTATAACATTAAAAGCAAATATATTAATCATATATTGATTATCAGCTTTGTTCACATACAAAAGATCAAAAGAAATACATATTATCAAGGTTAGCTACCTCTAATCTTGACACAAAAGGGGGTTTAGCTACCCATAACCATGGTAGCTTGAGCAACAAGTAAGAAAGAAAGTTCTACTAGCATCAAAGTCGAAAGATCAAAGCTTGATGCTGCAAAGCTTTGATTTTAAGCTCCTATGGAAGTTTTTGTGCTGAAAAGTGGAATTGTGTGTGAAAATATCAATCCAAGTTCCTTTTATACAAGTGCCAAAAAGTGGTACCGTGCTAAGCCCATGAAAAGCTTGCTTAGCGCGACCATGAAACAAAGAGGCAAAGATCTGGAAAACGTGCTAAGCGCTGCTGCCAAGCTCTTCAAAGTGCGTCGGAGAGTGGGCTAAGCGAGATTTGCACTGCAGTTGGGGATGAGCGGGCTTGAGCATCAAATTTTTCCCAAAAAGCTCTTCTAAACTTGATTTTCTCTTCTAAGTGCCCCAATGCTTCCATCCAAGTAATGAAACCTACAAAAATTCACCAAGTTAATCACACAAAAAGCTATTTACATGAATAAGCTAAAATTTAGTTATTTACACTAAAACTTTGGTTTTACTACTACTTCACCATGAAATCAATTCAAAAGGGCCACAAAATACCATCAAAGTTTTAGAATGGATCTTGATCTTTGGTTTTACTTTGGTTTCTTTTGTGTATACAAAGATCAAGATCCATTCCAAAACTTAATGATGAAATTATTATTCATGTATGTATGATATTTACACAATTTAATCATCAACAAGGATCTTGATAGAAAAGCTCAAATGGGTTAACAAATGTTCACTCACTCATAAGGTAGATTGATTATTCATTTTTTAAAGTGGGTTTTTCTCAATTTAAAAAAAATACCTTGATCCTTTTCCTACTGTCACACAAATCAAAACACCCACATGATTAAACATAATAAGATCAAGTTAAAACAAGGATGTTGGTCTCCCGCATTTAGTACACAATGGAATTTTCCTCACACATGTTTATGTTCTAAGTGATTCAAATTTGAACATGCATTTCAAAAGAATTAATGGTATAATGGCTTGCACAGATCACAAGTTTCATATTCATGCTAAGTTTAGAAAGTGATAAACATGTACCTTGGAATTGTACCTCTTTTAAAGCATATCATTACCACTCAATTGCATGTTGAGTCAGTCAATCTTGAAATGTTCACTCGGTTCCTTCAAGTTCTTGAAACTCAGGAACAAACAATAAATTTTCCCCCAACTAAACTAGTAATTGACTAACTACACAAAATAAATAAATACACAACATAATGATAAACATGAACAACATAATATTAAACATAAAACACCCAAAACACGGTGTACCAAAATGAGTTCACACAACTTCATCCTAAAAAGGATAGTACAAAATAAATCCAAACTCAAAAAAAAGTTTTGAAAACCTCCCAAAAGTCTAGACAAGTTAAACATGATAAACATATAACAATATAAAGATTAAGTAAAACTAAAGACAATCAAACCGGTCACTCCTCATCACTTGTAGCTCCCTCCTCCCCAATAGTCTTTCCACTATCATCATCATCATCACCCTGAGCTGCATTTGTGTGAGGTGCATGCGCCATCACAAAGTGAAATGGCATGTCCTCACACCAATCAACAATCTCAGCCATCTGCTTAGCAGTGGGCAAAGAATGGTCCATATGCAGCTCACAGATCTGCAGCTGCAACCTACACATAGAATTATGAAGGAAACTACAAGCTCTATGATATGGAAGGTGCATGTCACAAGTGTGAATACAAGAAACCCTCTCATCATAATTTTGTTGATCTAGAAGAGCTATTGGCTGCTATTATTGCAGTGCTCTCGATGCATCTAACTTAGGCGTAC
This sequence comes from Lathyrus sativus, assembly GCA_963859935.3. NCBI lineage: Eukaryota > Viridiplantae > Streptophyta > Magnoliopsida > Fabales > Fabaceae > Lathyrus > Lathyrus sativus. The sequence continues at coordinate 127,936,412 of OZ012741.1, read as the reverse complement.
AATGCCTTTTTATATAAGTATCATTCATAACATGGTCATTGGTCTTATGAACCATGTCAAGAATTGGATTACCCACCTGACTGCATAAGCCCATGATAAGTCCAGGAAGAGCAAAGATGGTTGGAGTTTTGGTACCAAGCCAGTGACCACTCAAGGAAATAGCTCGGATCTCATTAAAAATGACCTTCGCCACATTAATCTTCCTTTCATCTAGAATATATTAAAGTAAACAAGCAATGTAAACATGAATGGTGGAACTGTGACTCCTGGGCCTTATGTTGTGAAGGACCAGGGTCAAGATTACTTGAGCAGGAGTGTCTATATCTCCCATTTTTAACTTCAGAGGCTTGCCTGAGGCGTTGAGCACTAAGGACCTACCGGGATATACCAAAGCATCACTCACATGCTCCATATCCAATTGTTCTAAGCCACCCTCTTGTAGTATGCACACCCTCATCATTAGCTAAAGTCAGTGGGTTATCCAAATAGTTGTTAATGGCATCCCGAGTGAAAGAAACATGCCTCCCCCCGCACATAAGTAGTGAAAGAATAACTCATTCCCTCCACCAGAATTACATTAGCATAAAACTCTCTCACTATCTCATAGTTAAGCCTAGTGGGAGGAGTTAGAAACCTATTCCAGTTCCTATTTTCAATCAAAGTGAGGCAACCTCGATGATCTCCTTGCGGGTTGATGCAAAAAATACTTTCCAATCAAATGCTTTGGTCGGTTAACTCAAGGTACTGAGCTTCTTGCTCAGGACCTAAGAATCTGTTGGCGTCAAATGCAGTAGGGACTTGCCTTTGTTGGGAAGTTGATCCAACATTGATTCTTTCTTGTTTCGGTGCCATCTGCAAAATAATCAGAGTAAATAACACCAACGATCATCAAACACCATTTCAAAAGTTCAGATAAATCCCTATGCATCCTATTGACAACTCACAACAAGCAATTAAGAAAGAAACAAAACGAAACAAAAATTATATACTCAGAGGGGCGAGCTTAGCACACATAGACTGGGCTAAGCACGGTCACGATTTCAGGAAAAAAATGCCTCTGAAGAAGTGCTTCATCCATAACAACAACCAACTAATAACATGTAAATGGCTCTTACTGAATCATATTAACAAGCCACAACAAAGAACATGCAATCAAAGTTTCTAATTGTGAAATCCTAATAAAATCATAGTTTAACCCTAAAATTGTTCACAACAGTCAATGGTTATTTGATTTCAAAACTAATCACAAGCACAACATTCTTCTGTCAGCATGCATTTCACAAAAGGAACCATAAACCTAGATTTTCAGTTTCTAATCAAAGTCCACAACAAACCCTAACCTCAATTCTACGATGTAGTAAAAATAAATGTAAGGGAAAACCTGGTACTTGAGCAAGGAGAGTAGAGATAACATAAATTTGTAGACTTGAGACACTTGAAAATGAAAATGGGATTGTTAGTGTTTTTTGTGAGAAGTGAAAGTGAAAAGAGTGAGGGGGAATGAGGGCAAAACCTCTCAATTTTCTGATTCTAGGCAAGCTAAGTGGGCTAATGGGCCTCAGGTTCCAAAATGGGCTCTGTTTCAAACATTCTTTTCTTTTAAAATCGAACCGTGCTTAGCCGTGACAGAAAACCAAGGCTTCTCAAAATTTTCCTCAAAATGGAATTTCCCGACTTCTCTCACTTGATTTAATTCTACCTAGCATAAAAACAAGAAATACTTACAATGTTGGGATGCCTCCCAACCAACGCTTTATTTAACATCGTTGAAGCTCGACGGTTAAAAGTGACTCAAGGATCGGAAAATAGAAATGTTGCCGCACTCTAGTCGATAACGTGTTGCACCCCAAAATTTGACCAACCAATTATTGCATCTGGCTTATGTTTCGACTCATTTTGCATGTTGCATATGCATACCGCATACATTACTTTATTTTCCAGTCAGATTTGCTTTATCAGGATTACAGCCCTCCCCTGGCGTTTCAGGCAGTTCAACCAGTTTGAATAAGCAAGTTTTGATGTGGGATTTGTGCTCTTCCCGGTGTTTTCAGCTCTCGCTGTTGTTTTTAAGGACATTTTGGTGTCCGGTTTTTACCGTTTATTTCGCTGTATTCGCGCATCTTTCTTCTAATCGATTTAATTGACCTAATTGTTTTTCTAGATTTTAAATAGAATATTAAATAGATTTTTAAAATAGTTTAGAATTTAACAGAAATTTTCTAGATTGTAATTTCTTTTAGATTTAATTTGTTAATAGAGTTTAATAGATTTTAAATCATTTTTTATAGATTTAATTCCATTTATAGATATTAATTGATTTGTTTAGATAGAATATATTTAATTTATTTCCTAGCTATTAATTGAGTTTAGAATTTAATAGATTAGTTTAACTCTCTTTTAGAATTTAATAGGGTTTAGAGTTAATTGGATGTTAATTTCTTTTTAGGATTAATTAGATGTTAGTTAGGATTTTAATCATTTTTAATTAGTCTTAATTGGCAGTTTTTTAATTACTTAGCATTAATTTTCGTTTCAGAATTAATTGAGGTATTAATCATGTCTTGGTCATCTTAATCACCATTAATTAGCCATTAGTTGGATTTAATTGAGTCAGATTTATTTCAGATTTTAATTAATCTCGTGGACCAAGTGTCATTCTGGGGGCCCAGTCCGCGCTGCCACATGTCACACTATAAAGCCCCACACATTACACACTCTCTCTCTGACACCTCACATTTCCACTTCCACCTCACCCACACACGTGTTCCCCTCTCACGCTGCATGCATACCACGCGTCTTTCTCCCTTTCCTCCACCTGCCACGCGTCCCACCTAAATCTCCCCTCACCGCCGGCCATGCAGCCACCGCCGGAGGTTCGCCGGAACCTCCGTAACCGTCACCGGAGAACTGAATCTTCATCCAACTCCTCGCTGGAAACTTCATCAAGAATCTCCCAGATCCACCGTGTTCTTCATCACCTTCGTTCACATTCATCATCAGTCATGACCTTCATCCAAATTTGTTCAAGAACTTCATAACCGTCTTCCTCATTCAACAATCGACTCCTCACCAAGAATCTCCCCGATTCATCAACCGTTCATCATGAAACCTTCATGTTCATAAGCATTTTTCCAAAAGATTCAAGAACACCATCGTCTTCTTCACTTTGTTTCCCCAGATTTATTAGAAATTCAAGAACTCCATTGCTGTTCATCCATCCTTTTTCTGTCTTCAAGAACCTTCAACGAGCTTCTTCATGTGTTCAAGTTTTTAAAGAGAATATCATGAGTTGTTATCAGGATTCGTTTGAATCTTCATCTTCCAAGCGATTTACCAGATTGCAACAATAAATCAACTTCAAGATCGCGCCACCGTTTTCCAGATCTAGTAAGAATCTTCGTCATCTTCAAGCTTCGAGATCCAACTCCGTTTCCAGATCTCCATCAGATCTTCACTAACTCATCTGTTTCCCAGATTCTTCTGTGCGTTCGTCATTGTCATTTTATTCTGAGAATCATCCACAATGATAAAAGCAGCGCAGGCTCCAAAGCGTGGTTCTGACTTCGTTCTTGCTGTGGATCTTCATCTTGAAGTGTGAGGTTGGTCGATTAGATGTTGTCCGCTTCTAGTTGTGGCTTAAAACAAGAGAAAGAGGTTAGACGACGAGGGAAGAAGAAGAAGTGATGAGAAGCTGGCCACATGCAAGTGAGACGGAGGAAGTTTAAGACTGAGATGGAAGTGGAAGAAGACGGCAGCGGAGTGAGAGATAAAGTGAATTAGGGTTTTTGGATCAAGAATGAGGAAGACGAGGAGACCCCCTCCTTTGGGTTGATTGGGCCTTGTGGCCCAAATTGTTTTTCTGGACCATACCACACGTTTTTCAGACTACACCCCCCGTCCCCTTGTTTGTTTTCTTCTTTTTTTGTGTGTGTCACGAATGGGCCTAGGGCCATAAGCCCAGTTTTGAATATCTGGACTGCACACCTCCATTTACCTAGTGCCCCCCTTGTTTTTTGTGTTTTTGTGCTGCTGTATTGTAGGCTGGGCCCAGAGTTTGTTTTTACTGCCTTACACCCCAATTTTTAGGCTGTACCCCCTCCCCTTACATTTTTTTAAATTTCTCTTGTATTGGACATGTGCCTGTAATAATTGTAGATTTTATTTCTCTATTTTTTTTCTTTTAGGATTATAGTTTTATTTTCCTAGAATATTATTTTCTTAGCATATTTTTATAGTTTAGAATATTATGCATATTTTTACTATAGATTTTAATATAGAATTTATATTCTATTATGCTATTAGGATATTATAGAGATTTTAGTATAGAATTTTTTCATTCTATTTTTCTTTGTAGAAATTCTAGAATATTGTGCATAGGGTAGAATTCCCCTTTTATTTTCCGTATGCATTTCCTTATATTTCTTTAGAATATTTTCTAGTAGAAATTAATTGCTATGTTTTAGGAGTAGAGTTTTATTTCCATTCGTTACTGGATTTCTCTCCTCGTTTCTCCCCTATTTTCTCTTCTGCTATCCGTTTTTTACTTTGATTTTATTTTTGGCTGGCCGTGTGACATGGTTCAATTGGAGAATGATTTTCGATATCATTACTCTATCTTGTCTTTGACACGGATATCAATACGCTACCTCTTGGAGTTCGATTTCTTGTATAAGTCGAACCATGACGGTCTAAGCGTTACATTGGTACTGATCCGAGCATCCTCATCAAGGATCCAGAGAGGAGAAGATTGGAATGGAGCTTGCGCACATGTCGAGAGACAACGGAGCCGCTTCGTTCAACATCGTCTTTCTTATTCAAGTCTTCGTGCAACTGTCGAGTGTTGTGAGCTGTATTATTAGATACGTAGGAAATGACAGTTGAGGGGTTTCCTCTCAATCGTCTAGGGTGTTTAGTATGGTACCCTTTGGGTGACATACGACGCATTCTCTCCTACGCCTTAGGGTCTTGTGTGTGTGTCCCGAGTTCCTTCCCGTTTAGGCGTAGGTCTGCTTCCTCTTTGTTCTCGCCCCGCGCGATTGAACCCCTTTTTCTCTCGCATTCAGGCGATTGAGACCCCTTCTCTTGCCCCTGTGCAATTGAGACCTGCTTTCCTGTATCGTCGAACTACTTTTGCTCTGATCTCTCGTACCGGACGAGAGTACGTAGGCATAGGATGCGATATCCTAGCGAACTCCCTTTTCCTTTTCCCCTTTTGCTGTAGTTGGCTGAACTACAGCTGCTCTGATTTCTCGTACCAGACGAGAATATGTAGGCATAGGATGAGATATCCTAGCGAACACCCTAACAACTAACTTCTCTGTTCTCTCGCTGTCGTGCGATCGAGACTTTCCCGCTGACGACTGATTTTCCCTTTCTCTTGCCCTAGCGCAATCGAGGCCAGACCGTAGTTCTAGTTCCCGTAGGTCCCCGTACCTTTAAACCCCGACATACTACGTCCGTTCTACCGCAAACAGGTAACGCCTAAGTCTCCGTCGAGCGAGCAACATGCACCTAACTGCTAGAATGCGCACGCTAGTATTGTCAATCCTTTCTCTCACCCCCGTGTGATCGAGAACACCCCGGTTCAGCCGTAGTTTCCCGAACTACGTAAGCTCTGATCTTTCACGCCGTGTGAAAGTACGTAGGCACAAGACATGACATCTTGGTGAGCAAACTTCCCCCATAATTTCCTGAACTACGTTGACTCTGACTTTCCCATTGCACGAGGGAATATGTAGGCATAGAGCACAATGCTCTATCGAGTCAGTTCTTTCCATTTAGCTTTAGCAGCCGTAGATATATTGTTTTTCACCCGTAGACAAACCAACAAGCGTGGATCCCATCGAGTACGATGGACATGAGGGGTGCTAATACATTCCCCTTGCATAACCGACTCCCGAACCCAGACAATGGTTGCGACGACCTTGTCTTATACCTTTTCGTCAGGTTTTTCCTATCGTTTCCTTTCCCGTTCTGAGGGATAAATAACGAAAGGTGGCGACTCTTCTGTTTTGCCGGTCTCATTTTTCGCGGTAGCGACATAACGCCACCAAGGTAAATTTTTCGTCTTTGACCATTGTCTGTCCAGCTTAATTTTGTCACTGGGTCTTCAAGGACAATTGCTTCATTGTGCTTGACCTCCTTAATTTGGAACGTGCCTGACCACTTGGATTTCAATTTACCCAAAAATAACTTTAGTCTCTAATTGAACAATAAAACCAACTTCCCTGCTTTTAATTATTTGCTGACAATCTTCCTATCATGTCATTTTTTCACCTTGGCCTTGTAGAGTCTGTTGGATTCATAGGCTTGAAGTTGCAATTCCTCAATCTCACGAAGTTTCAATTTTCTTTTTTTACCACTCAACTTTGGATTGAAATTCAAAAACTTCAAAGCCCATAAAGGTTTATGCTCCAACTCTATCGGTAAATAACAAGTCTTTCCATAGATCATTTGAAAGGGTATGAGACCAATTAAAGCTTTTAATGCGGTCCGATAAGCTCATAACGCTTCGTCTAGCGTATAGGACCAATCCTTTCTCGAAGGAGAAATAGTTTTCTCTAGAATTCTCTTAATCTCATGATTTAATACCTCTGCTTGACCATTAGCTTGTGGATGATATGGTGTTGTAACTTTTTATTTAAAAACCATAATGCTCAAAAGCATTTTCTAATTGATAATTGCAAAAGTGAGATCCCTCATCACTTATCAACACCCTTGGAGTACCGAAACACAAAAAAAATGTTTTTCTTCCAAAACTGATCACGGTTTTACCTCCAGCTATCGCACAACGATTCACTTCAACTCATTTGGACAAATAGTCCACAAAAACCAAGATGTATTCATGAGAAAATGATGGTGGAAATGGGCCAACAAAGTTAATGCCCCAACTATCGAACACTTCCACCTCTAACATATTGTGCAACAACATCTTGTTTCTTTTGGTGATTGTAACACCCTTTTCTACCCCACAATTATCATGGCAAAATTACATAGATATCAGAGTAAATTATTAAATTTCATAAAAAGCCACCTCAAAAGGGCGTACATTTCCTAAATCAACAAAATCGGTCAAGGTTCCGTAAACAACGGGTTTTCTCAAAATAATCAAATCGCACAAAGCAGTGGAACTCAAAGGCATAAATCAAGGTTTCCTCATCAGGGAAAAATAAGCAAAATAACTCATCAGTATATAGTTTAACTCAAAAGAATCCAACCCGATGTTACATATCAGAGCAAGACCCTCTAAGCTAACCAAAAGGCTAAAAACTCAAAAACTTCAAAAATACTTCTCGACGGCGTCCACGGTTAAACTTGGACATCTGCCCGTTACCCATGTAGAGGTAACATTTAAATAGGCAGGGTGAGTAAAGCAATCCATAATAACCAATGTATAAAAATCAACATATAAACAGCGTCATATTCATATTCAACACATTCATATCCTTCAATAGGCCTCGAAGGCCACAACATCATAATTTATACAAAAGGCTCATAAATGCAAATGCAACATAGACTCAATGCATGTAGTACCAATCATCACAACCGATGGACACTGGGCCATCAACCCTCCATAGATCCCTATCAATAGGATCGATTTTGCTAGAGAACCGGAGCACATCCACACAATGGGATTGAAGCCAAAGTAATCGAGGTCCTGAACCGAAGTCCAGATGCACATGAATACATGATGCACACGTCACAAATCATCCTCATATAACATCATAAGTGCATCATCATTCATCATATTCATCATCATGTCAATCATCATCATATCTCATATCATCATATAATTCATCAAATTCATGGTAATATCAACATATTAAGTCATATAAATCATCATGTCATCATGTATACATCACATAAAACTCACAGTCATACTCATGTTAACTCATAACAGAAATCACAGAATCAAACATCAAGGCATCACTACACACGATCAACATTCGCGAAACTTTGCTACGTTTGCTGGCATGTTTGCTAGGCGAGTCCGGGGCGAGTTTCTTCGCTATGCGAAGGATTCTTCGCTAGGCGAGTCTGGGAACAACATTGTTCGCTAGGCGAACTGTGCGATGACAACAAATTCTGCTACGCACCAGAACTGATTTCTACCCAAAAGGCTCTACGATTCACTTATCCAATGCCCCCAAAACATCCCTAAATCATCCCTAAAGTCTTACGACGATAAAGGCACAAAACCTACGGTTTATTAAGCCAATCCCGGAGCATATTCAACCCTAAATCACAATTTTTCCTTAAATTACACCCTAAGACATTAGAGTTACTCACATTCAAATATTTCTATTCCTACAGGGTCAGTCATATAACAATTCAAGGTTTTGGCCACGGAGGCCTAAGGTTTCCATTTCTCATATTATGCTCTAACTGTCAGGAATACTTACCACTACACCATAACATCAGAGTTCCCAAAACCAGATTTAGGCCACGAATGCCAAAATCCCTTTTTCCCCAATTGAACCACGACTAGATTTACCTATAATCGATTTAGGCCACGGAGGCCAAAGATCATAATTTCTCATTTCTACCCTCAAAACCTTTAACCCCTAAATCAACCTTACTACATCGAAATCTACACATAGAAAATTATGAAAGACAATACTCCTGAAACCATTAAACGTTGATTCAAAGCCTTCACGAATCTGTTAGGGAATCTTTCAATGCTTCTGCCTCCAATTCCCCCTTCAGAGCTCTCTGGCCACAATTCTTACGGTTAACAAAAATGAATCTTAAAACCCTTCAGAACTCCTTTTTTGTTAAACCTAGACTTGGGCCTCACAAATGGACTTTCTCCATTATACCTTCACTTACTCCTCACAATTGCCCAAATTATCCTTCTTTCAGCTATATTAATTTTAAATAATAATAATACTAATAAATTAATATTATATACTATTAATCAAATAAATAACCCGAAAATGCACACTTTTCCAATAATCCACAAACTATCGAAAATCATCGAAAAATGAATATTCTCAATTAAATAAATTAATTAAAATATTCCGATTAATTTTGGGGTGTTACAACTCTCCCCCACTTAAAAGAATTTTCGTCCTCGAAAATTACCTCAAGAAAACAGAGTCGGATACGACTCCTTCATCTGATCTTCACGTTCCCAAGTCCAACTTTCTCTAGCTGGTCCTCCCCACGATACCTTCACTAAGGCAATCTCTTTACGTCGCAGCTGCTTCACTCCTTGTTCGTCAATCTGAACAGGCAACACCTCAACAGTAAAATATCCCTCACTTGTACATCATCTATCTGAATCACCTGCGACGGATCTGAAATGTACTTCCTCAAATGGGATACATGAAACACATCATGCAAATTCGCAAGCGACGGCGGTAAAGCAATCCGATATGCTACTTCCCCCACCCTCTGTGAAATCTGATACGGACCAACAAAGCGCGATCTGAGCTTTCGAGACTTTAAAGCTCGACCAACGCCAGTTACAGGCGTAACTCTCAATAACACGTGGTCTCCCTCTTGGAATTCAAGTGCTTTCCTTCTCTTATCATGATAGCTTTTCTGACGACTCTGCGACGCTTAAATCTTTTCTTAGATCATCTTGATCTTTTCAGTTGTCTCCTGCATAATCTCAGGTCCGAGTACAACACCCTGGCCTGACTCATACCAACATAATAGAGTCCTACACCTCCTACCATACAAAGCCTCATACTGTGCCATTCCGATACTAGAATGGTGTCTGTTATTGTAGGTAAACTCAATCAACGACAAATGACTATCCCACGATCCACCTTGATCCAACACACAAGCCCTCAACAAATTCTCTAAAGACTGGATAGTTCTCTCTGTCTGACCATCCTCCTGTGGATGATAGGCAGAACTCAACCTCAACTTAGTACCCAAAGCTGTCTGCAAACTCTCCCATAACCTCGGTGTAAATCTCGGATCTCTATCAAACACAATACTCGACGGAACACCATGCAACTTCACAATCTGTTCAATATACAACTCGGCAAGCTTCTGCAATGAATAATTGATCCTTATCAGTATAAAATGAGCCGATTTAGTCAATCTATCTACAATCACCCAAATCGAATAATATCCCTTCAAATTCTTCGAAAAACTTGTCACAAAATCCATAGTAATGCTATCCCATTTCCATTATGGAATACTCAACGGTTGCATCAGACCCGACGGTCTCTGATGTTCAATCTTTAACTTCTGACTAGTCAAACAAGCATAGGAAAATTCTGCAATTTCCTTCTTCATACTCGGCCACTAAAACAACTTCTTCAAGTCTTGATACATCTTTGTGGCACCAGGATGAATACTCAACCCGCTTCTGTGACCTTCTTCAAGAATGCTCTTCTTGATTTCTGGCACATAGGGAACACACACTCTACCTCAGAACCTCATCACACCATTCTCATCGATCTGAAAATCACCTCTGTTACCTTGATTGATTAATGTGAGATGATCCACCTTACTCAAGTCAGACTTCTGACCTTCTCCGATCTCTTGGAGAATACCACTAGTCAACTTCAGCATTCCCAACTTCACACTGTTAGGAGTGTCTTCACAAACCAAACTCATATCTCTGAACTGCTCAATCAGTTCTAACTCTCGAACCATAAACATCGACATGTGCAAGAACTTCCTACTCAACGCATCAGCTACAACATTAGCCTTACCAGGATGGTAACTCAATTCAAAATCATAGTCCTTCAGAAGTTCAAGCCATCTTCTCTGCCTCATGTTCAACTCCTTCTGATCAAACAAATACTTTAGACTCTTGTGATCACTGAACACTTCGAATCTGGACCCAAAAAGATAATGTCGCCAAATCTTCAACACAAACACCACATCGGCCAACTCTAAGTCATGCATAGGATAATTCCTTTCATGAACCTTCAGTTGTATGGAAGCGTAAGCAACAACCTGACCATTCTGCATCAATACACCTCCAAGACCCATCTTCGACGCATCATAATATACTACCAAGGACTCACTCGGATTTGTAAAAATCAACAATGAAACAGTCATCAACTTCTTCATGAGTTCTACAAAACTCTTCTTACAAGCAACATCCCACACATAAGCTTGACCCTTTCGATTCAACTGAGTCAAAGGCAATGCCAACTTAGAAAAGCCTTCTATAAACCTACGATAATAACCAGCCAACCCAAGGAAACTTCGAATCTTAGTAGAAGACCTTGGAGTCTCCCACTGCAACACAACATCAATCTTTGACGGATCCACCGCAATTCCACCACTAGAAATCACATGGCCAAGGAAACTCACTTCCTTCAACCAAAACTCACACTTAGACAACTTAGCAAAGAGCTTCTTGTCTTTCAAGACCTGCAATACCATTCTTAGATGTTGCGCATGCTCTTCCTCGGATTTAGAATATATCAAGATATCATCAATGAACACTACCACAAACTGATCCAAATAAGGATGAAAAATCCTATTCATATACTCCATGAATACACCAGGTGCATTAGACACACCAAAAGGCATCACAGCATACTCATAGTGTCCATACCTCGTCATGAAAGCTGTCTTCGGAATATCATCAGGCTTAACGCGAATCTGATGATAACCAGACCTCAAATCAATCTTGCTAAACACACAAGCACCCACTAATTGATCCATCAAATCATCAATCCTCCTAAGTGGATACATATTCTTAATTTTTACCTTATTCAACTGCCAATAATCCACACACAATCTCATGCTACCATCTTTCTTCTTCACCAACAACACAGGAGCTCCCCAGGGAGAAACACTCGGTCAAATAAACTTCTTCTCAAGCAAATATTTCAACTATTTCTTCAATTCTTCTAACTCAGATGCAGACATCCGATAAGGAGCCATCGACACAGGACTAGTGCCCGATATCACATCAATAGTAAACTCTACCTCACGCTCAGGAGGTAAGTCACTCATGTCGTCTGGAAACACCTCTGGAAATTCCCGAAAAACTGGTAGTTCCACACTCACTGCTTCATAATCAACTTGAAGCGATGCAATCAATGCAAACATCTGAGCCTCATCTTCCAAGAGTTCTTCTACTTGTTTGGCAGTTACAAACATCAACTCTCCATCATCACCAAACTCAGGAAACCTCACAGTCTTGCTGTAGCAATCAATATGAACATAGTTGTACTCCAACCAGTTCATTCTAAGAATAACATCAATTTGATGCAAGGGTAGACAGACCAAGTCCATCACAAAATTCTTATCATAAATGGTCAAAGGGAAGCTCAAACAGACTAACACAGTAGTCACAGAACCATTAGCTGGGGTATCAATAACCATACTCCCAATCATAGCGGATAATTTCAAATTCAACCTTTTAGCACATTCAAGCGAAATAAACGAATGAGTAGCACCAGTATCAACTATAGCAATCAATTCAATATCATTAATAAAATAAGTACTTCGGATCAAGTTATCTGTCTTGGATTCTTTTGCACTGTTCAAAGAAAACACTCTGCCACTTGTCTGAGCAGCAGTAGTAGTTTTCTTCGGCTGCTGGCACTGGGTACGATATGACCCTTCTCTCCACAGTTGAAGCAAGTCAAAGCTTCATCTTTATAATCAGTAGCTCTATGAACCCTCTTGCCACAACGGTGACATCTCAACGCTCTACAATTGTCAGCACGACGACCTTGCTCGCCACACTTATAACACTTACCTGGAGCAATAACCACTCCCCCACTTGGCTTTTTCCCATCAGAAGCCTTCTACTTCCCTTTATCACCAGAAGTCACATACGGCTTCCCTCTATACCGACCTTTCTGTTTCTTCTCACTCAGCTTCTTGTAGGGAATAGATCGAGCTCGACTATCCTCATCATAAATTCTGCTCTTGTCCACCAGTTCCGAAAACCGACGAATCAGCTGGTACCCAATTCCTTGCCTAATCTCTAGTCTCAAATCATTCTCAAACTTGAGACACTTCAACATTTCTACGTCAACACGGTTATAATGCGGACAAAACTTTACCAAAGACTCAAACTCTGACGCATACTCAACCACAATCATATTCCCTTATTTCAGCTCAAGAAATTCAACCTCTTTCTTGCCCCGAACATATTCTGGAAAATACTTCCTAGAAAATTCTTCCTTGAACACAACCCAAGTTATTGCAATGCCAACATCTCCCAATCTTTGACGAGTGTTATCCCACCAGTCCTTAGATTCCTCTGCTAGCATATGTGTACCAAACTGCACCTGCTGAGCATCAGTGCATGCCATAAATCGGAAAATCTTCTCAATCACTTTCAGCCACTTCTGCGCACCATTAGAAACATGAGTGCCTACAAAAGTCGGCGAATTGTTCCTCTGGAACTTTCCCAAAGCACAGAAATCATCGGGAGGTCCACCATTCTGAGCCATTGTCGCTACTGCGAAAATCGGCACTGGCTATGACAGAAGAGTCGCCACCGTGCGTTATTTATCCCAAAAGAGGGAAAGGAAACGCTCAGAGTAAACTTAATGCGAAGAGGGAAAGGAATGGTCATCGCAACCAAATCGTGGATTCGGGAGTCGGTTACGCAAGGGGAAGGTATTAGCACCCCTCACGTCCGTCGTACTCGACGGGATCCACGCTTGTTTTCTATCTAAGGGTATGTTTATCTATCTACTCTAAAGGTCTGGGTTAAAAAAGAAAATGAAAATGACTCGGCAAAGTATCGCACTTTATGCCTACGTATTCCCGCCTGGAACGAGAAATCAGAGTCAACGTAGTTCGCCTAACTACGGGTTAAAGGGGGGAAGGTTGCTCGCCGAGATGTCGCATCTCGTGCCTACGTACTTTCATACGACATGAAAGATCAGAGCAAACGTAGTTCGGGCTACGGAAGACACAAGTTTGTCTGACAGTTTTTTATCTCCTTAAGAAAGGGTTTTCCTGATTAAAGTTCCAAGAGGACAAAAACAGAGTTTGAATGTTTGTTTGAGTTTTTTTACAAAAGAACTGTTTTTTAGGATGTTCGCAATCTCAGTCGCACTAGAGACTATGACCCAGGAGTGAACGCTTCGTATGTCACCCAAAGGGTACCATACTAACATCCAGATTGTTGCACCCCAAAATTTGACCAACTTATTTCACCTAATTTTATGTTTCATAGCTTTAGCATTTGCATATTAGGTCATATTAGGTCATGTACATAATTCATTCATCTTCATAGCATAGCATGGGCAAGCCATCCAACAAGGGACCGAGTGCCATTCTTATCTCTATGAGCCTATCAAGAGGTTCTTATTCAAAATTTAAGCCTATGTAAGTCATCAGAAAGGAATTGAAGCTTGAGAAGTTAGTGGACCAATCAGTGGGTTTTTCTCCTATCTTGAGGGGGTTTGAAGACTATCAAAGAGATTGTGGGCTATGAATTGAGGGCATGGAATGTATATAGACATCATGGAATACCTATAGGGTCATTTTTAGAGTGAGACAAGTGATTGATGTGATTACAAGAACTACAGTTGAAGACAGTCAATTAGGGTTCATCTGGGTCAACCCTAGGTCAGATACTTGATTGAAGGGACATCAAGGCCTGTTTGAAGAATGGGGGATCCATCATTTTATATGTGGATATGGATGTGGTGTTGTGCCAAGGAGAAATCAAAAGAAATCAAGAAGAAGAGAAGTTTCTAAATTAGGGTTTCAGTGTAAAATCCCCTGATTTAGGGCAAACTTCCAGGCAGAATAATTCAAGATACAAGTCTCTAATGGATATTTGGCCAACATGGAACTTGTATAGTATCTCAATACCTTTAATATGAGTGGTGGAAAGCATCAAGGAGATTTGTAGAACTCAAGTTATGGTTCTTGCAAGTTACAGGTCATCAGAGGCATCTGAAATTTGTCTGTGAAAGTTACTTGACTTCCCAGCAATTTTTGCCCCATAAGGTATTTTCAAATGGATTTTTGGCCAACGTGAAAGTTGTTCCTCATAATCTTAGCTTTCTAGAAAGGTATGGTATGCCTCAATCTGATTTGTGGAGCTCTACTTATGATCTTGACAACCCAAGGGCATTTTGGGCATTTGGAGGTTATAAGTCATTTCAAGCATAAGGCCATATCTCCTACTTCCAAGCTTCAAATGGAAAAATCTTCAACATAAAACTTGCTTAGAATGATGTTTTAAGGCTAGTAGGAAGGTCATGAGATGTTAAAAAGGCTTGTATCAAAAAGTGATAAAAATGGCCTAAAAAAAGGGGAATAAGTCAAATAAAGTGGTGAAAAAAAATCAAATTTTGGGTTAGAGGTCACAAACAAGCCATATGACATACCAATTTGATTGTAAAATGCATTTTAAAGACAATGGCATTGGCACATTTTTGAATTGAGCAATAACTTCATGACTTGCTTTGTAAAAGTGGTTACTTGAAATGTTAGTCACTAATCCAAACCACTTAACAAGGCATTTGGAAGGCTATTTTGGTTGGAAACTTCCAAGGGAAGATACATGAACAATCTAGAAATTTCCAAGGGAAGATACATGAATAATGTAGAAAGTTCCAAGGGAAATGGATTTTATTATTTTGGGCTTGGGCTTCATTTCTAGAATATTCCAATCATCTCTATAAATGTTTAGAAACTCATTTGAGGCAAGGTTGGTGATTGATTGGAGTTGGATTGGAAGAGAGCATATAAATTTTCAAGAGAGCAAATCAAGTGGTGATTCTTCATTCAAGGCGATTTCGGTTCGATTCGAAGATTGTAGCACTTTCCTTGCATATTGTTGAACGAATTTGAAGCTTTCGGAAGTACGAAAAGAGCCGAAGATACTCCGTTTCGAAGCTCCGATCAAGGTATGTAAACCTTCACTTTCCCATGGATTTAGGATGAGATAATTAGAAATTATCATGCGGTTAGGATCATGAACACATATGGATGATTTTAGGATTGTTAATTTGGAGATTTTCTTCATTCCCTTTTTCTTTTTATTTTTCTGTTTTGAGGCCTGTTTGCTTTTATTACGTCAAAAATAGTAAAAATGTTCAAGAAATTATGAAATATTTTTCTACAGATCTTGATTATCTTAAGAAATTTTAGGCGCTGAGTTTGCATTTTTTAGATTTTTTTTGATTTAGTTATGATTTTTCTTTCGTGCTAATATCCATTGGTGTACATAACTGTTCATCTGTTTTGTTTAATTTTGTTCTCTTTAATGCTTCATGATTTTGAGCTTATTTTTGAATATGTTTTAGATGATATGCATAGGGTTCCCCAGAAATTTTATTGGAATTTCTAGACGATTCTAAGTTTAGTTTTGAATCCGCTTTTTAGAGCCATCGCCATCTGAATGTTCCCTGGACACTTTATAGGTTTTCCTTTAGAAAGTGACCTTAACTTTAGAGTTTGGTTTTAATTTTTTTACCATAGGTTTCTAACATCTTCAGGATATTGTATAATGTTTGTTAGATTTTTGTGGATTGTTTTCCCATTTCTTTTGCATTTTACATTCTGATGAGTATTTTGCATGATATTTGCTTTGCATATTTGATACCGCTGTTTTGTAGAATTTTGTTCTCTCAATTGGTGATGATTCTTGCTTAGATCTTTTGGTATGTTTTAGATAAAACTAGCATGTTTCCTTAGGAATTTTTGTAGATTTTCTAGAGGTAATTTGGTTCTGTTTTGGGGTTGTTGATTAGGACCTTCCCAATTGATGGTTAACCTTGACCCCTTGCATGTTAGGAATTGTTTAGACCCCTTAGAAATTGATATAGGGTTTGATCTTTGATCTTGATAATATAGATATTAATATAATTTAGGGTTTCCCTTAGGATAATGTGATAAAACTTTAGAATAAAAATGGTAGTAAAAAATGTTGAAATAGATATGGTGTAATAAAAAACTTAGAATAATTAGGGTTTTGAACATAACATAGGTGCAACAAAACAATTCTTTTTTGGGCTTTTTAGGTTGAATTAGAAGATGGGACTATAGGGGTATTATGGGAAAGTGTAGTAGATCCCTTAGAATAAGTATTAGAATTTCCCCTATTATATTAATATTTAGCATATTTTTGTAATTGTTTGATTGTATGGTGTGCCCGTTTTGGGGTTATTGCTTGTTATTTGGGCTTGTTGGGCTTGCTTGGGGTTTGGGCTTGGCTTGAAGACCATGGATGGTGAAGCATTGAAGACAAGTACAAAGTCAAGGATTGAAGAACAAGTTCAAGAGTTGATGAAAATTGTAGCTTGCTTGTAGCTGTTGAAGATCACAGAAACTAGGATCTAGGTAGAGCTTAGAATAGAAATTTGATTCTTAAACATGGATGGCTTTGTTTGCCTCCATCCCTCTCTAGGATTCAGAGTCTCTATAGGATACTCACCCCCTTCCTTTGGAAGGCTTGGTGACAGTATCTAAGAGATAGAACTCTTGAGAGAAACATTCTACATTTTGTTAACAGTCTGTTTGCCACCTTTGGTGGTCAACTAACTGTTTAACATCTCAATTCATCCTATTAATTGTTCCTCTTCCTGGAGAGTTTGATTTGAAGAAAAGTCATGAAAGATTAAAGATGGAAGTCATTGTTTGAAGATTGTGCTGTTGAAGCTGTGCATGTGACTGCTGCTGTTTGAAGCCCTGCTGCTTGAAGATGTGGAAGATGATTACTGTTAGAGTTTTCCTCCTTGAAGATAGATGCTTGATGGAAGCTTGTTGATGAAGACTTTGCTTGAAGATGTTGATGGAGCTTGCTGTGTAGAGTTGCTGTTTACGGTTTATTTTTTTGCTGTTTAGAAGCTTTTGATGTATTGTTTGAGTTTCCGAGACTGTATTGTTTGCCAATTAATCTGTTAGGTTGAAAGTGAATTTTGTTCGCTTTTTCCTGTTGTTTTCAAGGTTCGAGGAAGAGCAGGACTCCCTTGCCTAGCTTGTACTGCTGCATTCATGCATTTTACTGCTTTACTGTATATATGATGTTGTTTTTCCGTTTATCCCCTTAGGATCTCTGTTTCTCTCTGCGCAAGAGAGAAATATGACAGACATTAGGTTCTTATCCATGCATGACAACATTAGGTTAGATTTTGATTCCCTTTTTTAAACCATAGGTTAGAGTTGCTGTTTCTCTTCTTTCTCAAAACAATCAGAAAAACACAATAAACATTTCAAACACCATAAAAAACAGTTCTTGCGTAAAAGACTGTAAACCAATCAAAAACGTCATTTTTGTCCGCTTGGACCCATAATCAGGAGAAAACCTTTTTTAGAAGGAATAAAAACAATCAAGACAGACTTGTGTCGTACGTGGCCCGAACTACGTTTGCTCTGATCTTTCATGCTGTATGGAAGTACGTAGGCATAGGATGCGATATCCTAGCGAGCAACCTTCCCCTCCTTTCCCGTAGGTAGGCGAACTACGTTGACTCTGATTTCTCGTTCCAGACGGGAATACGTAGGCATAAAGTGCGATACTTTGCCGAGTCATTTTATTATCTTTTAACCCCAGACCTGTAGAATAGATAGAATAATAATCCGTACCAGAAAACAAGCGTGGATCCCGTCGAGTACGACGGACGTGAGGGGTGCTAATACCTTCCCCTTGCGTAACCGACTCCCGAATCCAGGATTTGGTTGCGATGACCATTCCTTTCCCTGTTTTGCGGTAGGTTTACTTCGAGCGTTTCCTTTCCCTCTGTTGGGATGAATAACGCACGGTGGTGCCTCTTCTGTTCAGCCGGCGCCGATTTTCGCAGTAGCGACAACTGACGACTCTGCTGGGATCCAACGTCCCCTGGCTGCTAAGGACTGCGATAATTCCTTATGCATTTGGGATCCAACGTCCCTTAAGCGAGTCAATCCTAACGTTTGTTTTCCCGTCGAGGAATTTGTATGGATTTACATTTATGTCATTTACCTTCATCACTATATTATTGATTATTGTTGTTATTGGGGTTTGTGACGGGTGTTCTTTTATTGAGAGATAAGCCGGACCTGGGCTTGAGTGTACTTAGAATTAGAGTGGAAAATAGCGCGCGCCCACTTGCTTTGCAGGTCTTGGTGTCCCGCAAAATTCACACTCAGACGAGGTTCCTCTGGTTGGCCTCCTGTCCCACCCTTTGGGTGGCGTGGGTTGCTGGTTAGTTGAATTGTCGACTCTGGGAACCGATCAATTGGAAGTTGGCTAAGTGAGGCCTCTTCAGGATTTGATGATGCCACTCCTTCTGGGAATCGTATCGTCAACCCTGAAAGTCTGTGACGCCGACGACCGCATAGGATGCCATACCATTGTCAGTTATTAGGACACCTACCTGTGAGAGGGTTTTGGGACTATGCAGGTAACTAGACCTCCAGATACCGATTTGTTTCTTGATTTGAGATTCAGGATATTTATGGACAGTTGAGGGGTCTATCAGAGACCAGGATTGGAGTGATGTTATTGGGTCTATCAGAGACCGGGATTGGAGCTTCGTATTGGGTCTGTCTAAGACCAGGGTTGAGGATTTCTAGATGGTCTGTTTGAGACTTATGATGTGGTTTGGGCTTCTTAGCCATGGCACCTGGTTCCCTTGTTGCATCTATTTGCATTACATTGTTGCATAACCATTATCATGTGCATTTCATTAACGTGTGTCTGTGCTGCAGGTGCATTTGCATTTTCCCTGATTCTAGCGTCCGGATTTCTGATTATTGATCATGGCTAGCTTGAGAAGGACAGTTGCATACAAATTACCAACCCCTGATGTTATTCCCCTGATTGGTTTGATTTCCCTTGCTGAGGAGGATGTCTAGAGAAGCTTCAGGATGAGTTACGGAAGACTGTTGAGGTTGGTTCGTACACCAACTGAGGTTGAGCTGGATGGGCTGTATACATTGATGCAATTTTATGACCCTGCCTTGAGATGCTTCACTTTCAAGGACTTTATTTTGGGGCCCACCTTGGAAGAGTACGCAGAGTTTGTTGAGCTGCCAGTGCAGAATAAGGTTCCTTTCATTCACTTTGACGCTAAGCCTAGGTTGGAAGACTTAGCAAAGGCTTTACACTTGGACGCTTCTGAGCTATTGGTGACTTCTTCGCGCGGGGTTCCAGGCTTCTCCCTCCAGTTCCTGATTGGTAAAGCCCAGGAATACGCCAAGAGTGGATGCTGGATAGTCTTTAATGCTGTGTTGGCTCTGTGTATCTATGGGATAGTATTGTTTCCCAACATCCCAGATTTTGTGGACTTTGACGCCTTTCATTTGTTTGCCGCTGGCAACCCTGTACCCACATTGCTCGGGGATTTCTACCATTCGTTACATTACAAGAATGAAAATAGGAGAGGGAAGAGTGTTCACTTTTGTGTGCCATTGCTGAGCATGTGGTTTGAGAGCCACCTTCCTAAGAAAAAACCTTTGGTGGAGGTTGCAGATACAGCTGACTGGCCGAAGCGCCTGATGAGACTCTCTTCTGAAAACATTGATTGGTTTGACAGGGATTTGCTAGGGTCTGAGGTGATTTTCAGTTGCTCTGGATATCCAAACGTGCCTTTGATAGGAAGGAAAGGATGCATCAATTATAATCCATCTCTGTTTGTTCGCCAATTTGGATATGCATTGAAGGATCCACCTAGGGAGGAAGAAGTACAGGAATCTCTGTACTTCACTGGTGATGTGAACGGAGAATTATTAGCCCAACTTCAGCATGCTTGGATACGCATCAACAGGAGAGGGAAACCACTATTGGGAAAGAACGACAGTCAAGCTTACGCACCGTACAAAGCCTGGGTACAAGAAAGAGCAAAACAGTTGCTAATGCCGTTTCCAGCTGTACCAGTCCATGTTCCTGTTCTAGTAGAGGAACCAACCACCGTTACCAGGGAAGTATATGAGCAAGTTGTAAAAGAGAAGGAAGCCTTGCTATTGGCTAATGAACAATTAGAGAAAGAACCGGCTCAGCTCAGAAGAGAGAAGAATGAAGCTGCATACTCTCTCCAACAACAGACTGAAACAGTAGCTTCGTTGAATGCTAAGCTGGTTGAAGAGAAACAGAAACGGGAGCGTCTGGGAAAGGATTTCAAGATTTCACATGATATGCTTGAATCAAAGAAAACGGCACTAGACGTAGCTTATCGAGAAATCTCTTCCTTCAGCAAAACGTGGAATGCCACGCTGACCAATAACAAGGAAAGGGAGGACAAACTAAAGCAGCAGATTTCTGACTTGGAACACCAGCTGAAGACTAGCAAGCTCAAGTACGAAGAGGAAGTTATGGCTAGATGGGCTCTTCAGGACGCATTGAATGAGGTAGCCAAACGCAAGAAAGAAGCTCGTTCCCAGAAGAGAAAGGTTGATGATTGCTTTGGGGACGGTGAATGGGAAGAATCTATCGAGGATTTGAAGCGTGTGATCAGGCGGGGTGACGCACTGATTGAAGGATTGCTTGCTCAGCCGGACCATCCAAAGACCAAAAGGCTATTGAAGGAGTACAGGGGCTACGAACCTACTTGACTTGATTTGTATATTGTTGTTTTGAGCTGACCATCACCAGGCCTGTTGGTTGGGGTCATGCCTTCTATTGTACTACCTCACATTGATGTATAACTTTGCCCGATCAGCTATATACAAGTTGTTCCGTCTTCTGTGAATGATTATCAGCCAATTATCACCGCACTGTCACGACACGACACGACACAGAGCACATGGCACTAGAGTTGGGGAAATAATACGCCCTAACGCACAGACACATATTGCATTGCATGTGCATACATATTGCATTTATCAGCTAATTATTGAAACTGTATCTCATCTTCTGCATCTCGACAGGTTTACAGAATTGCAAGTCAACGTCCTCATCGGTATCCCACTCGCACAAACTGTAAGAAGATTATGGATCAAGTACAGCAAGAGATGCAGGAGATGCGGGAGAGGCTCACACAGTTCATGCAGACTATGGAAACGGTTATGAAGGGGCAGGAAAACCTGCAGACTCTGGTGTTGCCGCTATTGGCAAAGGCAAATGGAGGTGGTAACGAGGACCACCACTCTGTACAAGTTGAGACTATTCATGGAGGCAGTGTGCATACTCCTCAGCCTGTAGTGAACCCTCCTGTGGTAAATGTGCCGGGCGCGAATGCGAACAACGGGGCTGGCACCGGAAATGGTAACAATGGAGTTGGAAATGAAGTTGTTGTTAATAATGTTGGACTCAAGGATGCCAATCTGGGGGGCGTCAATAATAACGGAGATAATGGTTTCGGAAACGCGGGTTTCAGATACAATGAGCAAGGCTTTGGCTATGGTGGTCAGGATGGCAGGTTTGGCTTTAGATACGACGGTGTTGGTATGGTTAATCAAGGTTATGGAGGAATGGCTAATAATGGTAACGGCACTGGATTCGTTAATAATGGGTATGGACCGGCTGGTATCAATCAGGGATACGGAATTAGAGGTCAAGGACCAATGATGAATCAGAATGTATTTGGCCGTAATCAAGGGTATGATGGCTTTGGCAATGAAAATGTCAACTGGAACGAAGATCAGCAGGAAGATGCATTCTCTGGTAGAGGTTTTGACGGTCCTGTAGACAACACGCAGCGAATTAAGATGCTCGAGGAGCAGATGAAAGGTGTTTTGAATCAACGTGCTTCTGGTTTGGACATGACCACGATAGGACTGGTACCCGGTCTGAGGGTACCTTTGAAATTTAAGGCTCCAACTTTTGACAAGTACAAGGGAGATACTTGCCCCAAGGTTCATGTGCGGTCGTACTATAGAAGAATGTCGGCTTACTCGAATGACGAAAGAATGCTGATGCATTTCTTTCAGGACAGTTTGTCTGGTCCTTCTCTTGAATGGTACATGGGGTTAGAGCCTACCCAGATAAAGACATGGAAACAGTTGGCCGACGCATTTGTGGTGCATTATAAATACAATAGTGACTTGGCCCCGAATCGGATCCAGTTACAGGGTTTGTCCCAAAAGAAAGATGAAAGCTTCAAGGAATACGCGCAGAGATGGCGCGATATGGCCGCACGAGTTCATCCTCCGCTGGATGACAAAGACATGAATGATATGTTCGTAGGGACATTTAATGGTGTATTTTATGATAAGCTGTTCCATACTTCCTTGGGTAGTTTCTCGGACCTAGTCTTGATGGGTGAGAAAATCGAAAGTAGTATTAAAGTGGGCATATTCCGCGCTGAGGAATCCACTTCATCGGGAAATAGCAGAAAAGGTTATGGTGGTCGCCGTCAGGGTGACACGAGTGCAGTATTCGGAGGCCGAGGCCGAGGTAGAGGACGTAATCAGTACAATCATCCGCAACAGGTGGCAAGTGTCACAATTCCATTCCCTCAGCAATCAGTACCGTTACAGCAGATACCGTCGCAACAACAACCACAGCAACAATAGCAGCAGCAGAGACCTAACCAGGGTCAAAGGAGATTTCCTAACACGAGGCCGAAGAGGGTTTTGATGTACCTCCTTATACATATGCGGAATTGCTTCAAACATTGCTGGGTTTGAATTTAGTAGAAAAGAGGACCATGGCGCCAATGACGAGTACCCCTCCATTTGGCTTTGATACGAATAAGAAATGCGAGTTTCACTCCGGAGCTCCTGGCCACGACATAGAGACGTGTCATGCCTTCAAGCATGTGGTACAAGATCTGCTAGATAGCAAAGCCATCAACTTTGGGCAAGCTGGCCCAAATATCTTGAATTCACCTATGCCCAACCATGGGGCAAATGCTGTGTTGACAGAGGAAGAGCTGAATTTGGTATTGAGTGTCGATGAGCTCAAGACTCCACTGTGCAAGGTTAAAAGCAGATTGTTGAGAGGAGGTGTTCATCCGGGCTGTGATGAGTATTGTCTGGATTGCTGGGCTCAAGATGGGGGCTGCATTGAGTTGAAAAGAGGTATTCAGGCTTTGATGGATGAGGGTAGATTACAGTTTGACAGCACAGCCGTTGAGAAACCTGCGGAGGTTATGATGGATGAGGCTAATGATGTAGCGATGGTGACTATCCCACGAAAGACGATTACTATAACGGCGCCAGCTAGGCGGCCAACGATCACCATCACAAAAGCGGGGCCTGTCCCGTATGAAAATACTAAAGCCGTACCCTGGACCTACGGGTTGGAAGCCTACTGCAATGGCGAGAAGATAGAATTGAATAAGCAACCAGCTGAAGTTGTTGACAACGTTGTTGGAACTGGTGGGATGACTCGAAGTGGAAGGATCTTTATGTCACCAGAGGTAGAAGCTCAGCGTTTGGCTCGAGGAAAAGAAAAAGTGAACAAGGGTATACCTGTACAGAGGAATGAGAAGGAAACGTCACTGAAGGACGTAGAGGAGTTTATGCGCCTAATTAGAAAAAGCGACTACAAGATTGTCGAGCACTTGCAACAAACACCGTCGAAGATATCCATACTATCATTGTTGTTATGCTCCGAAGCACATCAGAATGCATTGTTGAAGATTTTGGATACTTCATTCGTACCTCAGGATGTGTCTGTCAACCAGTTGGAGGGGGTACTGGCCCATGTGAACGCCGGTCACAGTTTGGGATTCACTGATTGTGATTTGACCCCAAGGGGGAGAGAACACAACATGGCGCTGCATGTTTCTGTTGAATGTCGGGGCACGGTTATGTCCCACGTATTGGTAGATACAGGATCTTCTTTGAACGTACTTCCCAAAAAGGCCATGATGAAGCTAGACATCTGGGGAATCATCTGTACACCGAGTGATTTGGTGGTTCGGGCATTTGACGGCACCCGAAGATCGGTGTTTGGATCGATAACGTTACCCTTGCAAGTGGGACTAGAGGTATTTGAAACAGAGTTTTACATTATGGACATTCACCCCGCGTACAGTTGCTTACTAGGACGCCCGTGGATACATGGTGCTGGGGCAGTTACCTCTACTTTGCACCAGAAATTCAAGTATATGGTGGGTGACAGTGTCGTTACCGTCTGTGGAGAGGAGGATATCTTGGTGAGTCACTTGTCCTCATTCAAATACATCGAGGTTGATGGTGAAATTCATGAGACGCTCTGCCAGGGGTTTGAAAGTTTGAAAATCAAGGATAAAGCTCCAGTCGTCAGTAAAGCGCCGGAAGTGGCCGTATCCTCGTACAAAGAAGCACAGGCTTTAGTGCAAGCAGGAGAGACGAAGGGTTGGGGCCGTGTACTAGACATACCTGTGAAGCTGGACAGGTTCGGATTGGGTTATCAGCCGTCATCATCAGCGCCCATTGCAGGGGCACCAAAATTCAAAGGGCCAGTGACGATCACGTCCAGTGGGGTTCGTTTTGAAGCCATCAATGCTGTCTCCAATTCAGAGGAGGGGGATAGTGACTGTGACATGGATGCTTGGATCCAGCCAAGCGTGCCGGGGCAAGGGCTATGCAACTGGTCAATTCGGGAATTTGTTCCCGTGACTACAAAACAGTAATTTCTTTGTTTTTCAATTGTTGAATAACCCGGTGTCCTGCCCAGAACATCGTGACTTTGCTTAGGGTTACTCTTTTATGTACATTGTGATGTTTAGATCATTAAATAAAAAGGCGTTTTTTGTTGCATGCAAATATTGTGCTCTCTGTCTTTCCTGTTTTTGTTTTACAATAAATTGGCAACGTGGTTACTCGCTTTATGCACATTTTAAAGCATTTAACCATTTCTTTTGCAGGATAACGTTTTCAGATGACACCATCGAACCGCCTATGACTCATTTCGACTTTGAGCACCCGGTATTTCAGGCCGAAGAGGAGGTTGTCGAAGATGGCGACGTTCCAGAAGAGTTGTCTTGGTTGGTAAAGCAAGAAGAACGAATCATTCTGCCTCATGAGGAGGTCATTGAGATCGTCAATATGGGGTTGGAAGGGGTTGAAAGGAACATCCGTATAGGAGTCGCGCTGCAGAGCAACGTCAAGCGAAGATTGGTTAAGATGCTCAGAGAGTACAGTGATGTATTCGCTTGGTCGTACGAAGACATGCCTGGGCTGGACACGGATATGGTTGTGCACCGTTTGCCACTAAAAGAAGAATGCCCGCCGGTTAAGCAGAAGCTTCGCAGAACTAGGCCTGATATGGCAGTGAAGATTAAGGAGGAGGTTCAAAAGCAGTGGGACGCAGGGTTCCTGGCTGTTACAAAGTATCCCTCATGGGTCGCTAATATTGTACCAGTGCCGAAAAAGGACGGTAAAGTCAGAATGTGCGTGGACTACCGTGATCTAAACAAAGCGAGCCCAAAAGACGATTTCCCACTTTCGCACATTGATGTGTTGGTTGACAATACGGCTCAGTTCTCTGTCTTTTCTTTCATGGATGGATTTTCGGGGTATAATCAGATCAAGATGGCACCCGAAGACATGGAGAAGACCACTTTCATAACACCGTGGGGAACATTTTATTACAAAGTGATGCCCTTCGGACTGAAAAATGCTGGGGCAACATATCAAAGAGCGATGACTACTCTCTTTCATGACATGATGCATAAAGAGATTGAAGTATATGTAGATGATATGATTGCCAAATCCCAGACGGAGGAAGAACATTTGGTAAATCTGCTGAAGCTATTCAAGAGGCTTAGGAAGTTCAGGTTGAGACTGAACCCTAATAAATGCACCTTCGGGGTGAGATCGGGTAAACTGCTGGGGTTTATCGTGAGCGAAAAAGGAATAGAGGTGGATCCTGCAAAGATCAAAGCAATACAAGAGATGCCAGCGCCTAAAACAGAAAAAGAAGTACGAGGATTTTTAGGGAGACTGAACTACATTGCCAGGTTCATATCTCACCTGACAGCTACGTGTGAGCCGTTATTCAAGCTGTTGAAAAAAGACCAGGCTGTAACATGGAATGAAAATTGTCAAAAGGCGTTCGATAAAATAAAACAGTATTTGCAGGAGCCTCCTATTTTGATACCTCCAGTGGCAGGGAAACCCTTGATTATGTATTTGACGGTTCTTGAGGGAAGTATGGGTTGTGTTCTCGGTCAACACGACGAGACAGGAAGAAAAGAGCATGCAATATACTACCTGAGTAAGAAGTTTACTGAATGTGAATCTCGATACTCAATGCTCGAAAAAACTTGTTGCGCGCTAGCCTGGGCCGCCAAGCGTTTGAGGCAATACAGGCTGAACCATATAACCATGCTCATCTCGAAGATGGATCCTATCAAATACGTATTTGAAAACCAGGCATTATCGGGGAGAATTTCCCGTTGGCAGATGGTTTTGACCGAATACGACATCCAGTATGTCTCACAGAAGGCTATAAAGGGGAGTGATTTATCCGAGTACTTGGAAGAGCAGCCTATTGAGGACTACCAATCGATGAGGTTTGATTTTCCTGACGAGGATATCATGTACCTAAAGATGAAAGATTGTGAAGAACCGTTGTCGGACGAAGGACCAGAATTGGGTTCCAAATGGAAGTTGATCTTTGACGGAGCTGTAAACTCCTATGGTAGCGGAATAGGGGCAATCATCACTACTCTATAGGGGCCGCACATACCATTCACTGCTCGATTGACCTTTCCAGTTACCAATAATGAAGCCGAATACGAAGCTTGTATCATGGGGCTTGAAGAAGCCATTGATTTGCGAATCAAAAATCTGGATGTATATGGAGACTCAGCTCTGGTGGTGAATCAAATAAAAGGAGAATGGGAGACACGTCAACCCAATTTGATACCGTACATGAATTACGCGAGAAGATTGTTGCCCTTCTTTGACAAGGTTGAATTGCATCATGTACCGCGAGCAGAGAATCAGATGGCTGACGCTCTGGCCACATTGTCTTCCATGTATAAAGTCAATTTCTGGAATGAGGCTCCCAGAATTGTTATCTCCCGGCTTGATAGACCCGCCTTAGTATTTGCCATTGACGAAGCATCTGATGATAAACCCTGGTATTTTGACATCCATAATTTCCTGAAAAACAAAGAATATCCGGCTGGGGCATCCAGTCATGATCAGAAGACTCTCAGGAGATTGGCGGGTAATTTCTATCTGAATCCAGACGGTGTCCTATACAAGAGAAATCACGACTTGGTGCTACTACGTTGTGTAGACGAGAAAGAGGCGAAGTTGCTCATGGAGGAAATACATGAGGGTACATTTGGTACGCATGCTGGTGGGCATGCTATGACGAGGAAGCTGCTGCGGGCAGGTTATTATTGGCTAACTATGGAAACCGATTGTTTCAAGTTTGCGAAGAAGTGTCATAAGTGCCATGCAAATAAGATCCATGTGCCTCCGAGTCCTCTGAACGTGATGTCGTCACCGTGGCCATTCTCAATGTGGGGAATCAACATGATTGGAAAGATCGAGTCGACGGCATCTAACGGACACCGTTTCATTTTGGTAGCAATCGATTATTTTACCAAATGGGTGGAAGCGGCATCCTATGCAAATGTGACCAAGCAGGTGGTAGCCAGGTTTATCAAGCGAGATATCATTTGCAGATATGGAATCCCCGAGCGGATAATTACCGACAACGGTTCGAACTTAAATAACAGAATGATGAAGGAGCTATGTCAGAGTTTTAAGATCGAGCATCGCAACTCCTCCCCTTATCGACCCAAGATGAATGGCGCTGTTGAGGCGGCCAATAAGAACATAAAGAAGATTGTTCAAAAGATGGTGGTGACCTATAAGGACTGGCATGAGATGCTACCTTTTGCTTTGCACGGTTATCGTACGACGGTACGCACATCAACCGGGGCAACCCCGTTCTCGTTGGTATATGGAATGGAAGCAGTGTTACCACTGGAAGTTGAGATTCCTTCCCTGAGGGTATTACGAGATGTCCAACTGGACGAGGCAGAATGGGTGAGAGACAGGTTGAACCAGCTGAGTTTAATGGATGAGAAGAGGTTAGCTTCTCTAGCATATGGTCGTTTGTACCAGAGCCGAATGAAGAAAGCGTATGATAAAAAGGTACATCCTCGGAGCTTTCAGACGGGCGACCTTGTGCTAAAGAGGATTCTCCCGCCACAGGCAGATCACAGGGGCAAGTGGACCCCCAACTACGAAGGGCCATACGTTGTCAGAAAAGTCTTTTCAAGAGGAGCTTTGTTGTTGTCCACCATGGACGGTGAGGACTTTACATCGCCTGTGAGTTCGGACGCAGTTAAAAAATACTTTGCTTGAAATTGACCCGCTGGACAAAAAAGGAGAGTCCAGGCAAAAATGGGGCATCCTGGCGAACCAAAAACAAAATAAAAGGTTCGGACAAAAGTTAGGGATAAAATTGAAAAAATGTACACCCGCGAAGTCGAAAACCTACACTGGGCGGCTTCGGCAAAAAAGGGTATCCCGGTGAATTGAAAACCCGTAAAGGGCGGTTCACGCAAAAGTTAGGGATTTGAAAAGCAAATGACTGCGGTCCAAATTTGATACTGCATTGCACATTGGTGCCGGAGAATACTTGAGGATTCGCTTATCAGATACAACCTCTTCGGAAAGTTGAATACCGGGAAAGCGCCAGAGTCAGGCGAGTCATAGGAGGATCAGCTCATGGTGTTTGTCTGCATCCCGTTGCCGACATGTGTACATATTTGTGTTAGTATTTATGCTTCCTGTGCATACTGGTGTACTTGTTTGTGCGTAGCTACCTCTTTTCAGAAGTTACATCCAGTGTACAAAACTCTGCCTATTTAGAGGCCCTATCAATAAAACATGTTATTCAGTACTCGATATTTGTTCTTTATTGTTTTGTATGTGAAAAAACGCCGATTGTTTTGACAAAACTAGCATGTACATAACGGTGTTGGCCCTTGCCAATAATTGATAAAACTTTGAATTGACTGAAATGATGTCACGAATGCTAACCCGAATAGATTCGGTTGTATGGACTTGTTTTGTCGCGTTTGTGCTGTTTTGCAGGGTCCTTTCCTGTTTGAAGCAATCGAAAGAGAATTACTATGGCCTAGCCAGGGCATTGGATGAAAGATGTGATTACAGTTGATGTAAATCCCCACGCAGGTCGTGTTCCCGGAAGTGGAAATGGCGCTCCCCTTTATTGAAGGACAAGATTAATTCCCCAGAAGAGTATCTTAATAGAGATGTCTCCGGCAAGGTGGTAATCCCCACAGAATTGAGCATGTGTAGATGCAATCCCCAGTTGAGAAGGTTATCAAGATGGATGACCAAGTCAAAATTGGTTCAGAAAGATGGTTTTTCTTTTTCCCCCGCAGGGTCAGTTATTTCCAACAAGAGTTGATAATCTCAAGATTGTGATTTGTATTCAGACAGTATGATTTCCTCCACAAGGACTTTCTATCCCGAGCAGAGTTGTTTAGCCTCAGAGTAGTGATTCCAGGTTGGCAGGCTGTGCTCAGACAGTGTACATTCCTCAAGGAAGATCCATTATCCCCAGTAGGGTCGTCTACTCTCTCCAGCAGAGGTTTCCTTCCCGGTAGGATCCTTTATTCTCCCCCCAGCGGAGCCAGTTTTGTCTCCAAGAGAGTCGTTTCTTCTCCCCAGTGGAGTTCTCTCTATTCAGCAAGAATTTTCTTTCCTCCCAGTGGAAATTAAAGTTCAGATCTCTCCCCAGTAGAGTTGGTTGTATGTCCTGGCATTTATTTTGCCAGAATACTTCGTGATACCCGTTTACTCCCCAGCATGGTGTTATTTGTCCTCAACAGCAAGGATTGGTGAAGCAAGCTCGTCAGAGCTTATCCCCAGCAGCTTGAACCTGCATTTGCATCGACATATAGTGTCATATTTGCATCCACCAAATAAAACACGTAGCATTTCCATATTGTATGGAGCATTACGCCATTATCAAACATACACATTTTGAAGCATAGATCAGGTTGATTGACTCTTTGCTTTCAGGTATTTTCTCAATAGGAGTATGGAATTCTAAAGATCAGATGGTACTAGACAATCGAGGTCTCGCCCGGAGACGTGTGATGTAGTTCAGTTTATTGTTCCCCACAGAGTTGCCAATTGAGGCATTGTTGTACCCGTCCAGCGGGATGTTTTTTCAAGATTGTTGTGCATTGGCACGAGGTTTTCACGAAATCAAAAATTCAGAGGTGGTCACTTGGTATTGACGCGAGTGTTTGACAGTTATTCTCGGAACATCCCCCAGCGGAGTTAGTTACTGCAAAGAATAGGCAAAGAAGCTATGTCCGAGAAGAAGACATTCCTGTGTGATGGGCAGAAGTCAAAGTTCCTGTGTGATGGGCAGAAGTCAGAGTTCCTGTGTGATGGGCAGACGAAGACATTCCTGTGTGATGGGCAGATGAATTCAAAGTTCCTGTGTGATGGGCAGAAGAAGACATTCCTGTGTGATGGGCAGATGAAGTCAGAATTCCTGTGTGATGGGCAGAAGTCAAAGTTCCTGTGTGATGGGTAGACGAAGACATTCCTGTGTGATAGGCAGAAGTCAAAGTTCCTGTGTGATGGGCAGACGAAGACATTCCTGTGTGATGGGCAGAAGTCAGAATTCCTGTGTGATGGGCAGAATTCAAAGTTCCTGTGTGATGGGCAGACGAAGACATTCCTGTGTGATGGGCAGAAGTCAAAGTTCCTGTGTGATGGGCAGACGAAGACATTCCTGTGTGATGGGCAGAAGTCAGAATTCCTGTGTGATGGGCAGAATTCAGAGTTCCTGTGTGATGGGCAGATGAAGGTTTTTCTGTGTAATGGGCAAATTAGGATTTTCAGTAAAGTGGATAGAAGTATGTTCCCGTGTCAGATAGGCGGATGACGATTTCTTTGCAGTTATACACAAAGGTGTGTTCCCGTTTCGGATAGGCGGATGAAGAGTTTGTGTGACATAAGCAAGAGGTGTGTTCCCGTTTCGGATAGGCGGATTATTTCCTCGTAGGGAGCATAGTATGTGTCCCATGACAAGATAGAGATGCATTCTTACAAAAGTCTTCTTCCGGTGAAGCCACTAAGGATTGTTCCAGTATTGACAGAATAGTGATGAAGTCGGATCAGTAAAATTTTTTTTCCCCAAGTAGTGGTGTAGTTGTTTTGTAGTTGGCAAATTTCCGGGTTTATTGGTATTCAACCGTTTCGTACCTCGATTGTCTGAAGGCTCCGGGCGTTTCACCCAGTCGGGTCCAAATCGTTTGAATAGGGGCAGCTGTTGCACCCCAAAATTTGACCAACTTATTTCACCTGATTTTATGTTTCATAGCTTTAGCATTTGCATATTAGGTCATGTACATAATTCATTTATCTGCATAGCATAGCATGGGCAAGCCATCCAACAAGGGACCGAGTGCCATTCTTATCTCTATGAGCCTATCAAGAGGTTCTTATTCAAAATTTAAGCCTATGCAAGTCATCAGAAAGGAATTGAAGCTTGAGAAGTTAGTGGACCAATCAGTGGGTTTTTCTCCTATCTTGAGGGGGTTTGAAGACTATCAAAGAGATTGTGGGCTATGAATTGAGGGAATGGAATGTATATAGACATCATGGAAGACCTAGAGGGTCATTTTTAGAGTGAGACAAGTGATTGATGTGATTACAAGAACTACAGTTGAAGACAGTCAATTAGGGTTCATCTGGGTCAACCCTAGGTCAACCCTAGGTCAAATACTTGATTGAAGGGACATCAAGGCCTGTTTGAAGAATGGGGGATCCATCATTTGATATGTGGATATGGATGTGGTGTTGTGCCAAGGAGAAATCAAAAGAAATCAAGAAGAGAAGTTTCTAAATTAGGGTTTCAGTGTAAAATCCCCTGATTTAGGGCAAACTTCCAGGCAGAATAATTCAAGATACAAGTCTCTAATGGATCTTTGGCCAACATGGAACTTGTATATTATCTAAAGACCTTTAATTTTAGTGGTGGAAGGCATCAAGTAGATTTGTAGAACTCAAGTTATGGTTCTTGCAAGTTACAGGTCATCAAAGGCATCTGAAATTTGTCTGTGAAAGTTACTTGACTTCCCAGCAACTTTTGCCCCATAAGGAGTTTTCAAATGGAATTTTGGCCAACATGAAAGTTGTTCCTCATAATCTTATATTTCTAGAAAGGTATGGTATGCCTCAATATGATTTGTGGAGCTCTACTTATGATCTTGACAAGCCAAGGGCATTTTGGGCATTTGGAGGTTATAAGTCATTTCAAGCATAAGGCCATATCTCCTACTTCCAAGCTTCAAATGGAAAAATATTCAACATCAAACTTGCTTAGAATGATGTTTTAAGGCTAGTAGGGAGGTCATGAGATGTTAAAAAGGCTTGTATCAAAAAGTGATAAAAATGGCCTAAAAAAAGGGGAATAAGTCAAATAAAGTGGTGAAAAAAAATCAAATTTTGGGTTAGAGGTCACAAACAAGCCATATGACATACCAATTTGATTGTAAAATGCATTTTAAAGACAATGGCATTGGCACATTTTTGAATTGAGCAATAATTTCATGACTTGCTTTGTAAAAGTGGTTACTTGAAATGTTAGTCACTAATCCAAACCACTTAACAAGGCATTTGGAAGGCTATTTTGGTTGGAAACTTCCAAGGGAAGATACATGAACAATCTAGAAATTTCCAAGGGAAGATACATGAATAATCTCGAAAGTTCCAAGGGAAATGGATTTTATTATTTTGGGCTTGGGCTTCATTTCTAGAATATTCCAATCATCTCTATAAATGTTTAGAAACTCATTTGAAGCAAGGTTGGTGATTGATTGGAGTTGGATTGGAAGAGAGCATATCAATTTTCAAGAGAGCAAATCAAGTGGTGATTCTTCATTCAAGGCGATTTTGGTTCGATTCGAAGATTGTAGCACTTTCCTTGCATATTGTTGAACGAATTTGAAGCTTTCGGAAGTACGAAAAGAGCCGAAGATACTCCGTTTCGAAGCTCCGATCAAGGTATGTAAACCTTCACTTTCCCATGTATTTAGGATGAGATAATTAGAAATTCTCATGCGGTTAGGATCATGAACACCTATGGATGATTTTAGGATTGTTAATTTGGAGATTTTCTTCATTCCCTTTTTCTTTTTATTTTTTTGTTTTGAGGCCTGTTTGCTTTTATTACGTCAAAAATAGTAAAAATGTTCAAGAAATTATGAAATATTTTTCTACAGATCTTGATTATCTTAAGAAATTTTAGGCGCTGAGTTTTCATTTTTTAGATTTTTTTTGATTTAGTTATGATTTTTCTTTCGTGCTAATATCCATTGGTGTACATAACTGTTCATCTGTTTTGTTTAATTTTGTTCTCTTTAATGCTTCATGATTTTGAGCTTATTTTTGGATATGTTTTAGATGATATGCATAGGGTTCCCCAGAAATTTTATTGGAATTTCTAGACGATTCTAAGTTTAGTTTTGAATCCGCTTTTTAGAGCCATCGCCATCTGAATGTTCCCTGGACACTTTATAGGTTTTCCTTTAGAAAGTGACCTTAACTTTAGAGTTTGGTTTTAATTTTTTTACCATAGGTTGCTAACGTCTTCAGGATATTGTATAATTTTTGTTAGATATTTTTGGATTGTTTTCCCATTTCTTTTGCATTTTACATTCTGATGAGTATTTTGCATGATGTTTGCTTTGCATATTTGATACCGCTGTTTTGTAGAATTTTGTTCTCTCAATTGGTGATGATTCTTGCTTAGATCTTTTGGTATATTGTAGCTAACACTAGCATGTTCCCTTAGGAATTTTTGTAGATTTTCTAGAGGTAATTTGGTTCTGTTTTAGGGTTGTTGATTAGGACCTTCCCAATTGATGGTTAACCTTGACCCCTTGCATGTTAGGAATTGTTTAGACCCCTTAGAAATTGATATAGGGTTTGATCTTCGATCTTGATAATATAGATATTAATATAATTTAGGGTTTCCCTTAGGATAATGTGATAAAACTTTAGAATAAAAATGGTAGTAAAAAATGTTGAAATAGATATGGTGTAATAAAAAACTTAGAATAATTAGGGTTTTGAACATAAC
This sequence comes from Lathyrus sativus, assembly GCA_963859935.3. Classification (NCBI taxonomy): domain Eukaryota; kingdom Viridiplantae; phylum Streptophyta; class Magnoliopsida; order Fabales; family Fabaceae; genus Lathyrus; species Lathyrus sativus. The sequence goes on along the minus strand of OZ012741.1, from coordinate 127,901,554 downwards.
ATAGGTGCAACAAAACAATTCTTTTTTGGGCTTTTTAGGTTGAATTAGAAGATGGGACTATAGGGGTATTATGGGAAAGTGTAGTAGATCCCTTAGAATAAGTATTAGAATTTCCCCTATTATATTAATATTTAGCATATTTTTGTAATTGTTTGATTGTATGGTGTGCCCGTTTTGGGGTTATTGCTTGTTATTTGGGCTTGTTGGGCTTGCTTGGGGTTTGGGCTTGGCTTGAAGACCATGGATGGTGAAGCATTGAAGACAAAGACAAAGTCAAGGATTGAAGAACAAGTTCAAGAGTTGATGAAAATTGTAGCTTGCTTGTAGCTGTTGAATATCACAGGAACTAGGAGCTAGGTAGAGCTTAGTGTAGAAATTTGATTCTTAAACATGGATGGCTTTGTTTGCCCCCATCCCTCTCTATGATTCAGAGTATCTCTAGGATACTCACCCCCTTCCTTTGGAAGGCTTGGTGACAGTATCTAAGAGATAGAACTCTTGAGAGAAACATTCTACATTTTGTTAATAGTCTGTTTGCCACCTTTGGTGGTCAACTAACTGTTTAACATCTCAATTCATCCTATTAATTGTTCCTCATCCTGGAGAGTTTGATTTGAAGAAAAGCCATGAAAGATTAAAGATGGAAGTCATTGTTTGAAGATTGTGCTGTTGAAGTTGTGCATGTGACTGCTGCTGTTTGAAGCCCTGCTGCTTGAAGATGTGGAAGATGATTACTGTTAGAGTTTTCCTCCTTGAAGATAGATGCTTGATGGAAGCTTGTTGATGAAGACTTTGCTTGAAGATGTTGATGGAGCTTGCTGTGTAGAGTTGCTGTTTACGGTTTATTTTTTTGCTGTTTAGAAGCTTTTGATGTATTGTTTGAGTTTCCGAGACTGTATTGTTTGCCAATTAATCTGTTAGGTTGAAAGTGAATTTTGTTCGCTTTTGCCTGTTGTTTTCAAGGTTCGAGGAAGAGCAGGACTCCCTTGCCTAGCTTGTACTGCTGCATTCATGCATTTTACTGCTTTACTGTATATATGCTGTTGTTTTTCCGTTTATCCCCTTAGGATCTCTGTTTCTCTCTGCGCAAGAGAGAAATATGACAGACATTAGGTTCTTATCCATGCATGACAACATTAGGTTAGATTTTGATTCCCTTTTTTAAACCATAGGTTAGAGTTGCTGTTTCTCTTCTTTCTCAAAACAATCAGAAAAACACAATAAACATTTCAAACACCATAAAAAACAGTTCTTGCGTAAAAGACTGTAAACCAATCAAAAACGTCATTTTTGTCCGCTTGGACCCATAATCAGGAGAAAACCCTTTTTTAGAAGGAATAAAAACAATCAAGACAGACTTGTGTCGTACGTGGCCCGAACTACGTTTGCTTTGATCTTTCATGCTGTATGGAAGTACGTAGGCATAGGATACGATATCCTAGCGAGCAACCTTCCCCTCCTTTCCCGTAGGTAGGCGAACTACGTTGACTCTGATTTCTCGTTCTAGACGGGAATACGTAGGCATAAAGTGCGATACTTTGCCGAGTCATTTTATTTTCTTTTAACCCCATACCTGTAGAATAGATAGAATAACAATCCGTACCAGAAAACAAGCGTGGATCCCGTCGAGTACGACGGACGTGAGGGGTGCTAATACCTTCCCCTTGCGTAACCGACTCTCAAATCCAGGATTTGGTTGCGATGACCATTCCTTTCCCCGTTTTGCGGTAGGTTTACTTCGAGCGTTTCCTTTCCCTCTGTTGGGATGAATAACGCGCGGTGGCGACTCTTCTGTTCAGCCGACGCCGATTTTCGCAGTAGCGACACAGATTACGGGAGAGAGACCCTCCACCAACCTTTTCCCAGATAACTTAAGGCTCATAACGTACGACTTTAATTAACCTTATTACTGTGTTTTTGAATTGTTTTGAGAATGAAGAGAAAGACGCCCTAAAACTATGGTTGAAAGGGAATCTACCTACAGTTATCATGCATGGGTCAAAACCTAATGTCTGTCATAATTCCCTCTTGCACAGAGGAAATCAGAGATCCTAGGGGAAAACAGCAAAAGAAAGCAAGCAGTAAACAATAAACGGTAAAATGCATGCTATGCAACAGTACAAGCGAGGCAAGGGAGTCCGGATCAATCTCAAACCTAAGAAAACAACAGGCAAGGGGAGACTAGCTCCACCTCAAACCTAGAGGTAATCAACACAAGCAAACGGACAGTACAACAGAGAAAGCAGCCCAAGCAGCAGCAACAGTCTTCAGCAACTTCAATACTCAACAGCAGCAGCTCTAAACAGTAAATCCTCTTGACAGCAAAGTTGACAGCAAAATGACTTCATCTTCAAGCTAGCTTCTATCTTCAACCTTCATTAAACTTCATCTTCAAGCTCTAGCAAGCAACTCCAAGCAAAGGATTAATCACTAAGATCAAGGTTGCAATGTTGAGAACCAAATGAAAACCAAAGGAAATCACCAAGTACCAACATTGAAATGGAAAGGCATCCTCAAAGTTCTACTCAACTATGGGCATATCACACATCCCTCCAAAGGAGAGATGGAATTTCCCTAGGAGGACTTTACATCATTGGATAGAATAGAAGCACACAATGCATTCTATGTTTGATGAAAGAATCAAAACTAGTCCTAATGGCTCTTCCTAAAACCCTAATTTCCTAATCTCCTAAAAAGCTCCTAAAAGAGAAGAAAGCTTCAACTCCAAGCTCCAATCTTCAAGCCATAATAGCTACACCAAATCCAGAAGACCTCCTAAGAAGGATTCCAAGCAAATCCAACTCCAAAGTCACCAACAAGACCAAACAAACAAGAGCACTAAAAATAGAACACCACAAGCACAAGAAACTTGCAAAATACAACTAAAATAGAAAACAAAGTTGTAAAACTCTAATAAATTTCCTAGGGGAACATACATGTTTGAACAACCTAGGGTTAAAATATTAAAGCCTAATTCAACTTCTAAGTCACCTAAATAATTTCTAAATTGAAGGGTATCAAGGTAATCCACAAGTTTGGGAAGGCTCTAATCTCAACACCTAAAACAGAATCTAAATTTGTTCTAAAATTCTAACAAAAATTCTAAGGGAACATGGATATCTACCCTAAAACATACTAAAAAATCAAAGCCAGATTCAACACCAATTGAGAGAACAAAATTTAACAAGACAGATGATCAAATATGTAAATATTAAAAAATTAAACAAAATAAGAAAAATCAAATTAAATTGAAAAATGCATGAAAATGCATTTTATTGATTTCAGAAAATCACAAATTCTCTCAAGATCATGGAGATATTTTTAAAATAATTTTTGGATCAAGAATGAATTTATTGTGATTTTTAGAATCCATAATGCATTTAAAATAATAAAAATCAAATAAAAGAAATATTAAAACTAAAATAAAACATGAGCGCTTGGATCTGCATACAAGTCAATACATCCAAGGATCCACAGCTTGCCAACGCATTAGTGAAACTACTGCGTTTTGGACTCAAAGAATCCAACCTCAGATCAAAACATGGCCGTCAGATGCAAGGAAAAGTCATGGTCAAAGCAAGATCCAATGGTCCAGTCTTCATCTTCTCCAACTCACAAGCCAACCGGAGTGAGATTTAGGGCGGTGGCCGGAGAAGACTCCGGTTGTCTTCTCCGGCGAGGTTCAAGCCTCAGGCAACCAAATGCAACAATCCTTATATCAATTTTGCTCAGTTTTTCATCAGGATTTCAAATCTCCTATCCATATGTTCTAACTCTCCATAGATTTCAAAATTCGAAGCAATGTTTAGAACACACATCCAGATCAATCATCATCAATTGAAAATATAAGACTATAAAATTCATCCTCATGTTACACTGATCATACTGATCTAATCAACTTGCTCTAACTCCTCATGAATCAAGAGATTCGAATCCAAACAGAATTACTATGTCATGATCAACCATCATCAAATGTCTCCAAATTGATCCTAAAACGACCTACATCTTGCCTAGATCCTAACCACAAGTTCAAATCTAACTATCGCATGCTAAATCATGCAGAATTTTGAAAGTTACTAACCTGTTGTAGATCTAGTAACAGAGGCACTTGGAGCTTGATTCTCCCTTCAAAACTCTCCAGATACGTTTAATGATGCACTAGGAAGAGTTTGCAACCTTCAATTTTCTTTGATCTTGCTTCAAACTGAAAACTCGATTTCACTTGCTCCTCTTGAAAACTCAACTGCAACTTCAGCTTTCTGGCACGAAAATGGTTCCAAAATTGATCTGAAATCAATCCAATGAATATATAGAATGTTTCCATGGGCTTTTGAATTCAATTTGAGGCCCAATCCAGCCAATTGCAATTTCTGTTTTTGCTCTTGAAGTTGCACATGACAGTCACAAATTGGCCATGGAAATTGCTCTAGAATCTTCCCTTTCAACTGTAAAATGCCTTGTGAATGAAATTGAAACAGTAGAATGGCCTGAATTGCATTGTTGAAGTGTTTGGTTATGTAACTTGCATTTGAAGCAACCATATGATAACTTGTAAAACTTGACCTAAGCTCAAAAATCTGGTAATGCCAAAGTGTCTAAAATCAAATTTCCAATCAAAATGAGCACTTATTTGACATGTTTTGGTCATTCTATTCAAAATGTGAATTTTCCCTCCTTTAATCATTTGAAAATCTTCCTTATTCAAACCATTTCAAACCAAGTCTTGCTATGAGCCCAATCAATCCATCATGACTTCTTGGTTAGCCTAAAAACCCCATTTTAAACAACTTTCATGTTGAACAAAAATCCATTTGACAAGTTCAAGTTGGAGATTTTGACCTATGATTGAAAATGACCTATAATCTCACTTTCCCAAAATACCCCTGACTTGTAAACTTCATAACTTGAGTTCTACAAATCAGATGGAAGACTTCTAGTACAATTTAGAAATCTAAGATCATTAGGAACAACTTTCATGTTGGACAAAAGTTCAGGTGAAACCTTCTTCTAGGTAAAAAATAGCTTTGAAGTCATATAATTTTCACAGACAAATTTCAGAGGCATCTGAGGACTTGTAACTTGTCTGGGTCATAACTTGAGTTCTATAAATCCCCTTGAGGACTTCTAGTACTAAAATTAAAGGTATTGAGATGCTCTACAAGTTTCATGTTTGCCAAAGATCCATTTGAAACTTGTATCTTGACTTATGTGGTCATGAAGTTAGGCACTAAACAGGGGATTTTACACTGAAACCCTAATTTAGCAACTTCCCACACTCTTGATTCTTCTTGATTTGATCTTGGCACAACACCATAAATGTCTCATCATATCATTTCATGAACTCCATGACCTAAAAGTAGGCTTTGATACTCTTCAATTGCACAGTTGACCTAGAATTGATCCAGATGAAACCCTAATTACTTGCACCTCAACTGTGGCCCTTGCATTTGACACAATGACTTGGTTGAGCTCTCCCATGGCCCTCTAGGCATTCTATGAGCTCCATACACATCCTATTCTCTCATTCAACACTTCACAACCCTCTGATAGTCTTCAGTTGATCCTCAAGTTAGGAGAAGATTCACACTCAAACATATAAACCCTTAGGCACTCAAACTACCTTCTGATGACTTTGACAACTTCTCAATCTTGAATGAGACCTCTTGCTAGGCTCCTCTTGATAAGAATCACACTTAATCCCCTGTTATATGAATGATACCATGATATGCAAATGATATAACTATGCAAATGTTAATGCAATGAAACGTAAACCAGGTAAGAAAAGGTTGAGCAAATTTTGGGGTACAACAGCTGCCCCTATTCAAACGGCTTGGACCCGACTGGGTGAAGAGAGAACAGCCTTCAAACAATCGAGGTAGAAGATGGTTGAATACCAAGGAACCCGGAAATTTGCCAACCACAGAAATAGGCTGCGAAAACTGCTTGGGGAACAACATCCGCTGCGCTGAACCCAGTCGTTACGACAACAACTGATCAATCATTTGACAAAATTTTTGATTTTAACACCAACCCCCTATGTGACGCCACATGCATCAAATTAACTTTGCAAGAAACACCTCCGTCCACAACTGAACTAAACTTCGTCAACACGAGGAGAGACTCCATCACCATGGGTACAATTCCGTCCATAACTGGAACAACGATCTCTGTCAACACAGGTAACAATCCCGTCAACATGGATACTAATCACCATCGACCTCACTGGGGACAACTTTGTCAATCGCGGGTAACAATTCCGTCAACACGGGCAACAATCACTGTCAACACAGGTACAAATCCGTCATCATGGATAACAATCACCGTCAGCACGAGGCAACGATTTCGTCAACACGGATAACAATCACTGTCAACACAGGTACGATTCCGTCAACACGGATACCCATCACTGTCAACACAGGTACGATTCCGTCAACACGGATAACAATCACTGTCAACACAGGTACGATTCCGTCAACACGGATAACAATCAATGTCAACACAGGTACGATCTCTGTCCATCACAGGTAACCATTCTGTCAACACGGATAACAATCACTGTCAACACAGGTACGATCTCTGTCCATCACAGGTAACCATTCCGTCAACACGGATAACAATCACTGTCAATACAGGTACGATCTCTGTCCATCACAGGTAACCATTCCGTCAACACGGATAACAATCACTGTCAACATAGGTAACAATTCCGTCAACACGGATAACAATCACTGTCAACACAGGTACGATTCCGTCAACACGGATAACAATCACTGTCAACACAGGTACGATCTCTGTCCATCACAGGTAACCATTCCGTTAACACGGATAACAATCACTGTCAACACAGGTACAATCTCTGTCCATCACAGGTAACCATTGTGTCAACACAGATCCGTTTGAAGAATACTTTGCTAAAGAATGCGAGAAACTTAACCAAACCACTCTGTGGGGAAAAATTTCACCGGGGAAATCACTAGTAACAACTACGAAAGTTTGAGCCATGAAATCTTTTAGCGCTGACGTAACAGCAAATCCGGGGAGAATCCCGCTGGGGATGAAAAGTTACTTAACCAAGAAAACTCTGTTAGGGGATGAACGTTATCATCACCTATCTCACGCCGAGAATTTGAATATCTAGAAATTCTTCTGAGCAAGAATCCCACTCCTCTACAGGGAACAACACCTGTGTCGCTACTGCGAAAATCGGCGCCGACTGAACAGAAGAGTTGCCACCGTGCGTTATTTATCCCAAAGGAGGGAAAGGAAACGCTCTAAGTAAACCTACCGCAAAGACGGGAAAGGAATGGTCATCGCAACCAAATCCTGGATTCGGGAGTCGGTTACGCAAGGGGAAGGTATTAGCACCCCTCACGTCTGTCGTACTCGACGGGATCCACGCTTGTTTTCTGGTACGGATTGTTATTCTATCTACTCTACAGGTCTGGGGTTAAAAGAAAATAAAAAGACTCGGCAAAGTATCGCACTTTATGCCTATGTATTCCCGTCTGGAACGAGAAATCAGAGTCAACGTAGTTCACCTACCTACGGGAAAGGAAGGGAAGGTTGCTCGCTAGGATATCGCATCCTATGCCTACGTACTTTCATACAGCATGAAAGATCAGAGCAAACGTAGTTCGGGCCACGTACGACACAAGTCTGTCTTGATTGTTTTTTTATCCTTCTGAAAAAGGTTTTCTCCTGATTACTGGTCCAAGCAGACAAAAATGACGTTTTGATTGGTTCACATTCTTTTACGGAAGAAATGTCTTTTATTGTGTTTGAAATTGTTAGTGTATTTTTGATTGTTTTGAGAAAGAAGAGAAACAACAACTCTAAAACCTATGGTTTAAAAAGGGAATCAAAATCTAACCTAATGTTGTCATGCATGGATGAAAGCCTAGTGTCTGTCATATTTCTCTGTTGCGCAGAGAGAAACAGAGATCCTAAGGGGATAAACGGAAAAGAAACAACATATACAATAAAACAGTAAAATATGCATGAATGCAACAATACAAGCGAGGCAAGGGAGTCCCACTCAACCTCGAACCTAGAAAACAATAGGCAAAAGCGAACAAAATTCGCTTTCAACCTAACAGGTTAATGGCAAACAATACAGTCCGGGAAATTCAAACAATACATCAAAAATTATAAACAACAAAAATAAACAGCAAACAACAGTTCTGCACAGCAAGCTTCATCAACATCTGTCTTCAAGTCATCTTCAACTATCTACAGGCTTCAAGCAAGCATCAGTCTTCATCTTCACAGTCTTCAAGCAAGGTCTCTATCTTTAATCTTTCAGGGCTTTTCTTCAAGTCCCAATCTCCAAGATGAGTAGCAGTTAACAAGATGAATGGGATGTTAAGCAGTCAGTTGCCTACCAAGGGTGGCCTACTAACTGTTAACATGATACTGACAGTTTTCTCTCACAAGTTCTATCTTTTAAATACATTCACTAATCCTTCCAAAGGAAGGAGGTGGGTATTTAAAAGAGACTTTGAATCATAGAGAAAGAATGGAGGCAAACAAGACCTTCCATGTTTGTGAATTAAGTTTCTATTCTAGAGCTCTACCTAGCTCCTAGTTCCAATAATCTTCATCAGCTACAAGCAGGCTACAATCTTCATCAACTCTTGAAATGGGTCTTCATTCCTTTTGTCTTCAATGGCTTCATCAGCAAAGTCTTCAACTCAAACCCAAACCCCAAGCAGGCCCAATACCCCACACAGTCAAACAATAACCCTAGAAAGGGCACACCACACAATCAATCAACTACAAAAATATACTAAAAATATTAATTCCATGGGGAAAATTATACTATTTATTCTAAGGGATCTATTATGCTTACCCTCAATACCCCTATAGTCCCATGTCCTAATTCAGCCTAAAAAACCCAAAAGAAAATTATTTTGTTACACCTATGTTATATTCACAACCCTAATTGATTATCCTAATAGTTTCTAACTAAACTACCTAAAATAAATCCTAAAAAATTGGTATAAAAATCAGGGGTGCACCTAATATCCATATCTAGTTATACTAAAAAGAATAGGGTGAAAATCCTAAAGGAAGCTCCTAAACTAAATTCAACAAATAGCAGCATAAACCAAAAGAATTTAAAAAAGCAATTAAATGCAAAAATATACAAAAAAATATGAAAATGAAGTAAAATGACAATTTTATGTTTTCATATTTTTCTTGACAGAAAATATAAAATGGGAAAAAAAGTCTCATTAAAAATAATGTTTTTTCATTTTTTTATGAATTTTTGAAGATTAAGAAAATTTGGAGTGGAATTTAATATGAAAAATGATGAGGGGGTATGAATAAAAATAAAATTCAGTTGTTATCAGGAACTGGGCCCAGCATGGGGGTGCGCATAGCATAGCGCCTGGGCCCATTCTTAAAATCAGAAAAACTAATAAAAATAAAAAGAAAATGATAGAGGCGCGGTGTAAATAGTAGCTAAGTATAGTTCATTTGGATTGGGCCTTGGATTGGGGGGTGGGAATAAGAATCAGAACATTAAGCCCACAAGAGCGTTTAATGAAACGCTGCGCTTTGAGCGCTCAGACTCCCTCCAAATATCATCTTTGAATCTCATCCGCTCGATCTAATTCCAGTCAACCAAGTCAGCGCATGATCAATGGCTTTGATTTCGTCTTCAACCTTGGTCACACTAGGGTTTCTGAATCCATGGATGCACGAGCTTCATGCATCAAACTTTCCACCACTCATTCTCCCTCGTCTCTCCACCATTTGACACGTTCCAAGAACCAAATTCAATCTATTTTCCACGTAGAACACAACCATGGTGTTGGTTTGTTTTAAATCACCCTCCATCGTCCAAACCGAAAGATGTAATATCAAGAACTCAACATTTACTCAGGTTTCAATTATCACCAATCTTACCAATCTTTGTACAAAAACACTCCTTATGCCACACTGAACAAATCTAACCAATTATCTAAGATTATCACATCCTAATCATCGTGTTCTAGATCCAAACCGAATTTACACTCACATGTCAACCTTCATGAAACCTTGCCTAAAGCTCCAGAATCAATCATCTAACCATCTAAACCATGTTTAACCTAACAAATCTCTATCATGCTACCTAATTCGAGCCAAAATGTGAGAAAAACTAACCTGGTAAAAAGTTGAAAACAGATGAGGATCTTCTTCAATCCACAACTTGCAATGCTCCAAGATCACTCAGTGTGCTATAATCTTTCTTCTGTATGCAACAATTCTTGCTCAAACCACTTGGATCACCATAACCAACTTCAATTGCAATTGGATGAGAAAAAATTGTATGGCACGATTCTTGCAGTTTCTTCTTCAGATCTTGCTTGCAATGTACTCAGGGATGATTATTGAATGGGATTGGATCATAAAGTTGAATGAATGATGAAGGATTGAGAAGTTTTGAATGAATTTGCAAAAATGCAAGATGGAGTGAAACTATGTGTTTTGGATCCAAATGAAGTTCAACCCCTTCATGGATCAGCTTTAGGGTTTATATAGATGATGATGGAAAGTTCTGGAAGATGCTAGATTAATTCCATGAGAAGTTATTCATATCATTGCATGAGAAAATGAAAATGGCCAAGTTGTAAAACCAACTCTACATTGCCTTGTTACAGCCCCTCAAAATCTCTTGAATTTCTCCTTTCATGACAATTAGAGAGTGTAGAAACCATCCCTTGCCTTGCACCTTGGTCTTAGCTTGATTTGGCAAGTGTATCTTTTCCTACATGCAACTTATGATAATTCCAATTTCTTGACTTCAAACATAAAAACTAATATTTCCAATGATCTTAAAATGCAATTTACCTTCAAAATGGTTGGTCATATGCTTGGTTTTACTTTGGTATCAAAAAATCACAATTTTGGTCATTTAAAAAGGTATTTTTCCTTTATAATTGGTCAACTTTGCAAGTCTAAGTTCCATGCAATTCCAACTTGCCACACCCACTTTTCTAGACCCAAAATGTCATTTGGAGCAAGTTTGATGTTGAACATTTCTTCATTTGAAATTTGGAAATAGGAGTTTTGGGCATATGCTTGAAATGACCTGTAATTCCACTTTCCCAAAATACCCCTGGCTTTCCAAGATCATAAGTAGAGTTCTACAAATCATATGAAGGCATACCATACCTTTCTAGAAATCTAAGATCATGAGGAACAACTCTCATGTTGTCCAGAAATCCATTTGAAAGCTCCTTGAGGGGTAAAAGTTGCTTGTAAGTCAAGTAACTTTCACAGACAAATTTCAGTGTCCTCAGATGACCTGTAACTTGCAAGAACCCTAACTTGAGTTCTATAAATCTCCTTGATGTCTTCCACCACTAAAATTAAAGGTCTTGAGATCCTCTACAAGTTTCATGTTGGCCAAGGATCCATTTGAGACTTTCATTTTGAATTATATTGCTTGGAAGTTTACCCTAAACTAGGGGATTTTACACAGAAACCCTAATTTAGAAACCTCTCTTCTTCTTGATTTCTCTTGATTCCTCCTTTGCACAACACCACATCCATATCTACATGTCAAATGAGGCATCCCACATCTTTCAAACAGGCCTTGATTCCCTTCAATCAAGCATTTGACCTAGGGTTGACCTAGAGTTGACCCAGATGAAACCCTAGTTGACTGTCTTCAACTGCAGCTCTTGTAATCACATCAATGACTTGTCTCACTTTCAAAATGACTCTCTAGGTCTTCCATGATGTCTGTACACATTCCATGCTTTCAATTCATAGCTCACAACTTCTCTGATGATCTTCAAATACCCTCAAGATAGGAGATAGATCCACTGCTTGATCCACTGACTTCTTAGATTTCAATTTCTTTCTGATGACTTGGCTAAGATTGAATTTGAATAAGAACCTCTTGATATGCTCATAGAGATAAGAATGGCACTTGGTCCCTTGTTGGATGACTTGCCCATGCTATGCTATGCAGATGAATTAATTATGTACATGACCTAATATGCAAATGCTAAAGCTATGAGACATAAACCAAGTGAAATAAGTTGAGCAAATTTTAGGGTGCAACAGCTGCCCCTATTCAAACGACTTGGACCCGAGTGGGTGAAGCGTGAACGACCTTCAAACATTCGAGGTACGAGACGGTTGAATACTAAGAACCCGAAAATTTGCCAACTGCAGAAATAAACTGCACAACTGCTTGGGGAACGTTATCTTGTTAATAAGGGAATGAACTTATTGACTTCACTAGGAGAAGTACTTCTGTCAACAAAACATGACCCTGCACTGATACAGGAGAATCACTCTGCCATCACTACGAGAAATCACTCCGCCACCACTGCAGGAAAGTTTTGTCATTATTACGGGAAAATGACTCCGCCACCACTGCGGGTACGTACTCTGCCAAATACAGGAAAATAACTCCGCCTTTGCTACGGGTAAACACTCTGCCAAATACAGGAAAATAACTCCGCCTCTGCTACGGGAAATACTCTGTCAAATACAGGAACATAACTCCGCCTTTGCTACGGGTAAACACTCTGTCAAATACAGGAACATAACTCCGCCTCTGCTACGGGTAATACTCTGTCGAATATAGGAAAATAACTCTGCCTCTGCTACGGGTAGATACTCTGTCGAATATAGGAAAATAACTCCGCCTCTGATACAGGTAGATACTCTGTCAAATACAGGAAAATAACTCTGCCTCTGCTATGGGTAGATACTCTGTCGAATACAGGAAAATAACTCCGCCTCTGCTACGGGAAATACTCTGTCAAATACAGGAAAATAACTCCGCCTCTGCTACGGGTAGATACTCTGTCGAATACAGGAATATAACTTCGCCTCTGCTACGGGAAATACTCTGTCGAATACAGGAAAATAACTCCGCCTCTGCTACGGGAAATACTCTGTCAAATACAGGAAAATAACTCCGCCTCTGCTACGGGTAGATACTCTGTCGAATACAGGAAAATAACTCCGCCTCTGCTACGGGTAGATACTCTGTCGAATACAGAAAAATAACTCCGCCTCTGCTACGGGTAGATACTCTGTCAAATACAGGAAAATAACTCCGCCTCTGCTACGGGTAGATACTCTGTCGAATACAGGAAAATAACTCCGCCTCTGCTACGGGAAATACTCTGTCAAATACAGGAAAATAACTCTGCCTCTGCTACGGGTAGATACTCTGTCGAATACAAGAAAATAACTTCGCCTCTGCTACGGGAAATACTCTGTCGAATACAGAAAAATAACTCCGCCTCTGCTACGGGAAATACTTTGTCGAATACAGGAAAATAACTCCGCCTCTGCTACGGGTAGATACTCTGTTGAATACAGGAAAATAACTCCGCCTCTGCTACGGGTAGATACTCTGTCGAATACAGGAAAATAACTCCGCCTCTGCTACGGGTAGATACTCTGTCAAATACAGGAAAATAACTCCGCCTCTGCTACGGGAAATACTCTGTCGAATACAGGAAAATAACTCCGCCTCTGCTACGGGTAGATACTCTGTCGAATACAGGAAAATAACTCCGCCTCTGCTACGGGAAATACTCTGTCGAATACAGGAAAATAACTCCGTCTTTGCTACGGGTAGATACTCTGTCGAATACAGGAAAATAACTCCGCCTCTGCTACGGGTAGATACTCTGTCAAATACAGGAAAATAACTCCGCCTCTGCTACGGGAAATACTCTGTCGAATACAGGAAAATAACTCCGCCTTTGCTACGGGAAATACTATGTCGAATACAGGAAAATAACTCCGCCTCTGCTACGGGAAATACTCTGTCGAATACAGGAAAATAACTCCGCCTCTGCTACGGGAAATACTCTGTCGAATACAGGAAAATAACTCCGCCTCTGCTACGGGTAGATACTCTGTCGAATACAGGAAAATAACTCCGCCTCTGCTACGGGTAGATACTCTGTCGAATACAGGTTTTCCACCTATCTTTGCAGCAGCGAACTCCATCAATCACATGGCAGCAAATCTGAGAAGGACTCTCCTGGGGATTTTCTGAATCCACACTGCCAGACAACCTCCAAAAATCGATTCACGAAATCTTTTGATAATGGCATAACAACACCCTTGAAGAAATACTCCACTGGAGGGGTAAGAGAAACTTAAACAAGCAACTCTGTGGGGAATAATGCCAAAACTGACATAATCATTACACATCTCACGCCAAGATCTTGAATGTTTGACAATTAATTTGAGCAAGAGCTCTCTCCACCTGCAAGGGAATCAACACTAGAAACAATCGGTTAACCAACCTGGCTTATGTTTCAAAATGCATATGTTTGACAATGGCGTAATGCTCCATTCGACATGGAAATGCTACGCGTTTTTATTTGGTAGATGCAAATATGACACTATATGCCAATGCAGATGCAAGCTCGAACTGCTAGGATACAGAAAACCGCTTCAGCAAAATAAATGCTGAAGACAACGCCAACTCTGCTGGGGGTGACCGGGCGTTACAGAATTATTCCAGCAAAATAAATGCTGGAAGAGTGAAGCCTGATGACGAGAAAACGCATCGATTATATCGCTAGATTTCATTGACGTTTTATCGCGCATTCACCGTTTTAACACTCGATTTCTCGAGTTTTTCTTACTATTTTGCAGGTACATCGTTATGTGAGGCCGAATCATGAATTAAGAGAAAAGGAACAAAAGAGACCACAAGGAGATGAAGAAAGACAGAAGCCTGCAAAAAGACTGCATAATTTGTTGCAGCCACGGTCGTTACAAGGGTGTCACGACCGTGACACCCCAAATTGGGCCATCACGACCGTAAGGAAGTAGTCACGACCGTGACACTTAAAATCCTCAATTCACGAACGTGAAGACCTTGTCACGCCCGTGACAAGGATAAAACTTGGTTTTGACTCAGACTACGTCAAGGCACCACTGAAGACCACTTCTCCTCTTATTTCTCCTCAAGGCAGCACGTGAAGACGACTTCTCCCATTTTTGCTGCCACGTTCCAGCATTTCCTCAACAACTTCAGCAAGGCCCATGCAACAAAGGATCAAGAATCCAGCCCATTAAAGACTCTATAAATAGTACAAGCTCTGTGAACTCAGGGACAGACTTCATTATCCAAAATTCCTGCGGAAGCTCTGCCGAATTACCTTACGAACCAACATTTTTCATTCCAGCATTATTTTATTTTCTGTCTCGTTTTATTTGTATCCAAACCAACCGTATAACAATTTCCAACATTAGGGAATTGTTATACATTTATTTGTTTCCAACCTTCAGCATTCGTTCATTTTTAATTTCCGCCTACTCCGAGCTTTCCGGTCTGTGGAAGAAGGAGTCTGCTCAATTATTTGTTAATCAGGTTTTTCAATTTATTGCAATTTAATTTAATTATAATGTCTATTTATTTTTCTGCCATGAGTAAGTTATTATTTAATTCTCTGTTTGATTCAACCTCGATGAGTAGCTAAACACCTTAGGGCGGTATGTAGTTATAACGAACTTAACCGGTAAAATATAACCATAGGCTGAAAATAATTAATCACTTAACATTCTGGCTGATACTTTTTTAATTGAAATAGACCTTTTCGTTACGAGAGTAAGAAAAGGGTATTAGGTTGGGTCGAGACCACGAGAGTGTGAGATTTTAACCA
Source organism: Lathyrus sativus (assembly GCA_963859935.3). NCBI lineage: Eukaryota > Viridiplantae > Streptophyta > Magnoliopsida > Fabales > Fabaceae > Lathyrus > Lathyrus sativus. The sequence continues at coordinate 127,885,910 of OZ012741.1, read as the reverse complement.
GATAGCTAAAGTTAGGCATTTAAATTAAACACAGCGAGAGCGCTTTAAGATAAATTAGAATTACTAAGTTTCCAAAAATTACCTCTAAACACTTATGGGCTAGCGAGAGCAGGCATAGGGCTTTAGGGATAAGATCTGATATAAGACCACGAGAGTGTGAGTTGAGGGTATTTAAACTGGTAATCTCTACCGAATAGATTAAGTGAACATCTCTATAAGCCTAGGTTAGATTGACCCATCTAAGTTAGTATAATTACATACCGACCGCCTTAGTATTACTATATTAAAAACTTAAATTTAATTCCGCCTTTAATATTCTTAAAAACCAACAACAATCGTGACAATCATTCGCCTTAGCTAAACTAGAAGTTCATCTAGCACTAAGTAACAATAGAATCCCTGTGGATCGATAATCTTAAATATTACTTCGATAGGCTGTGCACTTGCAGTAAGATACCGCTAGACGCATAAGTAGACACGTCTGAAGCCCATCAAGTTTTTGGCGCCGTTGCCGGGGATTCCTTAATTTAGTTACTAGTGCATTTAGGTAGCATTGTCTAGACTAAGGTATCAACTATTTAATTTAATCTAATCTCCGAGTGTATGCCAAGTACTCGCTCTAAAAGCGAAGACTTGCAACCTCTAATCCCTGAATCGGAATGCTTCTTACACGTAAGAAGACGTATATTCGATTTCGAAAATAATTCCAATATTACAGATCTTCAATTAGATCCACCTAAACCAGTCATAAAGTCAGAAGACGCAGGGATGGCTGAAGAACAAACTCATCCACTCAAGTATTACGCTAATCCTTCGCAAGGTGAACCACATTCAAGCATTGCAGCGCCGGCTATCAACAGAAATGATTTCGAACTAAAACCTTCGTTGATATCAGCCGTGCAACAAAATCAATTCGCCGGAAATCCTACCGAGGATCCGAATCTTCATCTTTCGATCTTTGTGCAATATGCAGATACCGTAAAAGCCAATGGAGTTACCCAAGAAGCTATTAGACTACGTTTATTTCCTTTTTCGCTTCGAGACAGAGCAAGAGCTTGGCTTCAGTCTCTGCCTTCGAACTCAGTAACTACGTGGGCAGAACTTAAGAAAGTCTTCTTGAATAGGTATTTTCCACCTAGCAAGACAGCTATGCTGAGAGCTCAGATCAACGGATTTAAGCAAAGAGAAAGTGAATCATTATTCGAAGCTTGGGAACGCTATAAGGATCTACTTAGACTTTGTCCACATCATGGATTAATAGACTGGATGGTCATCCATACCTTCTATAATGGACTCTTGTACAACACAAGAATGACAATTGACGCTGCCGCGGGTGGTGCATTGATGGACAAAGAATATCGTGATGCCTATGCACTTATCGAAAGTATGGCTCAAAATCATTACCTTTGGGGAAGCGAGAGAGTCGCAACTGAGAAACCAACAAAGGGAGGTATGTACGAAGTAAGTAGTATGGACCAAGTCAATGCGAAGTTTGACTAACTAAGCCAAAAGATCGATAACTTGGCCATAACACCTGCAGCCACCGTGGCTGCAGTAACACCTAACTGTGAGTTATGTGGAGTCCCAGGACACGAAGTTTCTAATTGTCAACTATTGGCGGGAACTCCCACTGATCAAGTGAATTATGCTCAAGGAAACCCTTACTCAAACACATACAACCCAGGTTGGAAGAATCATCCGAACTTCTCCTATAAGAATAACAATGCTTATTACGCACCAGGTCAAGCACCAGCTACATCACCAGGATATCAAAAGACTGCTCCTAACATCCCTAGAAAATCGAACCTTGAATTAATGATGGAAAGCTTTATAACTAGCCAATCTCAGACAAACAAGGACTTCTTAAACCAAAACATTCACGCTAGTGAGTAGATTAAACAATTAGTGAGCAAGGTAGACGCATTAGCTACACATAACAAAATGCTTGAAACTCAGATTTCACAAGTAGCTCAACAACAAGCACCTACTGCTGCACCAGCTGGAGTGTTCCCTGGACAACCTCAACCTAATCCGAAAGGACATGCTAACGCTGTAATATTAAGAAGTGGCAAGGAACTTGACGGACCTACCGATCCAAGACTTGACAATCCAGCCATGTACCAAAAACCGGATAAACCGACTGAAGTGGTGAATGATCCAGAAGAAAAGGAAGATGAAAGTCGAGAGGTAGTGGAGAAAGAACAACCTTATGTGCCTCCACCACCCTATAAACCACCAATTCCGTACCCTCAAAGATTAATAAGTTCCAAGACGACGGGTTAATTTAAGAAATTTGTCGAACTTCTGAAACAGTTGAATATTACTATTCCGTTTACAGAAGCAATCACCCAAATACCCTCGTATGCCAAGTTTTTAAAAGAAATCTTATCCAATAAGAAAAAGATAGAGGATAACGGAACAGTTACACTTACTGCCGAGTGTAGCGCCATAATTCAGAATAACATGCCTCCTAAGCTAAAAGATCCAGGAAGTTTCTCTATACCCTGTGTAATAGGAAAATTCGTCATTGACAAAGCTCTATGCGATTTAGGAGCCAGTATCAGTGTTATGCCCTTAACGATTTGCAAAAGGCTAGACATGGGAGACCTGAGACCAACTAAAATGTCTGTTCAACTAGCCGATCGCTCTGTTAAATATCCTGTAGGCATACTAGAAAACGTCCCAGTACGTATAGGACAATTCTACATTCCTACTGATTTTATAATCATGGACATCTCTAAAGACTCCACTACACCTATCATACTAGGAAGACCATTCTTAGCTACCGCCGGAGCTATAATAGACGTAAAAAGAGGAAAGCTAACCTTTGAAGTAGGTGAAGAGAAAGTTGAATTTGTTTTAACACAATTCTTACAATCACCAGCTATAGAGGATACATGCTATCTAATGGACGTAATTGACGAATGTGTAAGAGAAATGGAGCTGAAGGAGACCACTTATTCTGAAATAATGAAAATTCAAATCCCTCCGATTTTCGAAGATGATAATTGGCGAAAACCGTATCAGGATGATAGTCTAAGCGAAAGTTTAGCACTTACACCGGATCCCATGCCAAGTAAAGATAAACCTACATTAGGATTAAAAACTTTACCTAATAACCTAAGGTACGAATTCTTAGACGTTGAATGTAAAACACCAGTTATAGTAAATTCCAGTTTAGGAACTAGAGAAACAAAGAGACTTTTAGATGTCTTGAAGAAATATCCAACTGCATTAGGATATAACATATCTGATCTCAAAGGAATATGTCCTTCAATTTGTATGCATCGTATTCTGCTAGAAGAAGATTGCAGAACCTCCAGAGAATCTCAAAGAAGAATTAACCCAACCCTTAGCACTGTAGTAAAAGAAGAAGTTAAGAAATTATTAGATGCCGGGATAATATATCCAATCTCTGATAGTGAATGGGTTAGTCCAATACATGTAGTGCCAAAGAAAGGAGGTATCACTGTCGTGAAAAACGCTCAAGGCGAATCGATATCACAAAGAGTAGTGACGGGATATAGAGTGTGCATAGATTATCGTAAGCTAAACAAAGCCACTCGAAAGGATCATTTCCCACTACCTTTCATAGATCAAATGTTAGAACGATTAGCCAAGCATTCCTACTTCTGTTACCTTGATGGTTACTCAGGATTTTTCCAAATCCCTATCCATCCTGATGATCAAGAGAAGACTACATTCACATGTCCTTATGGAACGTTCGCTTATAGGCGAATGCCCTTTGGATTGTGCAACGCTCCTGCAACCTTTCAACGATGTATGATGTCAATCTTCACAGATTTTATAGACAACATCATGGAAGTGTTCATGGACGACTTCTCTGTATGCGGGCAAAGTTTTGAAGAATGTTTATCGAACTTAGAAATGGTGTTAGAAAGATGTGTAAAAGTAAATCTCGTGCTTAACTGGGAGAAATGTCATTTTATGGTCAATGAAGGAATAGTATTAGGTCATGTAATATCAGACAAAGGAATTGAAGTTGATAAGGCTAAGATTGAAGTAATAAAAGATCTTCAACCCCCTAAAACCGTTCGAGAAATACGAAGCTTTTTAGGACACGCCGGTTTTTACCGACGATTCATCAAAGATTTCTCGAAAATTACTAAACCTCTCACTGGTTTATTAATGAAAGACGCTGAGTTCATATTCAATGAAGATTGTCTTAAAGCATTCGAAACTCTAAAAACAGCCCTCATCACCGCACCAATCATGCAACCCCCTGACTGGAGATTACCTTTTGAAATCATGTGCGATGCGAGTGACTATGCTGTAGGCGCAGTCCTAGGCCAGAGAAAGGAAAAGAAACTCCATGCGATTTACTATGCCAGTAGAACCTTGGATTCTGCCCAGATGAACTACGCTACTACAGAAAAAGAATTGCTAGCAGTTGTCTTCGCGCTTGACAAATTCCGCTCTTACCTAGTTGGAGCGAAAATAATCATTTACACAGACCATGCTGCTATCCGATATCTATTAACTAAGAAAGACGCTAAACCAAGACTCTTAAGATGGATTTTACTCTTACAAGAGTTTGATCTAGAAATAAAAGATAAAAAAGGTACTGAAAACGTCGTAGCAGACCATTTATCTAGAATAGAAGGGATTAAACCCGAACAAGTGCCGATTAACGATGATTTTCCGTATGAACAGCTGATAGCACAAATAGGAAGCGACCTAGCGCAGTTAGATATAAATGAACCAGAACCCGTGGAAACAATACAGACAACTGTAGGACTGCCATGGTACGCTGACATTGTCAACTACCTAGCCGCAGGAGCTCTTCCACCCGATCTAACCTATCAGCAGAAAAAGAAATTCTTTCATAACCTGAAACATTACTATTGGGATGAACCATTATTGTTCAAAAGAGGACCAGATGGAATCTTTCGCCGATGTATTCCCGAAGAGGAAATAGAAGATGTCATTGCTCAATGCCATTCATCTCCTTATGGTGGACATGCAAGCACTTCCAAGACTTGTGCAAAAATCTTGCAAGCCGGCTTATACTGGCCTAATCTATGGAAGGATGTCCACATCGCTGTTATAAATTGCGACCGGTGTCAACGCACTGGCAATATTTCAAGAAGAGATGAAATGCCCCAAAAGGGAATTTTAGAGGTAGAAATCTTCGACGTCTGGGGAATAGATTTCATGGGACCATTCCCATCATCTTTCGGTAATAATTACATACTCGTAGCTGTTGATTATGTCTCGAAATGGATTGAAGCCATAGCTTCTCCTACAAACGATACACGAGTAGTAATAAAGCTTTTCAAAAATACAATCTTTCCCAGATTTGGTGTGCCTCGACTCGTCATAAGTGACGGTGGCTCGCACTTCATTTCAAAAATCTTTGACAAATTACTATCTAAGTATGGAGTGAGACACCGTGTGGCTACACCATATCACCCACAAACAAGTGGACAGGTCGAAGTCTCAAACAGAGAGATTAAACAAATCTTAGAAAAGACTGTCGCCATATCTCGGAAAGATTGGTCATCTAAACTTAATGAAGCTCTATGGGCTTATAGGACCGCTTACAAGACACCCATAGGTACTACACCTTTCCAACTAGTCTATGGAAAATCTTGTCACCTCCCAGTAGAACTAGAACACAAGGCTTATTGGGCGATCAGAACTCTCAATATAAACTATAATGCTGCAGGAGAAAAGCGAATCCTAGACATTAACGAATTAGAAGAATTAAGGTTAGATGCATATGAAAATGCTAAGATATATAAAGAAAGAACCAAGCGATGGCATGATAAACGCCTATCTAGGAAAGAATTTAGTGTGGGAGACGTTGTACTCCTCTTTAATTCAAGACTTAGGCTCTTTCCTGGAAAATTAAAGTCTAGATGGTCAGGACCCTTTGATATAACTAAAGTATTCCCAAGTGGAGCAATAGAAATTAAGGGTAAGGATAGTGAACCATTCATAGTAAACGGACAACGTCTAAAACACTATCATAAAGTTGAAAATAGAGGTTATGCGAATAATCTAAAGCTTTTAGAATTGTCCACTAATTCCCCTGATTAATCTAAACCAAAGCATTACGTCAGGCTTTTGACAATAAAAACAGCGCTTAGTGGGAGGCAACCCATTTACTTATTTACTTATTTTAACTATTCTTTTCTTTTAGCACATTGTTATTTATCGTTTTTACTATTTGTTTAAATTGTTTTGTCAATTTTATTTTACATTACCATTATCGCCATTACATTATGCATTTCATTTTCTTATTTTTTATCTTAAATCACTTTTTACAGATTTTCTAAAGTCTTTTCCACTGATTTGTTTCCCCATATTTGCACTGACCATGGCTAACCAACCAATTAACTATATGGAAACCAAATTTAGAGGTAGGAACCAAAGAATGAAGTTCGAAGAGTTGTCACAGAGGCAAATGGATTTGACCCTGTACCCAGATGATAGGACTATGGAAACCTTAGGTATACATGATAGTGTCATGTACTTGTTCAACCGACTCGGATGGGAGAATGCATTGATCCAACATAAGTTTGCGACTTACCGCGAGCTTACCCTTGAGTTCCTTAGCTCCTTACTTTACCTACCTGAGCGCGGTTTTGGATTTAGGAAAGGATTTATTAGTTTCCGCCTATTTGGAATAGAATACGACTTTAACCATAAAGAACTAGCTGACTTGTTAGGCTTCCCTAGTGGACCATTCGCTTTTACTACCACACAGGTAGAATTGATGGATGTGGAGCTAGATTTCTTTTGGGGAACTCTAACCGGAAACTACCACCCTGAACCAAATGACATGAATAATGATGAGATCCATAATCCTGCTCTCCGTTACTTCCACAAATTCCTTGCCCACACCTTCTTTGGAAAAGAAGAAAACATTACCGGAGTTTCTAAAGATGAAGTATTTATTATGTCATGTTTCACTAATGGACAGTCTGTTAATGGTGTACCTTTCATGATGCAAACCTTCACCCGCATCCAAGAAGAACCTGAATTACCTATATTAGTAGGAGGTCTTGTAACCATGATTGCTGATGCCATAGGACTTAGGTACCAACTGGACAGGTGCACCCGTCTGGGAACCATCCGCCCAATGAATCTTAAATTATGCTTCAATAGACATATCATAAGGAATTTAGGACGCCCACCTTTTGAGTACCTAATCCGGAACGAAGTAGTAACCCTGTTCACATTGCCCAATCATGCTAGAGTAAGTGTTCACAATAAGGATAACTGGCTTTATGAGTTAAACCCACCTGATTATCCAGCTACTCCTGAAACACCTCAGTCTCACAGGATAACAGATGATATAATGACCGCTGTTGAAACTGACCCTGAGACACCTCCTGGATACCATGACATTGACCCAACTGACAAAGTTCATGAAACCCCTGGAGCGAATCAAGGAGATTATGCTAACAACTTACAAAACATCATGCACACTCTCAATGCCTACCAAACTGACATTAATCTATTCAAAGAAGACATTAAGAGCATGCGATTGGACATTATAGGATTGACTGACATGGCCTGCGAACAATTCTATCATTTGGACTCCGCCATCGAAGACCTGAAGAAACTCCTTTGAAACGGCTATAAGTGATTTAGTTTAATTTTTCTCATTATTTTTTCTCATTATTTTCGTTTCTAGTTAAATTTATCTTTCGCAACAATTTCATAACATAATTTCCGTTTCTGTAATTTCATTTTTTACTTTATGCCATGCACCTTTAATTTCAATTATTTCTCCATTTTTAGCAACTTACATATTTTTTCTATATACTGTTATGCCTGCATTATATCATGTATACAATCTTTCATGCAAGTTCGTATAATAATGTGTTGCAAATGATATACAATATGGTGTGTATTTAATATAAGTGTTACTAAATAAAATAAATTATTATTAAATTATGAATAACGTGAGAAAATGTTCTTTTATGGGAATTATTCAGCAAAACATGCCCTCACGGTCGTCACACCTATCTTACGATCGTGACGTGCTCATTTAGCGTGTCACGACCGTCACGCCCCTGTCACGACCGTGACGACCTCTATTACAGGAATCGTGAGAAACAGAACTGTTTCTCATCGTGTCCCCTCTTCTTCTCCATCCATAACCTACCCAAAACACTACCCATTCATTCCACAACCGCCGTAACCTCTCCACTACCCCCATTAACCCCCCATTATCATCAACCATTTCATTAAAACTCTCCCGTATTTAACCCGAACCTCTATCTCCCTCATTCTACCATTTTTCTCACAAAACCTCACAAAATCCTTCCTCCCTCACTCTTCACTCTTGCATGTTATGGATTCCATCATTTTTAGAGAAGGCGAAGCTGGAGTAACCCAGAGAGACCGTTTCATCTGCTTCCAAAACCGCGGTCTGCAACCTACCCGCTACATTGCCACTGACTGTCTGCGAGAACTCGGAATGTTAGCCAGCGTTCAAAGCCTACTGCAAAAGGTCGGTCTGTGGGACCTCTGTCGTCAACCTCAGCCTACTTTCGAACTTCTGACGCTGGAGTTCCTAAGCTCTTACAGCTACATCACCCCTCCCGGTTCTCAGAGTCAGCTTACCGGCATCGTAACATTCAGATTGCACGGCCAAGAGTTCAATCTCCCGCAAACCAGGATAGCCGAGTTGTTAGGCTTCGATCACGGCACTGAAGCCCACCGTCGCGTGCCCGATAATTTCAGTGAACAAGCATTCACTCTATGGCACGACCTTACCAACACCCGTGCATCCACCTTCCAGAGCCTCAACGCCACACACATCCACAACCCGGCAATCCGCTATTTTCACCGGGTCATCTGCAACACAATCTTCGCTAGAGAAAGCAACCACAAGCTCAACTCCAAGGAGCTTCTGTTCTTATACTGCGCTCTTCATGACGAGCCGATCAACGCTGCTCCTTTCATGCTTCATCACATCCAGGCCATTGCACAGCGAGGCTCCTCCCCGTTCTTCATAGGCGGCATTGTCACCGCCTTCGCCATTCAGTTGGGGCTTGGTGACGCGCTCGTTAATCAGCCGCACCTAGCCGCCGAATTCCTGACCAAGAGCTACTGCAGGTCCGCCCACCTGATCACGCAGCGAGAGGATGGCAGGTATAACCCTGTTATCAATGGCACCATTTTCCACCACATCACTCTGCCGTCCCGCACCCGCATCGACCCATCCAACCGAGCCAACTGGCTCTTTGTTTTACCTGCTGCTGCCGATCACGTCCCGGTTCATGATGATCAGGCTGACGCTCCAGTGGACGAGATGCAGGACGCCATGGACGCAGCTGAGCCTGTCCAGGATATCCCAGAGACATCTACCCGACAGCCCCCTGCTCCCGCAGTTACACTTGAGGAAGTCCTCGCGATTCATCAGCAGAACCAGATGAACGCCGCACTGGAGCGACGGCAGAAGGCGCAGTATGATGCTTTACTCGGCACTATTGCTGCAAACCAGGAGGCCACTAATGAGCGGTTTGGAGAACTTTTCGACGAGCTAGAAGCGCTCCGCATTAGCATTACTGCTACCTCCGGCATCGGTTCTGATCCCGACGCGACTCCCTCCAGACGCCGCTCTCGCACCAGAGGCCGAGCCCGCGGTCCTCAGCAGCCGTAGTTTACTTTTCTGTTTGTTTTTCGTTTTAAGTCTTGTACTGTATTTGTACCGCATTTATATCACAACATTGAGGACACTGTCTGATATAGTGTGGGAGAGGTACCTTTCATTTCAGCACTTTTTCATTTCGTTGTACTTTCAATTCCGTTGTATTTCTTTTAACAAATTAATGAAATGAGCAAATCTGTGCGCTATTTTCTTTAATTTCGAGCTTTCCCCGATTATTAAGCTATACCAGAAAAATCTTTAATTACTCGCATTACCCGACTTACCACCCAATGGTTCGTAACTACGAAGCCGGGAACGATTAAACAAGACCAATACAATCTTGACATCTTTGACCCCCTGCTTAAGAAATTCCATCCCGATCACCATTGCGAGTGCACCTTTAGTTTCAGTTCAAAAGTAACCCCCAGTAGTTTATATTAGCAGTCAGCACCGTCTGAACACAAACCACGTGGGGAGCCGATGAATATAAGCGTTTGATGCCTAATCAATAATGATCCTTCGTATCTCGATGCAAAATGAAAAGAAATTGCACCAAAGTACACGGTCGCAGATAAGAAACGAGAAATATGAGAAGGAATTCGTTTCGAGTTGGTTCAGAGGTACTGGTTCTGAACTCGGTAGGGCGTGCTACGGCTCGATCCCCCACAACCTCCGAATCGGATGAAACATGAAGGGTTACCACACTCGTGTACCAGACCCCGTGCTCAAAAAGGATCAAAATCGCTAACCGGCTACTCCACTACGTGCGTGCTAAGGCAAAGGGCTTAATGTGACTGCGCTAGAACGAAACCGGGCGAAATAAGATCGAAAAACTCTAGGTGAAATCATAATGTGATTGCCGATTGTTTCGTTTGACGGGAAGTCGACGACATAGCTTGTTGCTTATGTCATTAGTGTATCGGTAGTGTTCTATCAAAGTACCGGACTATCCGACAAAACGATCCACCGTACGGTTTGTTATGAGTATGCGTGAATAAATTCTTGTCCGCCGATTTTCAACCGACTATTTGCTCGAGGACAAGCAAAGGTTTAAGTTTGGGGAAGTTTGATGACGAGAAAACGCATCGATTATATCGCTAGATTTCATTGACGTTTTATCGCGCATTCACCGTTTTAACACTCGATTTCTCGAGTTTTTCTTACTATTTTGCAGGTACATCGTTATGTGAGGCCGAATCATGAATTAAGAGAAAAGGAACAAAAGAGACCACAAGGAGATGAAGAAAGACAGAAGCCTGCAAAAAGACTGCATAATTTGTTGCAGCCACGGTCGTTACAAGGGTGTCACGACCGTGACACCCCAAATTGGGCCATCACGACCGTAAGGAAGTAGTCACGACCGTGACACTTAAAATCATCAATTCACGAACGTGAAGACCTTGTCACGCCCGTGACAAGGATAAAACTTGGTTTTGACTCAGACTACGTCAAGGCACCACTGAAGACCACTTCTCCTCTTATTTCTCCTCAAGGCAGCACGTGAAGACGACTTCTCCCATTTTTGCTGCCACGTTCCAGCATTTCCTCAACAACTTCAGCAAGGCCCATGCAACAAAGGATCAAGAATCCAGCCCATTAAAGACTCTATAAATAGTACAAGCTCTGTGAACTCAGGGACAGACTTCATTATCCAAAATTCCTGCGGAAGCTCTGCCGAATTACCTTACGAACCAGCATTTTTCATTCCAGCATTATTTTATTTTCTGTCTCATTTTATTTGTATCCAAACCAACCGTATAACAATTTCCAACATTAGGGAATTGTTATACATTTATTTGTTTCCAACCTTCAGCATTCGTTCATTTTTAATTTCCGCCTACTCCGAGCTTTCCGGTCTGTGGAAGAAGGAGTCTGCTCAATTATTTGTTAATCAGGTTTTTCAATTTATTGCAATTTAATTTAATTATAATGTCTATTTATTTTTCTGCCATGAGTAAGTTATTATTTAATTCTCTGTCTGATTCAACCTCGATGAGTAGCTAAACACCTTAGGGCGGTATGTAGTTATAACGAACTTAACCGGTAAAATATAACCATAGGCTGAAAATAATTAATCACTTAACATTCTGGCTGATACTTTTTAATTGAAATAGACCTTTTCGTTACGAGAGTAAGAAAAGGGTATTAGGTTGGGTCGAGACCACGAGAGTGTGAGATTTTAACCAGATAGCTAAAGTTAGGCATTTAAATTAAACACAGCGAGAGTGCTTTAAGATAAATTAGAATTACTAAGTTTCCAAAAATTACCTCTAAACACTTATGGGCTAGCGAGAGCAGGCATAGGGCTTTAGGGATAAGATCTGATATAAGACCACGAGAGTGTGAGTTGAGGGTATTTAAACTGGTAATCTCTACCGAATAGATTAAGTGAACATCTCTATAAGCCTAGGTTAGATTGACCCATCTAAGTTAGTATAATTACATACCGACCGCCTTAGTATTACTATATTAAAAACTTAAATTTAATTCCGCCTTTAATATTCTTAAAAACCAACAACAATCGTGACAATCATTCGCCTTAGCTAAACTAGAAGTTCATCTAGCACTAAGTAACAATAGAATCCCTGTGGATTGATAATCTTAAATATTACTTCGATAGGCTGTGCACTTGCAGTAAGATACCGCTAGACGCATAAGTAGACACGTCTGAAGCCCATCAAAGCCCGCTTCGCTGAGGAGTAACTGAATGCGCCAATCATGATTGGACTTCTGCTGGAGAGTGAACGGGTATCACACGGTATTCCGACAAAATAAATGCCAGGACACATAGCCAACTCTGCCGGGGAGAGTTTTAATCTTTGAGTTCCACTGGGAGGAAATAAAACACTTGCTGGAAAGAGAGAACTCCGCTGGGGACGAAACGACTCTCTTGGGGAAAATCAACTGTCTTTGCTGGGGGAGAGCAAATGATCCTACTGGGAAGGGTAGACTGTCTGGGTACAGCTCACAAGTTGAAAATATTAATCTTCTGAGGCTAAACCACTCCGCTCGGGATGGGGGATCCTTTTGGGGGACACCACATTGTCTGAATACATCCTTCGATCTTGGAATCGTCAATTCTGCTGAGAGTAAACGACTTTGCTGGAGAATATCCCTCGGATAAGCTACAACTAGCTGGGGAATTTGATCCTTCCTCGGTAAGGAACAATGTTATCTCAGAAACGCGACCTGCATGGGGATCGAGTCCTTCCGTTACGAGCTTCTGGTCAGTACTGCAATCTTTTGATCGTCCACTTCATATGGTCAAGAACCCTGCAACACCACAAACGAGACAAGACAAGTCTATGCAACCAAATCTATTCAGGTTAGCATTCGTGACATTATTTTCAGTTAATTCAAAGTTTTAGCAATTATTGGCAAGGGCCAGCGATGTTATACACTTGCTAGTCTTATTAAACCTTGGCGTTTGTCATGTACAAAACAGTAAAGAGCCAGCATCAAATACTGAATAACATGTTTTATTGAGTGGGCCCCTAAATGGGCAGAGTTTTATACACGGGATGTAACTCCTGGAAAGAGGAAGCTACGCATAACAAATATACAAGTATGCACAAGAATGATAAATACAATGACAGATCAAATTTGTACACATGTCGGCAACGGGATGCAGACGAACATCACGAGCTGATCCTCCTATGACTCGCTTGACTCTAATGCTTTTCCCGGTAGTCACACTTCCGAAGAGATTGTATCCGATAATTGACCCCTCAGGTATATTCTCCCGCACCAAGGCTCACCGCAGTATCAAATTCGGACTGCAGTCATTTGCTTTTCAAATCCCTAACTTTTGCGTGAACTGCTCTTTACGGGTTTTCAGTTCACCGGGATACCCTTTTTTGCCGAAGCCGCCCAGTGTAGGTTTTCAACTTCGCGGGTGTACATTTTTTCAATTTTATCCCTAACTTTTGCCCGAACCTTTCATTCTGTTTTTGGTTCGCCAGGATGCCCCATTTTTGCCTGGACTCTCTTTTTCTGTCCAGCGGGTCAATTTCAAGCAAAGTATTTTTTAACTGCGTCCGAATTCACAGGCGACGTAAAGTCTTCACCGTCCATGGTGGACAACAACAAAGCTCCTCCTGAAAAGACTTTTCTGACAACGTATGGCCCTTCGTAGTTGGGGGTCCACTTACCCCTGTGATCTGCCTGTGGCGGGAGAATCCTCTTCAGCACAAGGTCGCCCGTCTGAAAGCTCCGAGGATGTATCTTCTTATCATATGCTTTCTTCATTCGGCTCTGGTACAACCGACCGTATGCTAGAGAAGCTAGCCTCTTCTCATCCATTAAACTCAGCTGGTTCAACCTGTCTTTCACCCATTCTGCCTCGTCTAGTTGGACATCTCGTAATACCCTCAGGGAAGGAATCTCAACTTCCAGTGGTAACACTGCTTCCATTCCATATACCAACGAGAACGGGGTTGCCCCGGTTGATGTGCGTACCGTCGTACGATAACCGTGCAAAGCAAAAGGTAGCATCTCGTGCCAGTCCTTATAGGTCACCACCATCTTCTGAACGATCTTCTTTATATTCTTATTGGCCGCTTCAACAACGCCATTCATCTTGGGTCGATAAGGAGAAGAGTTTTTGATGCTCGATCTTAAAACTCTGACACAGCTCTTTCATCATTTTGTTATTCAGGTTTGAACCGTTGTCGATAATTATCCGCTCGGGGATTCCATATCTGCAAATGATATCTCTCTTGATGAACCTGGCTACCACCTGCTTGGTCACATTTGCATAGGATGCCGCTTCCACCCATTTGGTAAAATAATCGATTGCTACCAGAATGAACCGGTGTCCATTAGATGTTGTCGGCTCGATCTTTCCAATCATATCGATTCCCCACATTGAGAATGGCCACGGTGACGACATCACGTTCAGAGGACTCGGAGGCACATGGATCTTATCTGCATAGACCTGGCACTTATGACACCTCTTCGCAAACTTGAAACAATCAGTTTCTATAGTCAGCCAATAATGACCTGCCCGCAGCAGCTTCCTCGTCATAGCATGCCCACCAGCATGCGTACCAAATGTACCCTCATGTATTTCCTCCATGAGCAGCTTCGCCTCTTTCTTGTCCACACAACGTAGTAGCACCAAGTCGTGATTTCTCTTGTATAGGACACCGTCTGGATTCAAATAGAAATTACCCGCCAATCTCCTGAGAGTCTTCTGATCGTGACTGGATGCCCCAGCCAGATACTCTTTGTTTTTCAGGAAATTAAGGATATCAAAATACCAGGGTTTATCATCAGATGCCTCGTCAATGGCAAATATGAAGGCGGGTCTGTCAAGCCGAGAGATAACAATTCTGGGAGCCTCATTCCAGAAGTTGACTTTATACATGGAAGACAAAGTGGCCAGGGCGTCAGCCATCTGATTTTCTGCTCGCGGCACATGATGCAACTCAAACTTGTCAAAGAAGGGAAACAATCTCCTCGCGTAATTCATGTATGGTATCAAATTAGGCTGACGTGTCTCCCATTCTCCTTTTATTTGATTCACCACCAGAGCTGAGTCTCCGTATACATCCAGATTTTTGATTCACAAATCAATGGCTTCTTCAAGCCCCATGATGCAAGCTTCATATTCGGCTTCATTATTGGTAACTGGAAAGGTCAATCGAGCAGTAAATGGGATGTGCGACCCATGTGGAGCAGTGATGATTGCCCCTATTCCGCTACCGTAGGAGTTTACAGCTCCGTCAAAGATCAACTGCCACTTTGAACCGAACTCTGGCCCTTCATCCGAAAACGGTTCTTCACAATCTTTCATCTTTAGGTACATGATATCCTCGTCAGGAAAATCAAACCTCATCGATTGGTAGTCCTCAATAGGCTACTCTGCCAAGTACTCAGACAATACACTCCCCTTTATAGCCTTCTGTGAGACATACTGGATGTCGTATTCGGTCAAAACCATCTGCCAACGAGCAATTCTCCCCGATAATGCCTGCTTTTCGAATACATATTTGATAGGATCCATCTTCGAGATGAGCATGGTTGTATGGTTCAGCATGTATTGCCTCAAACGCTTGGCGGCCCAGGCTAGCGCGCAACAAGTTTTTTCGAGCATTGAGTATCGAGATTCACATTCAGTAAACTTCTTACTCAGGTAGTATATTGCATGCTCTTTCCTTCCCGTATCGTCGTGTTGACCGAGAACGCAACCCATACTTCCCTCAAGAACTGTCAAATACATAATCAAGGGTCTCCCTGCCACTGGGGGTATCAAAATAGGAGGCTCTTGCAAATACTGTTTTATTTTATCGAACGCCTTTTGACAATTTTTATTCCATGTTACAGCCTGGTCTTTTTTCAATAGCTTGAACAATGGCTCACACGTAGCTGTTAGGTGAGATATGAACCGAGCGATGTAGTTCAACCTCCCTAAAAACCCGCGTATTTCTTTTTCTGTTTTAGGCGTCGGCATCTCTTGTATTGCTTTTATTTTTGCAGGATCAACCTCTATTCCTTTTCCACTCACGATAAACCCTAGCAGTTTACCCGATCTCACCCCGAAGGTGCACTTGTTAGGGTTCAGTCTCAGCCTGAACTTCCTAAGCCTTTTGAATAACTTCAGCAGATTGACCAAATGTTCCTCCTCCGTCTGGGATTTAGCAATCATATCATTGACATAAACCTCGATCTCTTTATGCATCATGTCATGAAAAAGAGTCGTCATTGCACGCTGATACGTTTCCCCAGCATTCTTTAATCCGAAGGGCACCACTTTGTAACAAAATGTTCCCCAAGGCGTTATGAAAGTAGTCTTCTCCATGTCTTCTGGCGCCATTTTAATCTGATTATAGCCCGAGAAGCCATCCATGAAGGAGAATACGGAGAATTGAGCAGTGTTGTCAACCAGCACATCGATGTGAGGAAGCGGAAAATCATCTTTCGGGCTCGCTTTGTTCAAATCACGGTAATCTACGCACATTCTCACTTTACCGTCTTTCTTTGGCACTGGTACAATATTAGCGACCCAGGAGGGATATTTTGTAACAGCTAGGAAACCAGCATCCCACTGCTTTCGAACCTCCTCCTTAATTTTCACTGCCATATCAGGTCTAGTTCTGCGAAGCTTCTGCTTGACCGGCGGGCATTCTTCTTTTAGCGGCAGATGGTGCACAACCATATCCGTATCCAGCCCAGGCATGTCTTCATATGACCAAGCGAACACATCACTGTACTCTCTGAGCATTTCAACCAGTCTTCGCTTGACGTCGCTTTGCAGCGCGGCTCCTATACGGATGTTCTTTTCAACCCCTTTCGACCCCAGGTTAATAATTTCAATGACCTCCTCATGAGGCAGAATGACTCGTTCTTCTTGCTTCACCAACCAAGATAATTCTTCGGGAACATCGCCATCTTCAACAATCTCTCCTTCGGCCTGAAATACCGGGCGCTCAAAGTCGAAATGAGTCATAGGCGGTTCAATGATGTCATCTGAAAATATTATCCTGCAAAAGGAATGGTTAAATGCTTCAAAATGCGTATAAAGTGAATAACCACATTGCCATTTTATTGTAAAACACAAAAACAGGAAAAACAGAGATCGCAATATTTGTACATGAAAAAAAACGCCTTTTATTTAATGATTAAACAACGCAATGTACATAACAGCATGACCCTAAGCAAAATCACGATGCCCCGGGTAAGACACCGGATTGTTCAACAATTAAGAAAACAAAGTATTACTGTTTGTGAGTCACAGGAACAATCTCCTGAATAGACCAATTGCATAATCCTTGTCCTGGCACGCTCGGCTGAATCCAGGCTTCCATGTCGCAGTCACTGTCTCCTTCTTCAGAATCTGAAACAGCGTTGATGGCCTCGTGATACACTCCACTAGCTGTGATTGTTATCGGTCCTTTGAAACGGGGTGCCCCTGCAGCAGGCGTTGATGACGACGATTGATATCCCAGCTCAAATCTGTCCATCTTCACGAGAATATCCAGCACCTTGCCCCAGCCTTTTGTCTCACCAGTCTCCACTAGAGCCTGAGCTTCCTTGTATGACGAGACGGCCACCTCTGACGCTTTACTCGGCCCTGGAACTTTGTCTTTGATGCGCAACCCTTCAAAGGCTTGACAGGGTGTTTCATGAATCTCGCCGTCGACTTCTACATACTTGAATGATGACAGATGGCTAACCAATATATCTTCTTCTCCACAGACCGTGACCACACTATCCCCTACCATGTACTTCAGCTTTTGGTGCAAGGTAGATGTGACTGCCCCAACACCATGGATCCAGGGTCGTCCGAGAAGACAGCTGTATACTGGCTGGATGTCCATAATGTAAAATTCAGTTTCAAAAACCTCCGGCCCCACCTGTAGAGGTAACGTTATGGATCCAAAGACTGTTCTTCGTGTACGATCAAATGCCGTGACCACCAAGTCACTAGGCGTACAAATGATTCCCCTGACGTCCAATTTCATCATTGCTTTCTTGGGCAGCACATTCAAGGAAGATCCGGTATCTACCAGTACATGAGACATGACTGAGCCCCTAGACTCAACTGAGACGTGCAACGCCATGTTATGCTCTCTCCCCTTCGGGGTTAGATCAAAGTCTGTAAATCCCAAGCTATGGCCTGCGTTCACATGCGCCAACACCCCTTCTAACTGATTCACAGAAACATCTTGGGGTACGAAGGAAGTATCCAGAACTTTCAACAATGCATTCCTATGAGCTTCGGAACACAATAGCAACGACAGTATGGATATCTTTGATGGCGTCTGTTGAAGGTGCTCAACTATCTTATAATCACTCTTACGAATAAGGCGCATAAACTCTTCCACATCCTTCAACGACGTTTCTTTTTCGTTCCTCTGCACAGGGACATTCTCATTCATCTTTCCTTTTCCTTTCGCCAGTCGTTCAGCCTCTACCTCAGGCGATATAAAAATTCTCCCACTTCTCGTCATCCCTCCAGTACCAACGACATTGTCTACAACCTCAACTGGCTGTTTATTAATATCAATTTTCACCCCATCACAGTACGCTTCCAACCCATAAGTCCATGGTACTGCCTTAGTGCTCTCATAAGGGATTGGTCCTGCCTTGGTGATAGTGAGCGGCGGTCGCCTGGCTGGCGCTGTTATGGTTATTGTTTTTCGGGGAATCGTCACGGTAGCTACATCACTTTGCTCTTCCGCTGATAACTCTGCAGGTTCTTCAACTGTCGTTCTGTCGAATTGTAATGTGCCTCCATCTATCAAGGTCTGAATACCCTTCTTCAATTCAGCACAACCCTCAGCTTGGGTCCAACACTCTAAGCAATACTCATCACAGCCCGGATACACACCTCCTTGCAATAACCTGCTCTTTATCTCACACAACAGTGTCTTGAGGTCATCCACATTCATAATCAAGTTCAAACCCTCCTCGGTTAAAATAGCATTTGCCCCATGGTTGGGCATGGGCTTTTGTACTATGTTCGGACCTGCCAGTCCAAAATTGATAGCCTTACTATCCAATAGATCCTGTACCACATGTTTGAACGCGTGGCAACTCTCTACGTCATGGCCAGGAGCCCCGGAGTGGAATTCACAGTGCTTGTTCGCGTCAAAGCCGTACAGAGTGTCGCTTGCGCGAAAATAAGGTGCCGACATGACAGAAGAGTCGCCACCTTTCGTTATTTATCCCTCAGAGCGGGAAAGGAAACGATCGGAAAAACCTGACGAATAAGGGTAAGACAAGGTCATCGCAACCATTGTCTGGGTTCGGGAGTCGGTTACGCAAGGGGAAGGTATTAGCACCCCTCACGTCCGTCGTACTCGACGGGATCCTCGCTTGTTTGTTTACTTGGACGGGTTGGTTATAATCTATCTACCTATCAAGGCTGGCTGAAAAAGAAAAGAAAAAATGACTCGGCAAAGCGTCGCGCTTTATGCCTACGTATTCCCGTCTGGAACGAGAAATCAGAGTCAACGTAGTTCGGCTAACTACGGGTGAAGGGTTGAAGGTTGCTCGCTAGGATATCGCATCCTATGCCTACGTACTTCCATACGGCATGGAAGATCAGAGCAAATGTAGTTCGGGAAACTACGGGTTATCTCCTGAAAGAAGTGTTTTTTATGGTGTTTGCGATCTCAACCGCACTAGAGACTATGACCTGAGAGTGAATGCGTCGCATGTCACCCAAAGGGTACCGTACTAAACATTCAATCTCAGATAGCTTAAGGCTCGTAACGTACGAAAGAAATCATTCATGATTACTGTATCTTCAACTGCTTCGAGATGAGGAGAGAGCAGGCCCAACTAGGAGGGAGACTATCAAGTCCTACTGTTATCATGCCATGGATTCATCCTATGGTCGAGGTTTGAACAGGGAACTCCTAGATGTTGTCATGCATAGGTTTCAACCTAAAAGTCTATCATCAAATCCTCATCAGAGGAAATGAGAGTCCTAAGGGATCATATCAATGATACACCAAAACAGACAAAAGCATCAGCTTTAACAGTAAAATGCATGCAATGCAAGTGAGGGAGGAAATGTGTGTGGGGCTTCAGCCTCCACAAGCTCGTCTCGACCTCAAGCCAGTCATGAAATAACAGTAATCATACTGAAGATAATCAACATGCTATCAAGCAATATACAGATAAGAGAAGTGAAGTGCCATCAGGCAAACAAAGCACACTTGAGAAAGAATCATCTACTCTCTAATCCTAACCTTAACACAGAATCTAAATCAAATCTAAGCAAAGCCCTAAAGCAAAACCTAACCAAAAGAAATCAATCCCAACCTTCATGCTTCAGAACAAGCTTACCAAAGAAAGGGAGCTAAGTAAGCAGTCTCATAGTGTCTTCCTCAGGAAAGCACTATGAGGTGTATACTCAGGAGTCATACCCTATGTGGCTCAACCACTGTGATCAGTTTATATTCCTCCTGAGGAGGAATTAAACTCACAAGCAGGCTCCAACATCACTGGATATTTAGGAAATCCTATCTGAACTAGTGGAACTAAATGAACAGACTCATAGGACCTTCCTCAGGAAAGTACTAGGAGGCTTCCACTTAGGAGTTGTATCCTATGTGGCTCAACAACTGTGATCAGTTTACATTCCTCCTCAGGAGAAATTAAACTCACAAGTTGGCTCCAACATCATTGGATACTTAAGAAATCCTAGATACGCTAAGGGAACTAAGTGAATAGACCCATAGGACCTTCCTCAGGAAAGTACTAGGAGGCTTCCACTTAGGAATTGTACCCCATGTGGCTCAACAACTGTGATCAGTTTACATTCCTCCTCAGGAGAAATTAAACTCACAAGTTGGATCCAACATCATTGGATACTTGAGAAAGAGGTGAGAAGAAAGAATGAAAGTCATTCATAGTGCCTTCCTCAGGAAAGTACCATGAACTTCCTTCAAACTTCAGGATCTCAAACCTCACAGACAGGGAACAAGCCAAGCTCTGGGTCTCTGAATCTTGATCCTCAATCTTCTCTTCATGATGCTCTCCAACAAGGTCTTCAAGACAACATAATCCCCACAACAAATTCCCCACAATGAACCCCAAAGATGAACAGATAACCACAGAACAGACAAAATCAATAGGCAACTTCAGAAAATACCTAAAAATACTAAACCAATGGGAAAAAATCTATCAATTATTCACAAGGGTCTACAACATCTACCCATAACATCCACATATGCCTCTACCCAAAAATCAAGACAAAACTATTTAAGGAAGATGAATTTATTTACCTATGCACAACCTAAACCCTAATTAGGATACCCTAAAGCTACCCTAATTAAACTAATCAAATTCTAACCTAAAAATCAAGAATTAAATCCTATGGGGAACTATGATTCAATATCTAATTACACAAAAAAGAATGGATTAAAAATCAATCAACAAATGCATGAACAAAATTAAACAAAAGGATGTACCAAATGTAACACCTAAACTAACCATTTATTTGGAAAATGTGGGAAAAATATCTAATAAAAAATAAAATGCCATTTTTATTTTTTATAAATTTCTAGACATCCTAAAGAAAATAATTCAAAAAGAATCATTCAAAAATATTGAATTTTCATTTTATTATGAATTTTATAAAAGACAAACAATATTAAAAGAATTAAAAAGAAAAAAGAAAACAATTAAAGGGGAGGGGGTGGAAATAGAAGGACACGCTAGGTTCAAAATACTGATGGGCCATGAGGGTGGGGGTGCGCGTAGCATCTTGCTAAGGCCCATATTAATTCAGAAAACAAAACTAAAATGAGAACGCATGGGGGGGTGAGTCTAGTAAGGATATCATGTGTGTTTATGGAACTGGGCCTGAATGGGGTGTGTGAGTAGTAATTCCATTTGAGCCCATGGTTGGTCATTAAACAAAACGCAGCGCTTTGATCCTTCCAATTTCCCTCCGTTTTCCTTCATTCAAATGGAGCCGTCAAATGAGATTAAAAGGTCAATTTTTTGGATCTAATCTAAGGGCCACGGTGCTTCGTCCCCAATGAGCATCTAGGGTTTCTGAAAATCGTGAATCATGCACACAACTTCTACTGGTTCGTTCTCTCCCCAGACTTGATGAAATGCAAAACTTCCAAATGCAAAAGTGGTCTACTCATTGCAAGGAACAAGGTTCTACGTGTAATTTTCTCTAATTCCCTTTGAATCGTCCAAACCGAATGCATCAAATCTTGGGTACCACCATGTTCATCTGAGATCAACCATGATAAAGCTTCAACCTAAGGGCCTTAACTTGTTCTACATGCTACCCTAGTTAATCTAACCTAATCCATGCTAATTAAAACTCCCTAAACAGCTAGTTCTTGGAGTTTAAAGGATCATTCACCTGTTATGGAACCTCACGAATCTTGCTCTAACTCCTAGGGTTTAATCAACTAACCTAGTGCATCAATCCTATACCTAAAGAACTACTTGAAAGTGCATAAATTAGGAGAATTATGGAGAGAAACCAACCTGTCAAGTGATGATGGTAGGTGCTCGTGGGAATGGATTCAAGGCTTGTAATGGCTGCAATGAGATCCTCTCGTGATGCACAAGTTTCTGTTTGCACTTGTTGTGAAAGAGATGGCTTGTAGATGAAGATTTCTTGAATTGCTTGAACTTGAAGAAAGTGCTTCAATGACTGTTTCTCTCTCTCTCTCTCTCTCTCTCTCTCTCCTCTGAAATCTCTCTCTATCACCCAACCCTCACTAACTTGTGGATCACTCTTTATATAATGATGGATGGAAGGAGCTAGATCCTTCTAGAATCATCTAGAAAAGTGTGGAACTTCTCCTTTAATGAGATTTTGAACAAGCTACATCTCATGCACCAAATCCTTCTTTTAGTGTCAAATTCTCCTTATGAGAGATATTGAGTGCGGATGAGTGAAAACCAGCCTCTTCCTTGCCTTGTGTAAGGTTTTTTCAAGTTGCCTTCTTTTTCAAGTAACAAGTTTTCAAAGCAACCCCCATTTTGGAGCCTCAAATCAAAATTCTACTTAAACCAATGTTCTCAAAATGATGTTTCCAGTCAAAATGATATGTTGGATGACCTATTTTGGATTCCTAGATCTCCCAAACCAATTTCCAATTTCAACTTTTTAAACTTATAAGCCATTTTTAGTTCATTTTTGACCAATCATGCAAATCCATGCTATGAGCTTTTCCAACAATCCATGACCTTCTTTCTAGACTTAAAATCACATTTTGAACAACTTTCATGTTTTGAGTTTTTCCATTTGAGGCTTGGAACTAGGTGATATGGCCTTTGCTTAAAATGACCTATAACTGACAAATGACCAAAATACCCCTATCTTGTTCAAACCATAAGTTGAGTTCCACAAATCCTATCAAGGACTTATACCACTCAAATTAAATCTAAGGAGATGCCCTTCAACACTCATGTTGACCAAGGGATCATAGGAATCATCCTACTAGGGCAAAAGTTGTCTGCAAGTTGGGTGACCTTCAAGGACCCAGATTCACACATCTCAGCTGACCTGTAAATTGTCAAAACCATAACTTGAGCTCTGCAACTCCTATCAAGGACTTCCACCACTCAAATTAAAGCTAAGAACAAGCTCTACAACATTCATGTTGTGGGGAAGATGAGATATCAATCACATCTAGAGCTAAAACTGCCTGGAAGATAGGGATCAAATTAGGGTTTTTCCACTGACAATACTCAGAAACCCTAACTCAAAACTTCTCAAACTCCTCAATCATGATGAGTTGGTCTAGGAATCACCTTTATAACATCTCTATGCATCATTCCATGATCTTATGGCCCTTGGATTAGGTCTCAACCTTATCCAAATTTTCAGTTATCCTAGGGCTGACCCAGTCAAAACCCTAATTCTACCATTCATGGTTGAATCCTCTGAATTCTTGCATAATGACCTCTCTGGGCTTCATGATGGCTATCAAGACATCTCATAGGCTTTATCAAAACATCAAGTTCATTCTCAAAGTCTCAGAATCATCTGAGGATCACCCACAACTCTTAAGCTATGAAGCACACAACCCTGGTTTCAATCCACTCTTCTGAGGATCTCTTGAACTTTCTGATGAAGGTATCCATTTTCAAATACTCAATGAATAAATAATTGTTGGTCAAATTTTGGGGTGCAACAGCTGCCCCTATTCAAACGGCTTGAACCTGACTGGGTGAGAAGCGAACGGCTCTCAACCAATCAAGGTGCGAGACGATTGAATACCGGTAAACCCGAAAATTTGCCAACTGCACGAGCACACGGTACCCTGCGGGGAACAAATCTTCGAATATTGCAATGCTAGCTGCACGGCAACTAGCTGGAGAGATACTGAACTGACATCGCCGTCAGTCATTCACATTAACTTCTTCTGATATTGCTTTCAAATAACCACAACACCCAACATCGCCGCTGGAGGACTAACCTATCTGATACGCCCAACATCGCCGCTGGAACACCAAATCACCTGACATCGCCGTCAAGAACAACCACAACTCGGGGAAACAAGCGTCCAACATCGCTGCCGGAGACCTAAACCTGAATCACCAAAATACCCAACATCGCCGCTGGAGAAACACATCAATGAACAAAATACCCCGCATCGCCGCTGGAGAAAATACACCTCTGAATTAAGTACCCCGCATCGCCGCTGGAGAAAATACAACAATGAACAAAATACCCCGCATCGCCGCTGGAGAAAATACATCTCTGAACAAAGTTCTCCGCATCGCCGCCGGAGAAAATACAACAATGAACAAAATACCCCGCATCGCCGCTGGACAAATGCATCTGACATCGCCGTCGGACAATCCACATACCCCGCATCGCTGCTGGAGAAATAAATCTGTCAAAATACCCCGCATCGCCGCTGGAGAAAATACATCTGACATCGCCGTCGGACAATCCACATACCCCGCATCGCCGCTGGAGAAATAAATCTGTCAAAATACCCTGCATCGCCGCTGGAGAAAATACATCTGACATCGCCGTCGGACAATCCACATACCCCGCATTACCGCTGGAGAAATAAATCTGTCAAAATACCCCGCATTACCGCTGGAGAAATAAATCTGTCAAAATACCCCGCATCGCCGCTGGAGAAAATACATCTGACATCGCCGTCGGACAATCCACATACCCCGCATCGCCGCTGGAGAAATAAATCTATCAAAATACCCCGCATCGCCGCTGGAGAAACACAGGATCTGCATCACCTAACATCGCAGTCAGAAGACTGGATCACCTTGACATGTCCAACATCGCCGCTGGAAACTGAATCTGACATCGCCGTCGGAAACAAACATCCTCTTAGAGACACTCGACATCTCCGTCGGAAACATCATCTCTGCTGGGGATTTAAAGAGTCTGACCTCGCCGTCAAACAAATATCCAACCTCGCCGTCGAACAAACATCCAACCTCGCCGCTGGACAAATGATGATCTGACCTCGCCGTCAAATCCGAACGTTCAACCTCGCCGTCGAACAAACATCCAACCTCGCCGCCGGAAAAATGATGATCTGACCTCGCCGTCAAATCCAAACGTTCAACCTCGCCGTCGAACAAACATCCAACCTCGCCGCCGGACAACTGATGGTCTGACCTCGCCGTCAAATCCAAATGTTCAACCTCGCCGTCGAACATAATCTGACCTCGCCGTCGAACAAACATCCAACCTCGCCGCTGGACAAATGATGATCTGACCTCGCCGTCAAATCCAAACGTTCAACCTCGCCGTCGAACCAACATCCAACCTCGCCGCTGGACAAAATGCAACCCTGAACAACTCTGACCTGGGGTTCACCCCTGGTGAATGGAACAAAAGGTACACTTGCGTATTTGAAACTACTCCGCTGGGAATGAGAGACTTAACCGAGCACACTCTGATCTGGGGTTCACCCTCAGAACCATAACGAACATCGGAATACTGCTGCACACTGCCCGCCGTAGAACTTCAACATTAAAGATATATGCAACCCTGGCCCCTGGCCACTCCAGATCCGCTGGAGAATCTTCAAATATTTCTGAAGGTAAATGAAACCCTGACCCCTGGCCACTCCAGATCCGCTGGAGAATCTTCAAGTATTTCTGAAGATAGATGAAACCCTGGCCGTCGGCGATTCCAGCTTCAGCTAGAAAAGATCTTCAAGTACTTCTGAAGATAAACATCCTTGGCCTTCAAGGATGTAAACTTTGCCCGTCGGCAACTCTGCAAGAGGTATCTTCGACTTCAGTATGAAGAAATGGTCCTTGGCCTTCAAGGATACATGGATCTGCCTTCAGGCAACTCCACCTCTGCTATAGAGCATCTGTGACCTCAGTCAGGGAAATATTTCGGCCTTCAGTCCGAAAAATGAATCCTAGGTCATTCATGACCTTGGGGATAACCTTGCCCTTAGGCACCTTTGCTTCAGCTTGGGAAATCTGTGACTTCAGTCAGAGAAATGGTATCCTGAGCCATTCATGACTCTACGGGGATTCAAACACTTTGCCTTCAGGCAAAACTCCGCTTCAGCTAGAGAAACATCTTCGACTTCAGTCAGAAGAAACACTATTCACTTGATCGCCATCCATCATCACCTCAGGACAACCGACTTGGTCTTCAGGCCAACACGGATCATCTTGTTATATCTACAAACTTTGGAACCTCGTCTTCAGCCTCCCGTTGATTCATCAACAAGGACATCTGAGCTTACAGGAACCTTCTGATATCGCCCTCAGGCGTTCACGAAGTCAATCTTCAGATTAGACATCACTGTTGGAGCAGACATATCACGCTGCTAAGGACTTCAAGAATCATCTTGAACAAACAAATCCGTCGGGCATCTTCAAGAATCGTCCTGAACTGATAACCTTTCTGGAGCAAACATTCTGTTGGGTATTCCAGGAATCTTCCTGGGCAACTCCTGCTGGGGACGCTACTGGGGAGCTCAAGCGTCATACTAGGCGAACAACTCGGGAAGCTGTATTGAGGTCTTAAGAATCGTCTTAAGCAAACGGCTCTGTTGAGGAATTCAAGAATCATCTCGAACTGAAGACTTCGTTGGGGATCTCAAAAGTCATCTTGAGAGAGCGACCGTGGCGATTACACCGGGGTCTTAAGAATCATCTTAAGAAAGCAACCTTGTTGGGGAGCATATCAGGAATCGTCCTGAGCAACTGGTCCTTCGGCTGAACACCTGGATCACAAGAATAGTAATGACCTAAATCATGCTTATGATGCACATGCTTCCGCGCTATGCCCCACACGGTGGGAATGATATGCGTTTATGCTAAATGCCATGCAATCATGCACAATGCTACGCAACGTTAAATGCTATGCAGTGTTAAATGCTATGCAGTGTTAAATGCTATGTAGTCATGCACAATGATGCGATCCCATCAGCAAAATAAATGCCGAGGGGAGATTCTCCTGTCAAGGAGAAAGAACTGCTCAGATAGAGGGATCATCCTGCTGAGGAGAACGTGAACATGCCAATGTCAATCAGGCTCTGTCTGGGGAACTGATCTTCCACGGACTGCTGCATGGAAAACAACTTCAGATGATTTCTGCAGGGGAACCAACTCCAGTTGATCTGCTGCAGGGGGATGAAGCTCTACGAGAACTTGGACCTGCTGATATCAATCGCGAGAATAAACTGCGTGGTCGCCTTGGCTACTCTTCTGGGGAGGATAACTCTGTGGGGAAACAACTTCGGCTGCTCAACACTCCACTGGGGGAAAAACCAATCATGATCTGATCACCTTCCAAGGATTCGGCTCTCTTGGACATCTGCAAACTCGGCTGGGGAAGGAGAAATCATTCTGCTTCGCTGGAGAGAGCGCGACTCTGGGGAAATACAGCATCAGCTGCCCCATGCTCTGCTAGGGAATATCCATTCAAGGCCTCAACTGCTTCCAAGGATTCTGCTTTTCTGCGGACTCAGCCGGGGAGAGAAATCATTCTACTTCACTGGAGAGTACGACTCTGGTGCGGAATTTCAACTTCGCTGGGGCAGGAAGAATCACTTGACTTCGGGGAAGAGCACACTTCTGCAGGGGAATACAACATCAGCTGTTCCAACACTCTACTGGGGAAGAGGGAATCATCCAACTTCAGGAGAGAGCATGACTCTGGTGGGGAATCTCAATTCCGCGGGAGACTTCAGTCTAGCACCATCAGTTGCTGCATCCTTCGGCATACGAACAGCTTCTTACAAGACTTGCACTTGTGACCCGGTGCTGGGGGGACACCTGCTTCGGCGACTTTATTGGGGAAAACACGAGCTTCGGCACGCGAACCTTTCTACGAAATCTGCACTTGTGACCCGGTGCTGGGGAAGACGACATCATTCTTTGGTGCTTGACTCAGCTGATGAGGTGACATTCCTTCTGGATGCGTCTGCTTGGGGACGAGAATCCTCTCTGCCTGGGGGACATATCAATGCTCACTATTTGCGTTCAGATTCTGCGGAGGAGAGAGTACTGAACTCTGCTGGAGAAGGAGGACTCGCCCTGCTTCGGGGATGCGCCCGGCATATCCTCTGGAAGGTGCTACACCTGCAACAACACAAACAAACAGACAAGATACCCTCCTCAAAGGGGCCTATCCAGGTTATTATCTCGTGACAATATTCGGTTAATTAATCGTTTCAACAATCAATGGGCCTAGGCCCGCAAGTTTATGTATGCGCATTTTATTAAAAAACATCGGCGTTTTCATTCGCCAACAAAACAGATAAATGCTAAACAGACAAGCAGAATTGCTGAATAATGTGCATTTTATTGATGGTGAACCCCTGAACGGGCAAAAATGTTTTACAACAGAGGCAAGCTCCTGGAATGAGGAAGCCGCGCAAAAAGAAAACATAAATATACATCAGTATATACAAATGTCGGCAATCGAGGCGTAGACGAACACCATGAGTTGATCCCTCTAAGACCCACTCGACTTCGATACTTCTCCGACGCTTCAGCTTCGGAAGAGATTGATTCAGATACACGGCCCTCAGGTCCTCCAAACCACTAAACAATGAAAGTCCACACGCGGAACGCAATCATTTGCTTATTCAAATCCCTAACTTTTGCGTGAACCGCCCTTTACGGGTTTTCAGTTCACCGGGATACCCTTTTTTGCCGAAGCCGCCCAGTGTAGGTTTTCGACTTCGCGGGTGTACATTTTTCAATATATCCCTAATTTTTTCCCGAACCTTTTATTCTGTTTTTGGTTCGCCGGGATGCCCCTTTTTGCCTGGACTCTTTCTTTTTTGTCCAGCGGGTCTCTTTCAAGCAAAGTATTTTTTAACTGCGTCCGCGTTCACCGGGGATGCAAAATCTTCACCATCCATCGTGGATAACAACAAAGCTCCTCCCGAGAAGACCTTGCTGACGACATACGGCCCTTCGTAATTCGGAGTCCATTTTCCCCGGTGATCGGAGTGTGGCGGAAGAATCTTCTTCAGGACGAGATCACCCGTCTGAAAGCTTCTAGGACGCACCTTCTTATCATAAGCTTTCTTCATTCGGCTCTGGTACAGGCGACCAAATGCAATCGATGCTAACCTCTTCTCGTCCATCAGGCTGAGCTGGTTCAAGCGATTCGTAATCCATTCTGCCTCGTCGAGTTTTACATCCACCAAAACTCGTAAAGAAGGAATCTCCACTTCTAACGGTAGGACAGCTTCCATACCATACACCAAGGAGAAAGGAGTTGCCCCGGTCGACGTACGCACCGTCGTACGATAACCGTGTAAGGCGAACGGCAGCATCTCGTGCCAATCTTTATACGTCACAACCATCTTCTGAACGATCTTCTTGATGTTCTTGTTGGCCGCTTCAACAGCACCATTCATCTTCGGCCGGTAAGGAGATGAGTTGTGGTGTTCAATCTTGAAGCTCTGGCACAGCTCCTTCATCATCTTGTTATTCAAATTCGAACCATTATCAGTAATGATCCGCTCGGGAATTCCATAGCGACAGATGATGTCCCTCTTTATGAACTTAGCTACCACCTGCTTGGTCACATTAGCGTACGAGGCTGCCTCCACCCATTTGGTGAAGTAGTCGATAGCTACCAGAATGAAACGATGACCATTGGATGCAGTGGGCTCGATCTTGACTATCATGTCGATGCCCCACATGGAGAACGGCCAAGGGGAGGACATGACATTCAATGGGCACGGCGGCACATGAACTTTATCAGCATAAATCTGGCATTTATGACATTTCTTCGCGAATCTGAAGCAATCCGACTCCATCGTCAGCCAGTAATATCCTGCTCTCAGGATCTTTCTCGTCATGGCATGCCCGCCGGCGTGCGTACCAAATGTGCCCTCATGGACTTCTTCCATGAGCATACTCGCCTCTTTCTCATCTACACATCTGAGTAGCACGAGATCGTGGTTTCTTTTATACAGCACTCCATCAGGATTGAGATAAAAGTTTCCAGATAGCCTCCTTAGAGTCTTCTTATCCTGGGTTGACGCACCCGCGGGATACTCCTTAGTCATGAGGAAGGTCTGGATGTCGTGGAACCATGGCTTGCCGTCGGTGGCATCCTCGATTGCAAACACAAATGCTGGTATGTCAAGACGCGAAAGAACAATGCTTGGAGCTTCATTCCAAAGATTGACCTTATACATCGAAGCCAACGTGGCTAAGGCGTCAGCCATCTGATTTTCAGCCCTGGGTACATGATGAAGTTCCACTCGATCGAAGAACTGAAGCAGCCTCCTGGCATAATTCATGTACGACACTAAATTCGCTTGACGAGTTTCCCACTCCCCTTTAATCTGATTGATTACAAGCGCTGAGTCACCATATACGTCTAGATTCTTGATTCTCAAATCAATTGCCTCTTCTAGACCCATAATACATGCTTCATACTCGGCCTCATTGTTGGTAACTGGAAACGTCAGTCTCGCAGTAAACGGGATGTGGGATCCGTGAGGAGTCGTGATGATAGCCCCGATACCACTTCCATAGGAATTAACTGCTCCGTCGAATATCAACTTCCACTGAGACTTCCTATCTGGCCCCTCATCGGGCAATGGCTCATCGCAATCCTTCGCTTTGAGAAACATAATGTCCTCGTCAGGGAATTCGAACTTCATCGGCTGGTAGTCTTCGATTGGCTGTTCGGCAAGGTAATCAGACAATACGCTTCCCTTAATGGCTTTCTGAGAGACGTACTGAATATCATATTCTGTTAACACCATCTGCCATCTGGCAATCCTGCCTGAAAGAGCCTGCTTCTCGAAGACGTACTTGATCGGATCCATCTTCGGAATTAGCATAGTGGTGTGGTTGAGCATATACTGTCGTAGACGTTTGGCGGCCCAAGCTAGTGCACAACACGTCTTCTCCAGCATCGAGTATCGAGACTCACACTCAGTGAACTTTTTACTCAAATAGTAGATGGCATGCTCCTTTCTGCCCGTCTCGTCGTGCTGACCGAGAACACACCCCATACTATTCTCCAGAACCGTCAGGTACATGATTAATGGCCGTCCAGCCACTGGGGGTATCAAGATTGGAGGTTCTTGAAGATACTGCTTTATTTTGTCGAATGGCTTCTGGCAATCCTCATTCCAAGTAATCACCTGATTTTTCTTTAACAGTTTGAACATCGGTTCACAAGTGGCCGTGAGCTGAGAGATAAACCTTGCAATGTAGTTTATTCGGCCCAGGAAACCACGAACTTCTTTCTCTGTTTTTGGCGCTGGCATTTCTTGGATAGCTTTTATTTTTGCAGGATCAACTTCAATACCCCGTTCACTAACGATAAACCCCAATAGCTTTCCAGACCGCACTCCGAAAGTGCATTTGTTAGGATTCAGCCTCAGCCTGAATTTCCTAAGCCTTTCAAACAGCTTCAACAAGTTGACCAGATGCTCTTCCTCCGTTTGGGACATTGCAATCATGTCATCAACATAGACCTCGATCTCGTGATGAATCATATCATGAAACAAAGTTACCATTGCTCGCTGGTAAGTGGCCCCCGCGTTCTTCAGACCGAAGGGCATTACCTTGTAGCAGAATGTTCCCCAGGGGGTGATGAACGTTGTTTTCTCCATGTCCTCCGGTGCCATCTTAATCTGATTGTAACCGGAGAAGCCATCCATGAACGAAAACACGGAAAACTGGGCTGTATTGTCGACCAACACATCGATATGAGGCAACGGGAAATCATCCTTAGGGCTCGCCCTATTCAAATCCCGATAATCGACACACATGCGTACCTTACCGTCCTTCTTCGGTACAGGCACTATGTTGGCGACCCACGGAGGGTAAGTGGTAACGGCTAGAAATCCTGCGTCCAACTGCTTCTGGACCTCTTCTTTGATTTTTACAGCCATGTCTGGTCTCGTCCTCCTAAGCTTCTGCTTGACTGGAGGGCAATATTCTCGCAACGGCAAGCGATGAACCACGATATCAGTGTCGAGTCCGGGCATATCTTCGTATGACCAAGCAAAGACGTCACTATACTCTCGAAGCATCTCGACCAGTCTATGCTTGACATCATTCTGCAGCGCAGCCCCTACTCTGACATTTCTGGCGAGCTCCTCAGAACCCAGATTTACAATCTCAATATCCTCCTCGTGAGGCAGAATAACCTTTTCTTCTTGTCTCAACAAGCGGGCCAACTCTTCCGGAAGGTCTTCGTCTTCATCAATCTCATCCTCGGCTTGATAGATCGGGCAATCAAAGTCGTAGTGAGCCGTAGAGGGTCCAGAGTCGATGTCATCTGTTACGTGGATCCTGCAATAACAAGGGTTAAGTTTAAAGAAAGAATATGCAGGTTAGCACAAACCCCGTTGCCATTTTGCTGTTTTTCGAAATAAACATAAAACAGGAATAACAGAGAACACAATATTTGATTATGAAGAAAACGCCTTTTATTTATTGACAAAATGCATACACATAATCCAACAAGGCCCTGACAGTAAAACCACTATGCCCCGGGCAGGACGTAGGGTTGTACAAAGATTGTAAAAAGCAAATCATTACTCTTCACTTGTCAGCTTGATAATCTCCTTGATGGTCCAATTGTGGAGGCGCTCGCCCGGCTTGCTCGGTTGAATCCAGGCGTCAAGATCGCAATCACTGTCTCCGCTGTCCTCCGACGCAGCGTTGATGCTCTCGAAAATTACTCCCCCCTTGGTGAATAGGATCGGCCCTTTCCCACGAGACGAGCTGCCATAAGAAGATGAAGCTTCAACTCCAGGAGAATATCCCAATCCAAACTTATCCTGCTTGATTGGTATATCCAAGACATGCCCCCAGCCCGGGGTGGAGCCGGCTTCGACAGCGGCTTGAGCTTCCTTAAACGAGGAGAGACTCATCTCTTGCTTCTCTGCGACGATAGGAGCTACCTCCTTCACCCTGACGGTTTCAAATGCTTGGCAGAGCGTTTCATGGATCTCGCCATCCATTTCAACGTATTTAAAGGACGACAGGTGGCTCACCATGATGTCCTCTTCACCACAGACGGTCACTATGCTGCCCCCAACAACATATTTAAGCTTCTGATGTAGCGTGGACGTCACGGCACCAGCAGAATGGATCCATGGCCGACCTAGGAGGCAACTGTAGGCAGGCATGATATCCATGATATAGAAAACCGTATTGAACGTCTCTGGACCAACTTGAATTGGCAGGGTCAATTCTCCGAAGACGTGGCGCTTGGTCCCATCAAAGGCTTTCACGACCAGATCACTGGGCGTGCAAAGCAGTCCACGGGTATCCAACTTCATCAGTGCCTTCTTCGGAAGCACATTAAGCGAGGAACCCGTATCCACCAGGACATGTGACATAATCGTGCCTCTGCACTCTATTGAGACGTGCAAGGCGCTATTGTGATCTCTTCCCTTAGGAGTCAACTCTAGATCTGTAAATCCCAGCCCATTACCAGCATTAACATGGGCCACCACCTCCTCGAGCTGATTTACTGATATCTCCTGCGACACGTATGCAGCATTCAACACCTTTAGTAACGCGTTGCGGTGCGCTTCAGAACACAACAACAAGTTAAGAATCGAGATCTTTGACGGAGTCTGATGAAGATGATCTACAATTTTGTAGTCACTCTTCTTGATTAGTCGCATGAACTCTTCAGCATCTTTAACTAGCAAGTCTTTTTCTGCCCCAGAAGGGACCTCTTCGACAGCTTTACCTTTACCCTTATCCACAGCGTCAGCCCGGACCACTTTCTCTGTTGCAACCTCTGCTGGCGCAAACACTCTTCCGCTTCTAGTGATACCACTGACTTCGGTAAGATTCTGCACAGTCGATCCGAATGGCTCTAGCTCTATCTTCTGACCATTACAATAAAGTTCGGCGCCGTAATGCCATGGGACGGCATTAGTACTCTCGAATGGGATTGGTCCGGCCCTGGTGATGGTGATAGTAGGCGGACGAGGCGCAGAAATAGTAATAGGGTGACGAGGAATAGTGATGGTAGCAACTTCGTCTGCCTGCTTTAGCACGACCTCCCCTAATGCACTCTCAATGCTCCGGCTGAACTGTAAAATACCCTCGGACATCAGACTTTGGATACCTTCGATCAGCTGCTCACACCCATCAGGAAGTGTGGCACAAGCCATACACAACTCTCCGCATCCAGGGAAGAAACCCTTC
This sequence comes from Lathyrus sativus, assembly GCA_963859935.3. Classification (NCBI taxonomy): domain Eukaryota; kingdom Viridiplantae; phylum Streptophyta; class Magnoliopsida; order Fabales; family Fabaceae; genus Lathyrus; species Lathyrus sativus. Next base: position 127,851,175 of record OZ012741.1, on the reverse strand, counting down.
TTCAGCAACTTAGCCTTGACAAAACTCAACGACGTCTTCAAATCTTTGACATCAGTCAGCAAGTCTGAACTCTCCTCAGTGATAACAGCATTCACTCCGCCCCCCTTATGATGAGGCATCGGGTTTTTGGTGACGTTGGGCACGTTGTCAGAAAAGTTGATAACCTTGGCGTCCACCAAGTCCTGGACTTTGTGCTTAAAAGCTTTACAATTCTCAATCGTATGGCCTGGTGCCCCAGTATGGAACTCACAAGTAGCATTGGCATCATACCCCGGTGGTGGTGCCCCTGTTAAGGGAGCCAACATCCTCTTTTGAACTAATTGGAGCTGAAGCAACGTTTGCAGGAGCTGTGCATACGACATAGGTGGAGTATCAAAATGACGGCTTGCCATAGGACCCCGATTCTGATATCTTTTATACCCCTGATTATTCTGCTGCTGGGGCTGCTGCTGCTGCTGCTGCGGTGGAGCAGCTGGGATATTTATGCTAGCGATCTGAGGCTGAGGGCCCTTGCCCTTTCTCCGAGCATTAGTGACAGCACTGACATCTCCCTCTCGACGCTTGCCAGCGTAAGGTTTCTTGCTACCTCCTCCAGCTGAGGATGATTCGCCCTGAATTTTTCCAATCTTTATACCGTTCTCAACATGCTCGCCCAGAGTGATGAGTGCCGAGAATGTTCCAGTCATGCCACTGACCAACTTTTCATAATAGATTCCAGGAAGGGTAGCCATGAACATTTGCACCAACTCACGCTCAACCATCGGTGGTTGAACCCGAGCAGCCAATTCACGCCACCGCTGGGCGTACTCTTTGAAGCTTTCATTGTTCCGCTGTGAGAGATTCTGAAGATGAACTCGGTTGGGAGCCAAGTCGCTATTATATTGATAGTGGAGAACAAACGCTTCTGCAAGATCTTTCCAGGTGCGCACAGTAGCGGGCTCCAAACCCATATACCATTCGAGCGATGGACCAGAAAGACTATCCTGAAAGAAGTGCATCAGCAGCTTCTCATCGTCAGAATAAGTAGGCATCTTTCTATAATAAGATCGGAGGTGGACCCTGGGGCAGGTAGTACCCTTATACTTCTCAAAGGTAGGCACCTTGAACTTGTGAGGTACTTTAAAGTCAGCAATCAACCCGAGCTTGGACATGTCAACACCCAATGTGTTCTGATTTTCTATGTCTCTCATCTTGTCTTCCAGCGCCTTGAACCTGAGTCGAGCTTCAACAGTCAACTCTGCCTCTACACCTCTCTGAGAGAATATGTCATCCTGATGGTCCTCCAGCCACGGTTGAGGCACCACCAGATTTCCTGCACCAGCATTGCCGTTGACCGGCCCTATGTTAACATTGGCTCCCAAACTACCATTGCCGACGCCAGCCGCGTTGAGCCCGATATTAGTCATCAGATTGCCGTTAGCACTGCCGTTGCCCCCGGCAGCAGGAACAACGTTCTGTGGAGTATCCCCTGGAGGAGGAGTGGGCACGGCCCCGCCGTGAAGTATGCCATTACTGTCAACCCTGGAGATGAGAGGTTGAACCAGAGTACGAAGCTGGTCCTGACCGTTCGCGACTACCTGCATCAGTTCCATGAACCGATCCATCCGTTCACGGAGCTCTTGAACATCTGACTGTACCTGGTCCATTATCCTTGTCTGATTAGCGCGAGTTGAGTAGCGGTGGATGAGTCGTTGATCAATCCTGGAGATCGAAAGCAGCTCGGAACCTGAGTAGCTGAAAAACCTGTCACGATTAAAGGTTAGGAAAAGTAACAGAATGTATGTCATGCAAAATGCTTCATGCAGATGCATGCGTGCGTCTGTGCGCTTGAGAGATTTCCCCCGATCCTGGCGCCTTAGTACCGGTGCTGACAATAACAAGGAGGGGAATCTGGGCCCAATCATGGAAACAACAATCTCACACATAGTATCAGCAATAGTCAGATTCGACACATCAAGGATCGAGAACTCATACGCAACAGTTTTTCTGAGAGAGGCTGTAGCAATAAGAGGCGAGAGATCCTGGATCGGGGAAACAGTACCTGTCACAGACACACGCCAATGGAATGCGAATGATTATGCAAGCTAATGCAAAATGCAGGCATGCAACAATATATCCAGGTGGCTGCTGTGGAGATGCGGTGTCAACAGTCACTGAAGAGAAGGAAACCCCGGTGTAAACCCACTGATCTGATCTGTTGAGAATAACCATCTGATAGGATCGAGATCAAAATTCTGCTTTGACAAGAATAAGTGCCTGATAATAAGGACCCGGGATGTATGATCAGAAAGCGTCCGCTGATGAAGTCTTCAGACCCCAAATCAAAAATCTGCCCTATCAAGAACAAATAACATCTGCCGATGAGGTCTTCAGACCTCACTCAAAATCTGCCCTATCAAGAACAAATAACATCTGCTGATGAGATCTTCAGACCCCACTCAAAAATCTGCTTCATCTAGGACAAACCTCTGATAAAAATACTCTGGTCGAAACCTGCTCTATCAAGAACAGACAAACACCCGATGATAAAAATCCTCTGATAAAAAACTTGCTCTATCAAGAACACATCTGTAACTGAGAACCCAACATAACTGATTTGCTGTCAAGAAAACCAGGTAGTCTGAAGGTCTAAGTTTCCTGCAATATCCCAACCCCACTCACAGGTATGGACCTAATCCACGGACAAAGGTACGGCATCCTATGCGGTCATCAGCGTCACAGACTTTCATGAGTGACAATACGATTCCCAGAAGGAGTGGCATTATCAAGTCATGAAGAGGCCTCTCTTAGCTGACTTCCAAATGATCGGTCCCCAGAGTCGACAATCCTCACGTCTGGACTCCCCTCAGATCCTCAGGACCGGAAAGGAGCACCTCTGCAAGAATCTCGTCTGAGCGCAGATTTTCGTAGGGAACTGTGCCTGCTCAGCAGACAGGTTCGTCTACTACTTCTCCGCAACTATATCTAGGTGTGTACTCAAGCCCAGGTCCGGCTTCTCACTCATAGTAACATCCCTCTCCCACAGCAGCACAGATAATCATATCAAACTGGAAATAAAATGCGGGAAATAAAGTGCGGGAAGTAAAAATGCGGGAAGTAAAAATGCGATAAATAAACGCAACCCAACTGTCGCTACTGCGAAAATCGGCGCCGGCTTGACAGGAGAGTCGCCACCGTGCGTTATTTATCCCTCAGAGCGGGAAAGGAAACGCTCGAAGTAAACCTCGCAAAGACGGGAAAAGGTATGGTCATCGCAACCAAAACCTGGATTCGGGAGTCGGTTACGCAAGGGGAAGGTATTAGCACCCCTCACGTCCATCGTACTCGATGGGATCCACGCTTGGTGTTTATAGGTAAAAGGGTGTGTCATCTATCTATGCTAATGGCTGGTCTGAAAAGAAAATAAAAGGACAGGACTCGACAGAACATACGGTGTTCTGGGCCTACGTATTCCCTCGTGCAATGGGAAAGTCAGAGTCAACGTAGTTCGACTTCCTACGTCTAAACAGGGGAAAGGTTGCTCGCCAGGACATCGCGTCCTGTGCCTACGTACTTTCATCTGGTATGAAAGATCAGAGCAAACGTAGTTCGACTAACTACGGGTAAACAGGGGGGCTCTCACACAGCAGTGAGAAAACAAACTGGTCCTAAAGGCTCGGGAACCTACAACTACGATCTGGTCTCAAATGCGCTCAGGCAGGAGAAAGGGATAACAATCAGTCGTTAGCGGGAAAGTCTCGATCGCACAGCCGCGAGAGAACTAAAGTTAGTCGTTAGTGTGCTCGCTAGGATATCGCATCCTATGCCTACATATCTTCGTCTGGAACGAAGAATCAGAGCAGCTGTAGTTCGGCTAACTACGGATCAAGCTACTCAAAAGCTCCTACAGAAAGGAAAGGGGAACCCTAGAACTATAGCTGAGAAACAGGGGAATCTACCTACTGCTATCACACCTGGTTGACCATCCTAATGTCTATCATAACAACTCCGCAACGGAGAAGTCAGAGCTCCTAAGGGATCATGGCAACAGGACTAAACTACAAACAAGAAACTGCAAAGTAAAGGAATACTGAAAATATGCATGAATGCAACAACTAGACAAACAAGGCGCAAAGGCCGCAAACCACAAAGGCAAGGGAGCTCAGCTCTACCAAATACCAACAAGCAAAGCCACTTAATAACAAACAAGCAGAAGGAGGACCACCTCAACTTCTCATGCACACAAAGTCTACTTCTAAGATGCACCTATTTAGAACTATCTAGATGAATACCTAAGTCTAATGCAACATAACATCACACAAGTCAAACAACACAAAGAGACTAACCCTGAGCAGGGCCTCTAACAAACCTGAAACAAGCCCCTAATCTATCTCTAAACAAAACTCTACACAAGACCCTAAGCAGAGATCTAAGCAACACTTCTAATCAAAACCCTAAGCAAGAGGAATCAATCCCAGTCTCCAAGCTTCAGAACAAGCTTACCAGAGAAAGGAAGCTAAGCAGACAAGCCCATAGTGCTTTCCTCAGGAAAGTACCAGGAGGTTACTACTCAGGAGTCATATCCTATGCGGCTCGACAACTGTGATCAGTTTACATTCCTCCTCAGGAGAAATTAAACTCACATGAAGGCTCCGGCATCACTGGATACTTGAGAAAACCTATATGCACTAAGGGAACTAAGTGAGCAGGCTCATAGGACCTTCCTCAGGAAAGTACTAGGAGGCTGACACTTAGGAATCGTATCCTACGTGGCTCAACAACTGTGATCAGTTTACATTCCTCCTCAGGAGAAATTAAACTCACAAGTTGGCTCCAACATCACTGGATACTTGAGAAATCCTAGACAAACTACTGGAACTAAGTGAATAGACCCATAGGACCTTCCTCAGGAAAGTACTAGGGGACTTCCACTTAGGAATCGTATCCCATGTGGCTCAACAACAGGTGATCAGTTTACATTCCTCCTCAGGAGAAATTAAACTCACAAGTTGGCTCCAACATCATTGGATACTTAAGAAAGAGGTGAGAAGAAAGAATGAAAGTCATTCATAGTGCCTTCCTCAGGAAAGTACCATAAACTCCCTTCAAACTTCAGGATCTCGAACCTCACAAACAGACAACAAGCTCCTAGACTAAGCCTCAATCCACTGCAACCTCTCTGCAAGCTCCAACAGGACTGCAACCAGCTCCTATCCTTAAGAAGAACCCACAGGCCAACAAACCACAAGAGACTATCTCTGAAGTTCAACCACAGTTGAACTTCAAAGTCAGAAGTCACCAAGACTTCTCCTATCTTCAGGCTCAGACAAATCATATCAGAATATCCTACGAAAATCTATCAAAAATCCAATGGGAAACCTATATGGCTCTAAGACAACATACTAAGAAATCAGAACAAAATTCAATACCAGATGAAAGAACTAAAATCAGCAACACAGACATATCCACAGACCAATTATTCAACATCAATAACAGTGAAAAAATGCAATTAAAATGAAAATGCATGATTAAGCTAATGTTTCTGTATTATAAAATTCTACACTGAATCACGAGTATACAGAAAAAAGAACGGAATTATTTGACTAAATCTACCATTTTTTATGAATTTTCTAATGATATGCATGCATTGAAAATATTAAAAAAACATCAATAAAAATGGAAAATATACAAAAAATAACAAACAAAAATAAAATGTCATTTTTATTTTTATATGATTTTCTAAACACTATGATGAAATGGTAGAAAAAAGAATTATTAAAAAAATCACTTGTTTACATTTTATTATGAATTATTTAATATGCAAGGAAAATAAAAGAAATTGAAAGAAATAAAATTGAAATAAACTGGAGGGGGGTTTAAACAGCAAAGAATTCTAGTTATTAATTCATTGGGCCCACATTCTGGGGGGTGCCAACAGCATTAGGGCGCAGGGCCCAGGTTTGAAATCAAACAATCAGAAAAAAACATATGGGGGTGCAGCTAGCAGATTTTCCAGTTGTTATTATTACTGGGCTTACGCCCAGGGGGTGCTATTAGTAATTAGGGCCTAAGGCCCAAATCCAAATACTCAGCCTCTCACACGCTAGGGGGGAACGAGTAACAATGGGGGGTGTTGGCAGCGAAACATGTTTGGGCTCAGCCCAATAGCCTAACCCTAACCCAATTATCTGCTGAACAAAACTCAATTCCTCTCCCAAACCCTAACACTGTTCACCCCTAGCCATCTCCTTCGTCCTCCCCACCCTATCTCTTCTCTGCAACCCTAAGTTCTAACCTCTCTCCCTCATTCAATCTCTTCACAACGCTTGACATTAAACCCAAATCCTAACAAAACTCCGACCCAATCTCATGCTCAATCTGAGTTCTAGATGAAACAAAACAAATTGATACGTCCTAGCAATCAAAGGAACACATACCTGGACACGAATGGCTTGGGAATCTCTGGGAGCTTGCTCAGAAACACTTGGTGATCTCAAGATATTACGCCAAAACTGGAGAACCTTGGCGTGAGTTCCTTGAAGCTCTTTCAAAGATCTTCTGGTGAGCGGTGAACGCGAGGAGGATTCTTGAAGATCGGACGAGGAATGAAGGATGAAGATGGCGGTTATGATGATGAACGCGTTGGACGCTAGATTGAGTTCTGAGGATCTTGATGCAGATTCTGGAAACTCTTCATAGTTGAGGATTGGATGATGTGATGAAGCTGGGTGGATTCTGGAAATTCTGGGATGAAGATGATGGCGCTCTAGAAAAGTGGATGAAGATTGTTGGCGTTCTGGAGAAGTGGATGAAGGACGATGAAGGTTTGAGTGGATTCTGGAAAAGTGGATGAAGATTGTTGGCGTTCTGGAGAATTTGATGAAGAACGATGAAGGTGAACGAAGGAGCAAGATGAAGATTGGCGTTTCTGGAGATTCTGGGCGTGAAACGAACTCCGGCGAGCCGTTGCGGTGGCCGGAAGACGTTGGGGGTCACCGGCGGTGGGAGGTTACGGCGGATGCATGGCCGCCGGTGAGGTTGCTGGTGAAACTCAGGCGATGGGTGTGGGGGCGCCAAGTGTCTCAGGGAGTTGTTGCATGGGATACGCGTGTCCTAGGGGAGAGAGTAAGGATAGGGTGGCGTGGCAGAAGCACACTGATTACGCGTGGGCTCTTTCTGGCACGCATGCAATAATGAAAAGTGGGGCCTTCTGCAGTTAACACGTGGGGCTTTATATATGCTGACAAGTGTCCCTTTGGCCAAAAACCTGCACCAAAAAAGCATTGGACTGACTAGATGTTGGGCCTCAGAAAAAAAGCACTCTGGCCCACACGAAAATGACAACAAAAACTGTAAAAAAACTGGATTAAACTAAACCTGATTAATGTCTAATTAACACTAATTAATCTAATGATTGACTAATAAAACTCTAAACAAAAATTAAGCCCTAATCAAATCTAGAAAGATTAAAACTCTAATGACTCTATTCAAGCCTAATTAAATCTAAAAAAACAATTATCCTAATTAAACTCTAAAAAGTGGTTAAGAACCTAATTAACTCTAAATCAATCTAATTCCTATTAAAGTTCTACCATTATTTAATATCCATCAAAATCTATCATTAATAAAAGAAAACTATATTATTTTCTATATTATCTAAAAAAACAATTAAACCTATTTAAAAAACCTATAAAATTCTAAACTATTATTATCTATTAGTAATAAAAGAAAAACTATATTCCCCTTTTTCTTTATTATTCTAAAGACTATTTAAAATCTTATTTATTCTAAAAATCTATTTAAAAATTCTATAAAATCCTAAAAAGAGAATTAAACTATTAAAAAAAAACAAAAACCCTATTTAAATTCCAGAAAAAATCTGTAAAGCTTGTTAAAAATTCACAAAAGTCTATTAACCCTAAAAATGCAGATGAATGCGCATGACCCCCCATAAAAGAACGCACGAGACCAGATCGAATCGAACAAAGATCCCCGGGCATCAGAATATCCTCAAAATCACTGTGCAAGCTAAAAATCACCGAGGAGCGCACAATTTCCTGAAAATAAAACCCTGGTGATCTGGACTGGATCTGCCGTATCTGATAGACAAAAATCAAGCTGTAAACTCTGATATCCCCTGTTTGCACAAAAATCATCTGTCTGATTTGCGAATATGAAATTTAATCATGAGTCAGATAGGAGAATCGGTTGGTCAAATTTTAGGGTGCAACAGCTGCCCCTATTCAAGCGACTTGGACCTGAAGGGTTTGAAGAGCGCTCAGCCTTCAAACATTCAGAGGTACGAGACGGTTGAATACAAATAAAACCCGAAAATTTGCCAACCGCGAGCATAGACTGTAAACTGCTTGGAGAATAAAGTCCAGAAAACCGAGTCCAGTCATTACGGCACCAAACTGATCAATCATCTGATAAAGAACTCCTGATTTGAATACCCGTTGCTTGTGATACCCCATATAACAAACCCTGAGGGTTGCCACAACTTACCTGATCCTTTCACATTGCCTACTGATAGGCAGGAAAAGAAATATACTCACATCGCCCAAAGATGGACGGGAAGACACCCTGATTGAATACTCACCTCGTCTAATGATAGACGGAAAAACAACATTAATCTCCAAATTCACATCGTCTAAGAGTAGACGGGATCATCCTGATTGATGAACAAATCAATATCCACATCGTCTAAGGATAGACGGAAAGAAATTCATAATCTCCATATTCACATCGTCTAAGGATAGACGGGATCATCCTGATTGATGAACAAATCAATTCACATCGTCTAAGGGTAGACGGAATCATCCTGATTGATGAACAAATCAATATTCTCATCGTCTAAGGGTAGACGGAATCATCCTGATTGATGAACAAATCAATATTCTCATCGTCTAAGGATAGACGGGAAGACATAATCTCCGAATTCACATCGTCTAATGATAGACGGGATCATCCTGATTGATGAACAAATCAATATTCTCATCGTCTAAGGGTAGACGGAATCATTCTGATCGAATACTCACATCGTCTAAGGATAGACGGGAAGAAATAATCTCTGTACTTGCATCGTCTAAGAGTAGACGGGATCATCCTGATCGATGAACAATCAATTCACATCGTCTAAGGATAGACGGAAAGAAAGCCTTAATCTCCATACCCACATCGTCTAAGGATAGACGGAAAGACACCGTTAATCTCCGAATTCACATCGTCTACTGATAGACGGAAAGACACCATAACGCAATTCAACACCCTCCTTTGAATTTCAGAATTCTTCTGTCTACGGAAATTGATGGAAAGATCAACATCCTTGAAGGGGCCACATCGTCAGTATGGACTGACGGGAAGAAAACCACCTTTTAAGGAACCATGTCGTCAATAAGAATCGACAATCACGAAAACTGAACATTCTTCGAAGAGCCTTGACATCAATAAGGACGGATGGTCAGAACAGTCCCTCTTAAACGTCATCATATCCAATAACCAGAAAGAGAACCAATATCCAAAATCATTTTGAAACCCCTCAACAACCAAAGATAGCCGGAGAAGACTCGCTGGGGAAACAACTCATCATACGTATGATCTGGCAATGAGAAACTCGCTGGACCGTAACCAAAACTTCACATCGTCTACTGATAGACGGAAAGAAAAGCCACTCGCTGGAGAAACCCTATTTTGAACCTTATTAAAAATCAACCGAAACTTCACATCGTCTACTGATAGACGGGAAGGAAAGCATATCCTGGGGGAAACCCCTTCTTGAAACCTTACTGCGACCACCCGCAACTTCACATCGTCTATGGATAGACGGAAAGAAAACCACATTCGTACTCAAGACGTCTAATGATAGACGGAGAAATCCACTTATTGGGGGAACACATCGTCAATATGAATTGACGGGAAGAAAAGCTTGTCGACATCAGATGACTGCTTGATCAAAGCATAATCGTTGTATAATCTGAGATACAAATAATCTGCTGAACTGTCTGAATACTGTTGCTGGATAAATGCCCCTGAACTGATCACAGAGTAATTCACGCGCCATATGAGGCTGATAGAAAACCTGACTTATGCTTTGTATGCATATGCAAATGCTTTAATCTTTCTACAGCGTAATGCTCCATTCTGGATAGAAATGCTATGCATTTTGAAACTGTCATGCAGGTATGATGCAAATATGACGATGCATGCAATATGCTAGCAGGCTCGAGCTGTCGGAGAAGGCCGGGTACAGAAAACCACTTCAGCAAAATAAATGCTGAAGGCGAGGCCAACTTTGCTGGGGATAAACTGTATATCACTGAATTATTCCAGCAAAATAAATGCTGGGAAAGTGAAATCAACTCTGCTGGGGCTATTGGGAACTTAACCGAACACCTCGACGAAGTAATACTCTGCTGGGGAATATAATTCCGCTGTGAAATAGCAGACGCGCCGAATATGATTAGACTCCTCTGGGGATAGATTATCCATGCCAATGACAAATTGGACTTCGCTGGAGAAAATGGAGGGAGTCTTCCTGCGCTCCGATGAAGCTCGGATCTGGAAATTGATGCGCCACCACGGATGGGCTTCACAGTAATCGCAAACATGGATTTGAGCTCTTAAGCTATCTTGCTGAATTAGGTACAACTAACGCTGGAAAATATTCTTCATGAATACACAGCCTTTTAATGAAGAGTCAAAGGATAGTAACACGACTTCCCGCATTCATCTCGCTCTCGAAAAATTAGCTAAATCTGCTCGAATAACTCTGAATGGCTTTGCTGGTACGGAGAACAACAATCCTTTCGCTTCTGATATGCCCCAGCCTACAGGACATCTGTGGGGATAGTCCTCGAAAGGAAATCTGCAAATCTGAGCCTCGATGGTCTGATATAACGTGCCTCAACGTTCTGAACTTCTGAGAGATACCTCACCTCCCCTGCTTCTCGCACAACCTTTGCGCGCTTAAGATGGTCTGCCCCTGACTGCAATGACCTTGCCCCGATTATCTGATTCAGAGTAGTACCCTCTGACTGCGGCGTATTCACCGAACCTCAACCTGATTGCCCCAGAATAACTGTCTTCGAAAGGCTGACCTGACTGGGAGATCACAGTAAAAGCTTGCCCCTGCTCTCGGAACATTCGGGCGTTCTGCATTCTATCTTGACCATACTTTCCATTGTAGGAAGCTTTTCTGCTGTCAAGCGCTTACTCGCAAGTAAAACAAGTTGTTCTGCATAATAGATGTATTAATGCAACACATATGACAGCTTTGACATCCAATCTGTTCACTGGGAAAAGGAAAACAGTTTATAGCATATAATGCACAAAACATTTATCAACATCAGTACCAACATGGTAAGAGGAACCTTTTAGGAGTCAGAATCGACGCGACCTTTACCGTAGTATGCTTTCGAAACAACCTGCTTCAATTAGGACTTTTGAAGGTTGTAACGTGGTCAGGTTCATGGTTTTGAAGGAAAGGATAAAGGCTCAAAGTTTACTTTAACCCACCCATTCTCCTTGATGTTCTCCCATCCTACGTTCAGCTAATTTGACCTTAGCGCTCACCTTTCAGAGGCTGAAAGGTAGGAATGATAGTTCGAGAAACTTTTGGATTTTGGAGTGACAGCCACTCGCTCTTTCGTCTTTGACATTTGTGGTCACACGACTTGTATTTCCATCGAGGATTTTTCTTTTGATCCTTTTCATCTTTTTCTTTTCATATCCCTAACTTTTGCCTGGACTGACTCCTTTGGAGTTTCTTTGATTTTTTTAAGTCCAGCGGGATGCCCTCATTTTTGCCTAAGTCATTTGTTTTGAAGTTTTCTTGACTTAGCGGGCTTTTGATTCTTTTTTCATTCTTCTTTTGAACAAGTCGCGTGACACTGGTTGTTTGACTCTTTGGGGAATGATGTGGCTGTCCCACTCTTGATTGAACCATTGTGGTTTTTTTTAGGCACGACCTCTAGGGACGTGATTGATCCTCGAACGGGCACTCCTTTTGTAATTTGGACGCTCAGTCGAATTAGCTAACACCTACCCTGCCCCAGGTTAAAGATCGAGGGTTTTTCATTCACAAAAAGAAACTCCTACTACAAGGCTCAAAGGGGTTGACAAGGGATTATCTTCCTTATATCTCCGGTGTTTAGGGATTTGAAACAATGCCTGTACATCATCAACAGGTTCTATTTCAAAAGCATACAATATCGGTAGTTGCATGTCGGTCGCTTTCGTCATCCTCCCCAAATTCTTCTTAGCCAAACGTTGGACATTTGCAAAAACAATTAGTGAACACGACTGGATTCAATCAAAACATGCATATTTATTTCATTATCATCAATTTGAATGAAAACAACAAGTTTTACAAACAAGCTTACAAATTCAACCAGGAAAGCAACTACAAATGTAAAGAAATGACAAGCTAAAACAAAGAAAATATGCTAGCTTCTGAGAACCGGGCTTTTGCATCTGCCCTGCTGCTGAACCAGCTATCTTCGCAATCAGTTATTTAGAGACAATTTGATGCTGTCCTGATCTGCTTTCCACGACCCAGCCAAATTATAGAGCCCTTCCTCCTTCATTCAGATGATTTGGGGACCTCTTGGCCCGAAGCTGATTGCTGCACTATCAAGCAAATCCTGCACTTTGTGCTTAAAAGCATGGCAACCTTCTATATCGTGACCCGGGGCTCCAGAATGAAACTCACAGTGCCTGCTTGCATCGTAACCAAACGGGGGAGCTCCCGTTATTGGTGCCAGAGTTCTTTTCTCTACCAGATTCAATCCCAACAATGTCTGCAACAACTCGGCATATGTTGAGGGAGGCTTCTCAAACACTCTTCTCGGTTTACTACCCGGGAATCTTCGTTGAGCCTGCTGTGCCCCCTGCTGAGGCTGCTGCTGCTGGTATCGGGTTGACCCTTGAACACCCTTTGTATCAAATGCAACATTGGTTTCTTGACCTTCAATGTACTGATTAACGCTCTCCTTATGCTTAACCATTTTCTTTCTTAGATCTGCCCCAGGAATAGGCAACAGTTGTGGGCCTGGAGATTCTGACACCATGGAGTCCAGGATACGCTTCTGACCCACTGCAGCTTTAGAAACATCTGTCATTTTAGCATCGACTGAGACAGGAGCAATATGCACAGCTACGCCGCTCGGCGTGAATTCAATATCGTGCGAGTCAATCAGGTCTTGAACATTGTGCTTGAAAGCATGACAACCCTCGATGTCATGTCCGAATGCCCCGGAATGAAATTCACATTGCTTACTGGCATCGTACCCTTGAGGAAACACTCTCGTTGGTGGTGCCAACGTTCTCTTTTCAACCAGATTAAACCTCAATAAAGTCTGCAAGAGCTCAGCATATGTCATAGGTGGTGCCTCAAACATTCTCCTTGGCTTTCCTTCCTGGATCTTCCGCTGAGCCGGATGTATCCTCTGTTGCTGCTGCTCAGGTTCCACATGCACAGGCGGCGAGAGCTTCTTCATTGCGGCTTCAAATAGCTGATCGTCTTCTTTTCTAAGCACATTCTTGACTACCTCCATGATCAAGCTCATTTGGGTCTTCAGCTGACTGTTCTCCTCTTTGAGAATCTTCTGCTCTAGACGCATCTCTTGCATGTCTCTCATCATCTGCCCCAGCTGGCTTCGGACTTCGATCAATTCAAACTGATTCTGTTCCATATCTCTGAAGGAATTCCTGCAACAAACTGAGACGATGGAAATAAGGCCCACGGTTCTGATATACCTGCTAAATAATAATGCAGCGCAGAAAGCAAACACATATTCACAACGAGATAAAGAGAACTCAAGCTATAAGCACACAGACGAACATCTCCCACATATGTACAACCAACAAAATCAGCAGGCAAGCACAAATGAGTATGAATATAACGACCCCAGCCAACAATCCTGGCGGTGGTCGGCAAATACTAGTGCACAAAAACTAAACGGATTAAGCAGAGAAAACAGATGCGACATCTGGTGCAAAAACCTCTAGAAATTTCTCCCATAGTCAACTGAACTCTCCGATTGACAATCTTCAGAGCACACACTTCCTGTGGAGTCTTCCATGACATTAACTGACGAACCCCCACAACTGGAAGATGGAAAATCATTAATCTGAACAAAACCCTGAGGCGTGATGCAAATACGGCTAGAGTCTAACAGATCTTGAATCTGACTTCTAAGCACCTTACAATCATTGGTTGAATGCCCCTGTGCCCCAACATGGTACTCACAGCGGGCGCTGGCATCAAAACCTGGAGGATACGGTGGAATCACCGGCTTAGTCTCTTTCGGCACTATCAATCCACTTTTGACCAGATCTGGCAACAACTGACTGTACGACACCGGTAGCTGAGTAAACTGCCTTTCAGGCTTCCTTGGTCTTCGTGGAGCATGCTGACGCGATCGGCGATAGGATGTTCGTTGACTTGAAGTGTCTGAAAACTGATCTTGGGATGCTAGAGATTCTGAGGTGGCATCATCTCCTACTTCCCACTCTTCTTGAGAACTGACAACTGACTCAATCTTATTAACTGGGACGTAAGGAACACCTCGAAACTTTCCACTCCTGAGTCCTCGCTCAACAATCTCTCCCAGCCTCATCAGGCCCACAAAGCTTGTGCAACTGAACAATTTGTCAAAATAATGGCCTTTCAGAGTACCCAAGAAGATGTCAACCAGTTCCCTTTCCGGAAGCGGTGGTCGAACACTAGCAGCCAATTCCTTCCATCTTCGCAAATACGCTCTGAATGATTCATTCTCCGCTTGAGACAATTCTTGCAGATCTACGAGACTAGGAGTCAAATCCAGGTTGTAATCGTATTGCTTCATGAAAGCTCTGGCTACATCTACCCATGATCGAATCTGATTACTTTCTAATTGCACATACCACCTCAACGATGCCCCAGTCAGACTATACTGGAAGCAATGGATCATTAGTTGGTCATTTCGCACAAACGAAGTCATCCTTCGACAAAACATCACCAAATGCAGCTTTGGACAGCTATCTCCCGTGTATTTTTCAAATTCCGGCACTTTGAACTTGTACGGCAACACCAGGTCAGGAACCAAACACATGGCCACAGCATCCAGGTTAACGGCATCTTTCGCTTCCAAGGCTTTCATTTTCTCTTCCAATGCTCGGAGTCTTCTACCATCGTCAAGAGCTCTTGGATCTACTAACCCGGTCATTGGAATATCTCTTTGGTAATTCATCACAGGGAAAGCGACACATTGATTGTTAACAGGCGGATAATATTCATTTCGGGCAACGAACTGCTCATGTCGATCTCGGTTCTCATCCGTAGGCTGTACGACTTGGTCTGCAGTAAGATTGTTCGCTTGCGGGAAGTCTTCCATAGAATCATACTGATGGTTGGGCGCCGTGGCGATCCCTGCTTGGGTGTTAGGAACCTGGAAATTGCCTTCAGACATAGCTGCCAATTACCTGTAACGGACTACACTGCTTGATTCTGCTCAAATCTGCTTCAGCCCCTTGGTGTCTCCACTCTACTCTTGCTTCAAACAATTCCCCGAAAATCACTTTCTGGTGAAAACAAAGGCTGGATAAGTGCTCTGACCTGCTAGAGGAATGCTATGCAGTATGATTTATGCAAACAGAAATACAAAAATGCTAGCGTGCATGTGTGCTTTGGAGATATTTTCCCTCCAATTCCAGTGTCAGTGGTAGCAAGACGAGATAAACCATAAAGACAATATTTGGAAAAACCCTCATATATTGATTAGAATAACTGTCTTGTCCAGAAGTTACATAACTATGCTCCATACAGCTGATATGATAAGGAGGATCCCAGCCAACATGCCTGGTGGTGATCTCAACATACAGTATACAAGAGAAAAATCAAGTACGGGTACGGTTGCGGAAGTCCTCGACCATCTTCTTTGTCTCTGCATGATCTGGTTGATAAATCAAACCTTCTATCAGCCGATCCCTCTTCCTGACTGTCCCCTGGATGTCTCTGACAAAGTCTTCCCAAGCCTTATCATTAGCACCATCCCCAGGTTTGGGTCTCTTGGCATCTGCTCTATGCTGGAAATCTTCCAAATTCTTCATGGCATCTGTCAACTTGCGCTCGGCTTCGTATCGGCGACAGGCTTCTTCTTCAAGCTCTTCATTCTTCACTTTGACCTGTTCTTCTAACTGAGCAACCTGTGTCTTCAGCTCTTCTTCTCGCTCCTTGCGCTTGGTCATAGTGAGATCCCAGTGTTCTTTGAACTTGGCTAGCTTTGTGTAGGCCCTTTCCAGCTCTTGCTTCTTGGTGGCCAACACACTACTAACTGAGTCTACATCTAGCTCTAGACGCTTCTTGGTTTTAGTCAATTCCAATAGCGTAGTCTTCAGATGTTTCAGAGTTTCAGCCTGTTGCTTAGAAACATATCCTGTCTCAATTTTTTCATGCCGAAGCTGGGCATTCTCCTGCTCTAAAGCCTCTTTAGCCCTTGCTAGCTCTTCTTTCTCCGCCATCAGCTGCTTGTAGACCTGAATGTCCACAGTGGTTGGCTCCTCTACCGGAGGAGGATGCAATGGCTGAACTGCTGGATACGGCATAAGGAACTTCACAGCTCGCTCACGAATCCATTCTACATATGGGCTAGGAACTCGAGTATCCCCTCTGCTACCTGAAAGTTTTCCTCTCTTGTGCAAGTTTTTCCAGGCTTTCTCAAGTTTGGTCAGCATCTCTTTCCCTATTGCCCCGGTGAGATACAGAGATTCCTGTATCTCCTCGGGCTTTGGCGCTCCTTGAGGTATATACCCAAATTGCTTGATCAATAAGGAAGGGTTATAGTTGACACAACCTTTCCTTCCTACTAACGGAACATTTGGGAATCCTTCGCCTTTGAGTATGACTTCAGCTCCAAATACCTCTTTATTGACCCATACCACGTTCTCAGCAGTCAATCCCATTAAACGCTCGGGCCATCCTAGAGAAGTGATAGAGGTGACAAAAGGGCCTGACTTAGGCATATGACTGGTGAACCACCTGCATAGGAGAGGTACACAGCAAGACACATTCCTTCCTCGTCGCTTTTCATTCTGGTAGTGAGTTGAATGGTGGATATCTCCCAGCAAAGTAGGAACTGGGTTCTTCGCAGCCAAAATATAGAAGGCATCCGAATCAACAAAATCAGGAATGTTCGGGAACAACACGATGCCATAAACACATACAGCAAGGATAACGTCAAAAACACCCCAGCTACCCTTCTGTGCATATTCTCGAGCCTTCTCCACCAAGACATCCAACGGAAATCCCCATACGTCTCCTCTTCTGATCATCTTCCCAGACAGCTCAGACTCTTTCAAGCACAGGATGGCAGAAAGCTCAGCCAGCTTAGGCTCAGCGTCCGTACGATAAAAAGGCATCTGCTCACGGATCGGTATATCTAGAAGTGCAGAGTACTCCTCCAGGGTAGGAGCCAAAACAAAGTCGGGAAATACAAAACACGTGAGCTCCGCGTCGTAGAACTGTAACAGAGTATAGATGCCGCTGGTCTCGTAGGCAGATGGCTGATAAACGTAGGTCAAAATCCTCCCATATCTCTTTCTGAAGTCACCCATTCCCCTCTTCTTAGCAATAGCAATCAATTCTAACAATAGACTGATATTCGGCGACGGAAACTTATAGGGCAATACTCTCTTCAGGTTTTCCATGTCTTGCTAGGAACAAACACCAGAACTGGAAGGGAAAATATGTACCTGTAATACACACACGTTAGTTGAATGCAGATGGTGATGCAATGATGCAATATGATAAATAATGCAATCTGCGAACATAGGGGCTATGCTGTAGCCTGAAGAGGAATATCTCTGTGATCAAGAACAGAAAACCAACACGGTCACCAGAATCTCATGCCACTAACTACCATCTGATACTCAAAATATCAACCCCCTGGTAAGAAAACCATCTGAACCTCTGTACCTGACGAGAATACCATCTGATAATAGCCTCAACCTCGGATAAGAAACCCATCTGACCTAGACAACACACCTGGAGATGAATCAAGAACACCATCTGATAACTACTGAATCATGGTTTCTGAAGGCCAGTTTCCTGCAATAGCCCAGTCCCTCTCACAGGTAGGATAGACCTAATCCACGGACAAAGGTACGACATCCTATGCGGTCATCAGCGTCACAGACTTTCATGAATGATGATACGATTCCCAGAAGGAGTGGCATCATCAAGTCATGAAGAGGCCTCACTTAGCTGACTTCCAAATGATCGGTCCCCAGAGTCGACAACCCTCACGTCTGGACTCCCCTCAGATCCTCAGGACCGGAAAGGAGCACCTCTGCAAGAATCTCGTCTGAGCGCAGATTTTCGTAGGGAACTGTGCCTGCTCAGCAGACAGGTTCGTCTACTACTTCTCCACAACTATATCTAGGTGTGTACTCAAGCCCAGGTCCGGCTTTTCACTCACAGTAACATCCCTTTGCCCACAGCAATAATCATAATAATATAATGCTGGAAAATAAATGCGGAAAGGTAAAGGTACAGAAAAGTAAAGTGCAGAAAAGTAAAACACAATATGCACAACACCCAACAAATAAACACCCAAGCGCTAGGATTGACTCGCGTAGGGGATGGGAAACGGTCCCAGCATAAGGGATGGGAAAAGTCCCTAGATGCTGACAATCCCCAGCAGAGTCGCCAGCTGTCGCTACTGCGAAAATCGGCGCCGGCTTGACAGGAGAGTCGCCACCGTGCGTTATTTATCCCTCAGAGCGGGAAAGGAAACGCTCGAAGTAAACCTCGCAAAGACGGGAAAAGGTATGGTCATCGCAACCAAAACCTGGATTCGGGAGTCGGTTACGCAAGGGGAAGGTATTAGCACCCCTCACGTCCATCGTACTCGATGGGATCCACGCTTGGTGTTTATAGGTAAAAGGGTGTGTCATCTATCTATGCTAATGGCTGGTCTGAAAAGAAAATAAAAGGACAGGACTCGACAGAACATACGGTGTTCTGGGCCTACGTATTCCCTCGTGCAATGGGAAAGTCAGAGTTAACGTAGTTCGACTTCCTACGTCTAAACAGGGGAAAGGTTGCTCGCCAGGACATCGCGTCCTGTGCCTACGTACTTTCATCTGGTATGAAAGATCAGAGCAAACGTAGTTCGACTAACTACGGGTAAACAGGGGGGCTCTCACACAGCAGTGAGAAAACAAACTGGTCCTAAAGGCTCGGGAACCTACAACTACGATCTGGTCTCAAATGCGCTCAGGCAGGAGAAAGGGATAACAATCAGTCGTTAGCGGGAAAGTCTCGATCGCACAGCCGCGAGAGAACTAAAGTTAGTCGTTAGTGTGCTCGCTAGGATATCGCATCCTATGCCTACATATCTTCGTCTGGAACGAAGAATCAGAGCAGCTGTAGTTCGGCTAACTACGGATCAAGCTACTCAAAAGCTCCTACAGAAAGGAAAGGGGAACCCTAGAACTATAGCTGAGAAACAGGGGAATCTACCTACTGCTATCACACCTGGTTGACCATCCTAATGTCTATCATAACAACTCCGCAACGGAGAAGTCAGAGCTCCTAAGGGATCATGGCAACAGGACTAAACTACAAACAAGAAACTGCAAAGTAAAGGAATACTGAAAATATGCATGAATGCAACAACTAGACAAACAAGGCGCAAAGGCCGCAAACCACAAAGGCAAGGGAGCTCAGCTCTACCAAATACCAACAAGCAAAGCCACTTAATAACAAACAAGCAGAAGGAGGACCACCTCAACTTCTCATGCACACAAAGTCTACTTCTAAGATGCACCTATTTAGAACTATCTAGATGAATACCTAAGTCTAATGCAACATAACATCACACAAGTCAAACAACACAAAGAGACTAACCCTGAGCAGGGCCTCTAACAAACCTGAAACAAGCCCCTAATCTATCTCTAAACAAAACTCTACACAAGACCCTAAGCAGAGATCTAAGCAACACTTCTAATCAAAACCCTAAGCAAGAGGAATCAATCCCAGTCTCCAAGCTTCAGAACAAGCTTACCAGAGAAAGGAAGCTAAGCAGACAAGCCCATAGTGCTTTCCTCAGGAAAGTACCAGGAGGTTACTACTCAGGAGTCATATCCTATGCGGCTCGACAACTGTGATCAGTTTACATTCCTCCTCAGGAGAAATTAAACTCACATGAAGGCTCCGGCATCACTGGATACTTGAGAAAACCTATATGCACTAAGGGAACTAAGTGAGCAGGCTCATAGGACCTTCCTCAGGAAAGTACTAGGAGGCTGACACTTAGGAATCGTATCCTACGTGGCTCAACAACTGTGATCAGTTTACATTCCTCCTCAGGAGAAATTAAACTCACAAGTTGGCTCCAACATCACTGGATACTTGAGAAATCCTAGACAAACTACTGGAACTAAGTGAATAGACCCATAGGACCTTCCTCAGGAAAGTACTAGGGGACTTCCACTTAGGAATCGTATCCCATGTGGCTCAACAACAGGTGATCAGTTTACATTCCTCCTCAGGAGAAATTAAACTCACAAGTTGGCTCCAACATCATTGGATACTTAAGAAAGAGGTGAGAAGAAAGAATGAAAGTCATTCATAGTGCCTTCCTCAGGAAAGTACCATAAACTCCCTTCAAACTTCAGGATCTCGAACCTCACAAACAGACAACAAGCTCCTAGACTAAGCCTCAATCCACTGCAACCTCTCTGCAAGCTCCAACAGGACTGCAACTAGCTCCTATCCTTAAGAAGAACCCACAGGCCAACAAACCACAAGAGACTATCTCTGAAGTTCAACCACAGTTGAACTTCAAAGTCAGAAGTCACCAAGACTTCTCCTATCTTCAGGCTCAGACAAATCATATCAGAATATCCTACGAAAATCTATCAAAAATCCAATGGGAAACCTATATGGCTCTAAGACAACATACTAAGAAATCAGAACAAAATTCAATACCAGATGAAAGAACTAAAATCAGCAACACAGACATATCCACAGACCAATTATTCAACATCAATAACAGTGAAAAAATGCAATTAAAATGAAAATGCATGATTAAGCTAATGTTTCTGTATTATAAAATTCTACACTGAATCACGAGTATACAGAAAAAAGAACGGAATTATTTGACTAAATCTACCATTTTTTATGAATTTTCTAATGATATGCATGCATTGAAAATATTAAAAAAACATCAATAAAAATGGAAAATATACAAAAAATAACAAACAAAAATAAAATGTCATTTTTATTTTTATATGATTTTCTAAACACTATGATGAAATGGTAGAAAAAAGAATTATTAAAAAAATCACTTGTTTACATTTTATTATGAATTATTTAATATGCAAGGAAAATAAAAGAAATTGAAAGAAATAAAATTGAAATAAACTGGAGGGGGGTTTAAACAGCAAAGAATTCTAGTTATTAATTCATTGGGCCCACATTCTGGGGGGTGCCAACAGCATTAGGGCGCAGGGCCTAGGTTTGAAATCAAACAATCAGAAAAAAACATATGGGGGTGCAGCTAGCAGATTTTCCAGTTGTTATTATTACTGGGCTTACGCCCAGGGGGTGCTATTAGTAATTAGGGCCTAAGGCCCAAATCCAAATACTCAGCCTCTCACACGCTAGGGGGGAACGAGTAACAATGGGGGGTGTTGGCAGCGAAACATGTTTGGGCTCAGCCCAATAGCCTAACCCTAACCCAATTATCTGCTGAACAAAACTCAATTCCTCTCCCAAACCCTAACACTGTTCACCCCTAGCCGTCTCCTTCGTCCTCCCCACCCTATCTCTTCTCTGCAACCCTAAGTTCTAACCTCTCTCCCTCATTCAATCTCTTCACAACGCTTGACATTAAACCCAAATCCTAACAAAACTCCGACCCAATCTCATGCTCAATCTGAGTTCTAGATGAAACAAAACAAATTGATACGTCCTAGCAATCAAAGGAACACATACCTGGACACGAATGGCTTGGGAATCTCTGGGAGCTTGCTCAGAAACACTTGGTGATCTCAAGATATTACGCCAAAACTGGAGAACCTTGGCGTGAGTTCCTTGAAGCTCTTTCAAAGATCTTCTGGTGAACGGTGAACGCGAGGAGGATTCTTGAAGATCGGACGAGGAATGAAGGATGAAGATGGCGGTTATGATGATGAACGCGTTGGACGCTAGATTGAGTTCTGAGGATCTTGATGCAGATTCTGGAAACTCTTCATAGTTGAAGATTGGATGATGTGATGAAGCTGGGTGGATTCTGGAAATTCTGGGATGAAGATGATGGCGCTCTGGAAAAGTGGATGAAGATTGTTGGCGTTCTGGAGAAGTGGATGAAGGACGATGAAGGTTTGAGTGGATTCTGGAAAAGTGGATGAAGATTGTTGGCGTTCTGGAGAATTTGATGAAGAACGATGAAGGTGAACGAAGGAGCAAGATGAAGATTGGCGTTTCTGGAGATTCTGGGCGTGAAACGAACTCCGGCGAGCCGTTGCGGTGGCCGGAAGACGTTGGGGGTCACCGGCGGTGGGAGGTTACGGCGGATGCATGGCCGCCGGTGAGGTTGCTGGTGAAACTCAGGCGATGGGTGTGGGGGCGCCAAGTGTCTCAGGGAGTTGTTGCATGGGATACGCGTGTCCTAGGGGAGAGAGTAAGGATAGGGTGGCGTGGCAGAAGCACACTGATTACGCGTGGGCTCTTTCTGGCACGCATGCAATAATGAAAAGTGGGGCCTTCTGCAGTTAACACGTGGGGCTTTATATATGCTGACAAGTGTCCCTTTGGCCAAAAACCTGCACCAAAAAAGCATTGGACTGACTAGATGTTGGGCCTCAGAAAAAAAGCACTCTGGCCCACACGAAAATGACAACAAAAACTGTAAAAAAACTGGATTAAACTAAACCTGATTAATGTCTAATTAACACTAATTAATCTAATGATTGACTAATAAAACTCTAAACAAAAATTAAGCCCTAATCAAATCTAGAAAGATTAAAACTCTAATGACTCTATTCAAGCCTAATTAAATCTAAAAAAACAATTATCCTAATTAAACTCTAAAAAGTGGTTAAGAACCTAATTAACTCTAAATCAATCTAATTCCTATTAAAGTTCTACCATTATTTAATATCCATCAAAATCTATCATTAATAAAAGAAAACTATATTATTTTCTATATTATCTAAAAAAACAATTAAACCTATTTAAAAAACCTATAAAATTCTAAACTATTATTATCTATTAGTAATAAAAGAAAAACTATATTCCCCTTTTTCTTTATTATTCTAAAGACTATTTAAAATCTTATTTATTCTAAAAATCTATTTAAAAATTCTATAAAATCCTAAAAAAGAGAATTAAACTATTAAAAAAAAACAAAAACCCTATTTAAATTCCAGAAAAAATCTGTAAAGCTTGTTAAAAATTCACAAAAGTCTATTAACCCTAAAAATGCAGATGAATGCGCATGACCCCCCATAAAAGAACGCACGAGACCAGATCGAATCGAACAGAGATCCCCGGGCATCAGAATATCCTCAAAATCACTGTGCAAGCTAAAAATCACCGAGGAGCGCACAATTTCCTGAAAATAAAACCCTGGTGATCTGGACTGGATCTGCCGTATCTGATAGACAAAAATCAAGCTGTAAACTCTGATATCCCCTGTTTGCACAAAAATCATCTGTCTGATTTGCGAATATGAAATTTAATCATGAGTCAGATAGGAGAATCGGTTGGTCAAATTTTAGGGTGCAACACCAACAAGCAAACACACAAACGATAGGATTGGCTCTCATAGGGAACCAGAGAACCAGAGATTCTGGGTTCGATCCCCAGCAGAGTCGCCAGCTGCTGGGGATGACCCCAAACAGCTAGGAAAAAACCTAAGGCGAGACTCGCATAGGGAACCATTGCAGTCCCCAGCAGAGTCGCCAGCTGTCGCTTGCGCGAAAATAAGGTGCCGGCATGACAGAAGAGTCGCCACCTTTCGTTATTTATCCCTCAGAGCGGGAAAGGAAACGATCGGAAAAACCTGACGAATAAGGGTAAGACAAGGTCATCGCAACCATTGTCTGGGTTCGGGAGTCGATTACGCAAGGGGAAGGTATTAACACCCCTCACGTCCGTCGTACTCGACGGGATCCTCGCTTGTTTGTTTACTTGGACGGGTTGGTTATAATCTATCTACCTATCAAGGCTGGCTGAAAAAGAAAAGAAAAAATGACTCGGCAAAGCGTCGCGCTTTATGCCTACGTATTCCCGTCTGGAACGAGAAATCAGAGTCAACGTAGTTCGGCTAACTACGGGTGAAGGGTTGAAGGTTGCTCGCTAGGATATCGCATCCTATGCCTACGTACTTCCACACGGCATGGAAGATCAGAGCAAACGTAGTTCGGGAAACTACGGGTTATCTCCTGAAAGAAGTGTTTTTTATGGTGTTTGCGATCTCAACCGCACTAGAGACTATGACCTGAGAGTGAATGCGTCGCATGTCACCCAAAGGGTACCGTACTAAACATTCAATCTCAGATAGCTTAAGGCTCGTAACGTACGAAAGAAATCGTTCATGATTACTGTATCTTCAACTGCTTCGAGATGAGGAGAGAGCAGGCCCAACTAGGAGGGAGACTATCAAGTCCTACTGTTATCATGCCATGGATTCATCCTATGGTCGAGTTTTGAACAGGGAACTCCTAGATGTTGTCATTCATAGGTTTCAACCTAAAAGTCTATCATCAAATCCTCATCAGAGGAAATGAGAGTCCTAAGGGATCATATCAATGATACACCAAAACAGACAAAAGCATCAGCTTTAACAGTAAAATGCATGCAATGCAAGTGAGGGAGGAAATGTGTGTGGGGCTTCAGCCTCCACAAGCTCGTCTCGACCTCAATCCAGTCATGAAATAACAGTAATCATACTGAAGATAATCAACATGCTATCAAGCAATATAAAGATAAGAGAAGTGAAGTGCCATCAGGCAAACAAAGCACACTTGAGAAAGAATCATCTACTCTCTAATCCTAACCTTAACACAGAATCTAAATCAAATCTAAGCAAAGCCCTAAAGCAAAACCTAACCAAAAGAAATCAATCCCAACCTTCAAGCTTCAGAACAAGCTTACCAAAGAAAGGGAGCTAAGTAAGCAGTCTCATAGTGTCTTCCTCAGGAAAACACTAGGAGGTGTATACTCAGGAGTCATACCCTATGTGGCTCAACCACTGTGATCAGTTTATATTCCTCCTCAGGAGGAATTAAACTCACAAGCAGGCTCCAACATCACTGGATATTTAGGAAATCCTATCTGAACTAGTGGAACTAAATGAACAGACTCATAGGACCTTCCTCAGGAAAGTACTAGGAGGCTTCCACTTAGGAGTTGTATCCTATGTGGCTCAACAACTGTGATCAGTTTACATTCCTCCTCAGGAGAAATTAAACTCACAAGTTGGCTCCAACATCATTGGATACTTAAGAAATCCTAGATACGCTAAGGGAACTAAGTGAATAGACCCATAGGACCTTCCTCAGGAAAGTACTAGGAGGCTTCCACTTAGGAATTGTACCCCATGTGGCTCAACAACTGTGATCAGTTTACATTCCTCCTCAGGAGAAATTAAACTCACAAGTTGGCTCCAACATCATTGGATACTTGAGAAAGAGGTGAGAAGAAAGAATGAAAGTCATTCATAGTGCCTTCCTCAGGAAAGTACCATGAACTTCCTTCAAACTTCAGGATCTCAAACCTCACAGACAGGGAACAAGCCAAGCTCTGGGTCTCTGAATCTTGATCCTCAATCTTCTCTTCATGATGCTCTCCAACAAGGTATTCAAGACAACATAATCCCCACAACAAATTCCCCACAATGAACCCCAAAGATGAACAGATAACCACAGAACAGACAAAATCAATAGGCAACTTCAGAAAATACCTAAAAATACTAAACCAATGGGAAAAAATCTATCAATTATTCACAAGGGTCTACAACATCTACCCATAACATCCACATATGCCTCTACCCAAAAATCAAGACAAAACTATTTAAGGAAGATGAATTTCTTTACCTATGCACAACCTAAACCCTAATTAGGATACCCTAAAGCTACCCTAATTAAACTAATCAAATTCTAACCTAAAAATCAAGAATTAAATCCTATGGGGAACTATGATTCAATATCTAATTACACAAAAAAGAATGGATTAAAAATCAATCAACAAATGCATGAACAAAATTAAACAAAAGGATGTACCAAATGTAACACCTAAACTAACCATTTATTTGGAAAATGTGGGAAAAATATCTAATAAAAAATAAAATGCCATTTTTATTTTTTATAAATTTCTAGACATCCTAAAGAAAATAATGCAAAAAGAATCATTCAAAAATATTGAATTTTCATTTTATTATGAATTTTATAAAAGACAAACAATATTAAAAGAATTAAAAAGAAAAAAGAAAACAATTAAAGGGGAGGGGGTGGAAATAGAAGGACACGCTAGGTTCAAAATACTGATGGGCCATGAGGGTGAGGGTGCGCGTAGCATCTTGCTAAGGCCCATATTAATTCAGAAAACAAAACTAAAATGAGAACGCATGGGGGGGTGAGTCTAGTAAGGATATCATGTGTGTTTATGGAACTGGGCCTGAATGGGGTGTGTGAGTAGTAATTCCATTTGAGCCCATGGTTGGTCATTAAACAAAACGCGGCGCTTTGATCCTTCCAATTTCCCTCCGTTTTCCTTCATTCAAATGGAGCCGTCAGATGAGATTAAAAGGTCAATTTTTTGGATCTAATCTAAGGGCCACGGTGCTTCGTCCCCAATGAGCATCTAGGGTTTTTGAAAATCGTGAATCATGCACACAACTTCTACTGGTTCGTTCTCTCCCCAGACTTGATGAAATGCAAAACTTCCAAATGAAAAAGTGGTCTACTCATTGCAAGGAACAAGGTTCTACGTGTAATTTTCTCTAATTCCCTTTGAATCGTCCAAACCGAATGCATCAAATCTTGGGTACCACCATGTTCATCTGAGATCAACCATGATAAAGCTTCAACCTAAGGGCCTTAACTTGTTCTACATGCTACCCTAGTTAATCTAACCTAATCCATGCTAATTAAAACTCCCTAAACAGCTAGTTCTTGGAGTTTAAAGGATCATTCACCTGTTATGGAACCTCACGAATCTTGCTCTAACTCCTAGGGTTTAATCAACTAACCTAGTGCATCAATCCTATACCTAAAGAACTACTTGAAAGTGCATAAATTAGGAGAATTATGGAGAGAAACCAACCTGTCAAGTGATGATGGTAGGTGCTCGTGGGAATGGATTCAAGGCTTGTAATGGCTGCAATGAGATCCTCTCGTGATGCACAAGTTTCTGTTTGCACTTGTTGTGAAAGAGATGGCTTGTAGATGAAGATTTCTTGAATTGCTTGAACTTGAAGAAAGTGCTTCAATGGCTGTTTCTCTCTCTCTCTCTCTCTCTCTCTCTCTCTCTCTCTCTCTCTCCTCTGAAATCTCTCTCTATCACCCAACCCTCACTAACTTGTGGATCACTCTTTATATAATGATGGATGGAAGGAGCTAGATCCTTCTAGAATCATCTAGAAAAGTGTGGAACTTCTCCTTTAATGAGATTTTGAACAAGCTACATCTCATGCACCAAATCCTTCTTTTAGTGTCAAATTCTCCTTATGAGAGATATTGAGTGTGGATGAGTGAAAACCAGCCTCTTCCTTGCCTTGTGTAAGGTTTTTTCAAGTTGCCTTCTTTTTCAAGTAACAAGTTTTCAAAGCAACCCCCATTTTGGAGCCTCAACTCAAAATTATACTTAAACCAATATTCTCAAAATGATGTTTCCAATCAAAATGATATGTTGGATGACCTATTTTGGATTCCTAGATCTCCCAAACCAATTTCCAATTTCAACTTTTTAAACTTATAAGCCATTTTTAGTTCATTTTTGACCAATCATGCAAATCCATGCTATGAGCTTTTCCAACAATCCATGACCTTCTTTCTAGACTTAAAATCACATTTTGAACAACTTTCATGTTTTGAGTTTTTCCATTTGAGGCTTGGAACTAGGTGATATGGCCTTTGCTTAAAATGACCTATAACTGACAAATGACCAAAATACCCCTGTCTTGTTCAAACCATAAGTTGAGTTCCACAAATCCTATCAAGGACTTCTACCACTCAAATTAAAGCTAAGGAGATGCCCTTAAACACTCATGTTGACCAAGGGATCATAGGAATCATCCTACTAGGGAAAAAGTTGTCTGCAAGTTGGGTGACCTTCAAGGACCCAGATTCACACATCTCAGCTGACCTGTAAATTATCAAAACCATAACTTGAGCTCTGCAACTCCTATCAAGGACTTCCACCACTCAAATTAAAGCTAAGAACAAGATCTACAACATTCATGTTGTGGGGAAGATGAGATATCAATCACATCTAGAGCTAAAACTTCCTGGAAGATAGGGATCAAATTAGGGTTTTTCCACTGACAATACTCAGAAACCCTAACTCAAAACTTCTCAAACTCCTCAATCATGATGAGTTGGTCTAGGAATCACCTTTATAACATCTCTATGCATAATTCCATGATCTTATGGCCCTTGGATTAGGTCTCAACCTTATCCAAATTTTCAGTTATCCTAGGGCTGACCCAGTCAAAACCCTAATTCTACCATTCATGGTTGAATCCTCTGAATTCTTGCATAATGACCTCTCTGGGCTTCATGATGGCTATCAAGACATCTCATAGGCTTTCTAAAAACATCAAGTTCATTCTCAAAGTCTCAGAATCATCTGAGGAGCACCCACAACTCTCAAGCTATGAAGCACACAACCCTGGTTTCAATCCACTCTTCTGAGGATCTCTTGAACTTTCTGATGAAGGTATCCATTTTCAAATACTCAATGAATAAATAATTGTTGGTCAAATTTTGGGGTGCAACACGGAGGAGTGCCTGTTACTGGCGCCATAGTCCTCTTTTCCACCAAGTTCAAACCCAGTAACGTCTGTAGCAATTCTGCATACGTTGAAGGAGGCGTTTCAAACACCCTCCTTGGTCTGCCCCCCTGAATTCTGCGCTGGGCAGGATGTACCCCCTGTTGTGGCTGCTGTTGCTGTTGTTGTATTGGTTGTTGCTGAAATGGAATGGTGACACTTGCCACCTGCTGCGGCTGATTGTACTGGTTTCGACCTCTGCCCCGGCCTCGGCCTCGGCCCCCAAACACTGCACTTGCATCACCTTGACGGCGCCCACCGAAAGCCGTTCTGTTACTGCCAGCTGAAGTGGATTCCTCAGCTTGGAATCTTCCCAGTTTAATATTGCTTTCAATTTTCTCCCCCATCAGGATTAAGTCCGAGAAACTGCCCAAAGAAGTATGAAACAGCTTGTCATAAAACATACCGGTAAATGTTCCTATGAACATATGATTCATTTCTTTGTCATCCAAAGGAGGATGAACTCGCGCAGCCATGTCGCGCCATCTCTGCGCATATTCTTTGAAGCTTTCATCCTTCTTCTGGGACAACCCCTGCAATTGGACCCGGTTGGGTGCCAAGTCACTGTTGTACTTATAATGAGCCACAAACGCTTCGGCCAGCTGCTTCCATGTTTTTATCTGAGTTGGCTCCAACCCCATGTACCATTCAAGGGAAGGACCAGACAAGCTGTCTTGAAAGAAATGCATCAGCATCCTCTCATCGTTTGAATACGCCGACATCCTTCTGTAGTATGATCGCACATGCACCTTTGGACAAGTATCCCCCTTATATTTGTCGAATGTGGGAGCTTTGAATTTTAGTGGTACCCTCAGGCCAGGCACCAGACCCATTGTGGTCATATCTAAGCCAACGACGCTTTGATTCACGACCCCTTTCATCTGCTCCTCGAGCATCTTGATTCTCTGAGAATCATCCATAGGACCTTCAAAACCTCCACCGGAGAAAGCATCTTCTTGCTGATCTTCTAGCCAATTACCGTTCCCATTTCCGTATCCATCGTATCCGTTGCTACGGCCAAATCTAGTCTGATTCATTACAGGGCCCCGCCCCCTGTTACCATACCCCGGAGCAACACCGGCAGGTCCAAAAGACATTATCCCAACACCATTT
The DNA here is from genome assembly GCA_963859935.3 of Lathyrus sativus. Taxonomy (NCBI): domain Eukaryota; kingdom Viridiplantae; phylum Streptophyta; class Magnoliopsida; order Fabales; family Fabaceae; genus Lathyrus; species Lathyrus sativus. The sequence continues at coordinate 127,821,044 of OZ012741.1, read as the reverse complement.
CCATTTCCGAATCCGCCATAACCCTGATTGGCAATACCAAATTCGTCCTGTCCAAAGCCTTGAGCATTAAAGCCGTACTTCCCAGCATGATCAAACCCCTGGTCATTAAAGCCGAATCCATTATTACCGAAGCCATTACCTCCCATATTATCACCACCCAGATTGACATCTCCGAACCCGACGTTGTTGACGACAGTCTCGTTACCGATTCCTGCGTTACCGTTCCCGGCGGACGCACCGTTGTTCACATTGACAGCAGGTATGTTTACCACAGGTGGAGCTACCGGTGTAGGAGTACCATCCCCGTGAATAGTGTCAACTCGCACAGAATTATGGTCTTCATTTCTGTGCCCAGCATTTCTCGTCAGCAACGGCTGCACCAAAGCTTGCAAGTTCTCCTGGCCTTTCACAATGGTCTCCATTGTCTGCATGAATAGCGCCAGCTTCTCACGCATGTCCTGCATTTCATTCTGCATCTGATCCATAACTCTTCTGCAGTTGGTACGAGTGGAGTATCAGTGCGGGCGTTGACTTTCAATCCTGAAAAGACCTGTACGGTGCAGGGAGTGAGATACAGTTCAATAATTACCTGTAATGCAATATGAATGCAAATGCAATGCAATATGTGTCTGTGCATTAGGGAATATCATTCCCTGATTCTAGTGCGAATGTGCCAGTGCGGTGATAGTGACAACAATACGAAGGTCGGAGCCGAATCATAGAAAACACCTCATATATTGCAGAGAAATCCATCAAGTCAGGAATACAATATCAATGAGTGTACAATAAGAAGGCATGACCTCAACCAACAATCCTGGTGATGGTCAGCACAATGCAAATAAAGCATACACATTAATACATGAAACAGTCAAGTGCTCCCATAGGCCTGGTACTCTTCTAATAACCTCTTAGTCTCTGGATGACTTGGTCGGGTAAGCAGACCCTCAACAAGTAGATCTCTTCGCTTGAGAACACGTCGTAAATCACCAGTAGATTCCTCCCATGCCCCTTCTCCGAAGCGATCCTCTAGCTTCCGCTTCTGAGACACAGCCTCTTTCTTGCCTTCGATGGCCTTGTTCAATGCATTCTAGAGACTATATCTCGCCATCACCTCCTCTTCATACTTCTTAGTGCTAGCCTTCAATTGTTCTTCGAGTTCAGCAATTTGCTGCTTCAATTTGTCTTCCCTTTTTTGTTGTTGGTTAGCGTAGCATTCCACGTCTTGTTACAAGAAGAGATTTCCCGGTGGGCGGCATCGAGTGCTTTCTTCTTGGACTCCAACATATCATGAGAGCTTCTGAATTCTTTCCCCAAACGTTCACGCTTCTTTTTCTCTTCGGTTAGTTCAGCCCCTAGCCTGTTTACTAATTCAATCTGCTGTTGAAAAGAATGCACAGCCTTGTTCTTCTCACTACGTGTTGCGGTGGAAATAGGATCACAAACTATTAATGAGTTTGAATCGCAATTCAATTCACAACCGCTCTTTGATTTATCCGAAGGAAAAGGTCAAAAGAGGGAAAACCTATTTTTGCATCGTAAACACAATACGGGGAAAGATCTAGGGTTCGGGGGTTGGTTAAATTTAGGGAAGGTGTTAGCACCCTAAACTTCTGTAGTACTCTACAGGAACCTTTTGTTCAAATGTTTACTATTTGCTTATTTTATTTGCTTAAGGTATATGTACAAAGAATTAAAAGTGAGAAAAGAGACCTAAGGGGTTAATTCTAAGTTTACTCGGCAAGACATCGCATCTTGTGCCTACGTATCCTTACGGGAGTGGAATCAGAGTAATCGTAATTCCCCTCAAAAGGGAGGTTAGAGACTTCTTGACTGCGGTCAAGGTCTCAAGGGGAATAAACATGTCTTAAGGACACGCTTACGTGGAGTGTAGAAACTCCAAATCTCTACGTTGAATTGTTAAGTTGGAATTAGGGTTAAATTAGGTTAGGGATTCCACGGCGGGAAACCCTAAAATGAGCGCGGCGGCTCTTTGACCTAATGCTAGGGGTAAGATTGTAATCTTGCCTGCGGCGAGGCATTTATGAAAATTAGGGTTTGTAAGAGTTGTAAGGGTTTGAAGTTGAGGACTATTGGCGCAGCGGCCAAAGGCTAGACCTAACCTTCGGATGTGTGTAGTGTGATTGGAACATTCGATGAGTGTGTGAGATAATTGAATTATGCAGACAGAGAATAAATGACCTAATTTAACTATGCAAGCGGAAACTTAAAGAGCAGGAATTAAAGCGCGATTATTAGGATTCGCGAGGTTACATATAGGAAACAGATACAACAGTAATGAAAATTTGAATAAAACGCGCAAAACGAATGAAAACGACGTAACAAGCTGCAAAATGAACAAACAAGGTTAACAGGCGAAAACGAACAATAGTCAGAAAGATTGTGAAGCGAAAGCGCGAAACTTTGAGATTTTTATCGCTTATTTTTGACATAAGGAAAAGTCTCCAATTTTTAAGTTTACAGAAAGGATAATATATAAAAGTTAAATTTAAATTTTTTCAAAAAAAAACAGCTTAGTTTAATTATCTAAAAAATTTTATCTTAAAGAAGGTTTTAACTTAGATATTTTAAAAAAGGTTTTTTATTTAAGTTATTTATTAAAAAAAGTTTTTTATTAAGTGAAAAGAAGTTTTTTTTTTATATATTTTTTTTTTAAAAGAAGTTTTAAAGTTATTTGTTTTATTTATTTTTCTTTTAAAAACGGTTTTTTAAATTATAAAAATAAAATGGTTAACAAAATAAAATAAAAAGGTAAAAAACAAACAAAAAAAAGAGAGAGGTTGGGTCGGTCATCACCCCGGACCCAACCCAGTTTGTTAGTAATATGTCAAAGCAGAGGTTAGGGTTTCGAAACCCTAAAATCCTTTCGCGGCGCCGCTACTCTTCTTCCCTTCCCCTCTCTCTTGCATGCTCTCATTCTCATTCACGATACCATTCGTCTTCTTTTCCGTTGATGGCTTTCGTTATGTCGCCTTATCCTGAAAACAAAGCAAAGCAACATGTTAATTACGTGACGGCTTACGTTTTACGACCGTAACTCTTCCAATCTGCGATGAAAGGCCGATGATGGATGATACACGGCGCGTTTGAACGGTGACGACGATGTTCTTCGTCTGAGTTCGCGGCTTTCGTTCACGGCGCCTAGGGTTTGTTCGTTTGCGATCTCCGTTCTTCGTTAGGGTTCCGCTCGTGATCCTCTCTCTCTCAGGTTGTATCCTCCCTTTTATAACTTAACTTCTGGGCCTTGGACTTGCGTTTTTTCTGAGATATGCACTTGATCTGATTTGATATTGTGTTGGTATTATTTGATTTTGTTGTGATTTTCTCAGATACTGATTGGATTACGATTGGATACTCTATTCCTCTTTTAGGATTCAATTGGTATTTCGGTGAGATTAAATTTCATTTTTATGATATGAATTTGATACTGATTCGTTGATTGATGAGTTCCAATGGGATATGATTTGGTTCCATCTGATCCTATTTCCCCTTTCTGATTTCCAGCTGATTCGATTTAATAACCTGAACTGATTTTGTTTTGGTCTGCTTCAGGATTGACATCAAAATCTCTATTATTTTCTGATATGGTTTGCCTTCAGATTGGATTGATTAGCATCTGATATTAATTCACGGGATTTCTTGATGGTTTCATTTTGATTTGTTTCTATTTTTCCCAGATTCAATTTGAGTTGATCATCTTTTGATTAGACTCTTGCAGATGTGAATTGGATTGCTTTTGGGGATTTTGGATACTGATTTTGATTCCTGATGTGATTTTGTGTTGATTCAATCCTGACCATTGGCACTTACTTTTTCTTTTTCTTCTTTCAGGATGGACACTTTGCCTTGATCTTTGCCGCCGAGAAGGGTACATGGTAGTGATGAATTTTGTCTGAACCATTCGGAACAGGATACTACATCCTGGCTTCTGATCATATTGCTGCTTCTAATTGAATTGGGGATGGTGACTTGGGCTATGATGTTTGATTAACGGAGCCCCGTGTTTGATGATTCGTTTGTTTTATGAACTGAGCATGATTTGATAACTATTGGATCATTCTTGCTGTTTTCTCGTTTGGCTTGCAGCTTCATCTTTTGTCATAACTGATACAGCTTGACTCTGTTTATGAACTGCTTATGCTTTTGAACTGCATTCATCTAGCCCTGGACGCCCTTTTTACCTTGTTGCTATCGTGAATTCCTGTTTTATGGACCAATTTTGATGCATCTCTGAACTTAATTGAGTTGGCTGAACTCTTTTCTTGCGCCTGTTGTTCCCTTGTCGCCGTGTGCAGAATCTTGCCATACTTGTTGATGCAGATGTTGATACTGTGGTGTTAATGGTTGCTCTTGAAATTGTTTGGCAGATGCTAGCTAGCTCGTCTTACTTGTAATCGATGTCTGCAGGCATTGGAATGATGTTGCTTGCTGTGTTGGAGTTGGTGCCATTTGCAATTGGTATCTGTTGTTGTTATTGCTTGTAACTTGGAGATTTGCTTCTGAAACGGTGATGATGATTCGCGAATCTGAACCGTCGTTGGTGGTCATTGTTGCAATGTTGGTATTTATGAGTGATGCTTGTTGCCGAAGCTGTGATGCTTATAGCTGATGCTAATTTGTTGTTTGCTGGTCGAAACTCGTGTTGCTTCTCTTTGCTTGTTGTGACTGATGTTGGTTCTGCCTGTTGGAGGTCGATTGTAGCCTTGAACTTGTTAGTTTGTTGCAGCTTGAAGTTGTTTGGGCTGATGCCGCTGTTACTGATTTCTTTGTGACGAGATATTGGGCTGTTTGATTTTAGATACTATCTTGTCTTACGCCGTTGCCGAAGAGCTGTTTGGTGTTCAGTAGGGAGTTGGCGGCAACTTCGGTTGTTGCCCTTCCAGCCGCTCGAAACTGCCCGATGATGATTAAAAAATCTGAGGGTTGTTATTACTCACCTTAGCTCTTTAATGTCTTTACTTCGTTTCGGTATTTAAATTCTATTTTCAATATTCTCTGATACAAATAAATGTATAGCAAAGTAACAGCAGCATCACAGAACTGATGCGAGAAGCATTCATGGAGCCGGCTTGCCGCAGGGCCCGTGCTAAAGCAACTAGCTGCTAAAATCTTACATAGGTGTTTATTTCTTGTTTCTCGGAATTCACCTTACCATATGATGAATCTTGAATGGATTATCTTTGCAGGATCGGTTTGGCGACTTGATGTTTAGCTTGGAGGTTGAGAAATCTTTGGATAAAATGCGAACACACTCACCCAATATGATGAAGACGGTAGAGATCTGAAAATTTGCGTTACCCAATCTTGACTGCTGCTGGCTGCTTTGTATCAGTTTGAAAAATAAATTGGAACTTACCATATTTACTTGATGGAATGTTGTTTTAGTTTTGAATCCAAAGTCGCGTGAATCCTTTTGGCAAATCAGTTAATCCTGCTTCTTTTACTCTTCATCTTTCGACAGTCCCTTATGATAAGAACAATAACTACCTGATCTGACGCCGATGGCTCAGATTGGTAACGGGAGTAGGATGCGGCTTTAGTCGTGCCCTCCCGACACTCGATGATGATAATGTTCTGAGAGTGTCAAACAACTTCTAACCTCTTTTCCTGTTGTTTGTTTTGCTTTGATGTGCAAGTGATCAAGAGTTGCGTGAAGAACTCAAGGGAGGACCAATGAAGAAAACTTGTAGTTTTTTCTCTTTTTAGGACTTTAGGACCTAGAATAGATACTCATTGTAAATGTATAATCCTTTTGTAAATGAAAGATCATCATGAATAAAATCCAAAAATTACTTCCATTCCAACTTGTAATTCTAGATGTTTATGAAATAAAATCCAGTAAATATTCATTTCTATTTTCTCAATTATGAATTTAAATATCCATGAATAATCATCCATAAATTATTTAAATTCAACTTTGATTTGTAGCTTATGAACATTCATGAATAAAAGCTCACAAATATTAAAACTTAACCTCTCTTTTGCTTTTTATAAATGATATCCCGCCATATGATTATATCCAAACAAATTCCAATTAAAACCTCGTTGATCACATCACTTCTCACAATAACCTTAACAGTATCCACTTCCTTTTCAACCCAACTTTATAAAAGGAAACAAAACTGTTTGGAAACGTTTCAGAATCAAACAAAGCACGGCCCCGAGTCCAATCATATTTCTGACAAAACATACTGGCACCTTGACCCAAATGGCAAATAAATGCCTCAAAACGTAATAACAGCCCGTTTTCAAGAAATTAGCAGAATTTGCGTGGAATGACCAAAATACCCCTGGGACCAAATCTGCAAAACAAACACCTCCATAACTTGTTAGTGGTTAGCAAATGTTCATAGGAGATGATATGCGAAATGCCTGACTAAATGTAAGGGTAAAATTTGGGGTATTACAGTTGCCCCTATTTAAATAGCTACACCGGACGATTTGAGTGACAGAGCCTCGAGGAATCGTGGTGGAGAGATTTAAATATAGATAACCGAAAATTTTGCCCTTATATGCGACGATATGCAATGCTGTGGACAAAACGGGAACAGCTTAATGCAAATGATGCCATGAATATGATATGATGCGTATGAATGCAAAAATGCTGACGAACATGACGACACCGGGACAGACGCCACGAGAAGAAATCACTGGGGACAATGACGTGCTGAGACAACAGTACAACACTGGGGAAATCTAAAAATGATAGTCAACTGGTGCGAATGTCCAATTGTCACTTTTAGAAAAGGGGCGAGATCCTCAAATGGAGATGGTACCTACGAGACGGCCTCCACTGGGGAATCTAAAAATAAAACTGGATCACGTACGATTGTACGATCGATTACAGAATGCCGGAGCATTGAGCAAAGAATAACATCCAAGCTTCTGTAACTATCCCTCGTGACAGGATCGGACGGACTTTTCGGAAATCCGTATCAAATATACAGGGTAAAGACTGGCTGTATGCCAAAATAAATGGACTTTAATGGGAAATGCCCTGATAAGCTTCTCGAGGGAGAACTGTCACTTATCGTTGGAAGGGACTTATGTGCCAAAATGGATAAGCACTCAAATAAAGAGGCTGCTGCTTATCTGATAAATAAATCTTCTCGCATTTAAGGTCGGCGCCTGGAATACGATTCTGATTCCTCTCTTCATGCTTCAAGATTATGTTCTCCTAAACATGAAAGGGTAAACTGAACTTCCTCATACTTCAGAATCGTGCCCTCCTGAATATGATTCGGATAAAGGGTAAATGAAAATCTTCATACTTCAGAGTCGTGCTCTCCTGAACATGAAACTGGCTGACTGAACTCGCTCATACTTCAGAATCGTGCTCTCCTGAATATGAAACTGGATGACTGAATTTACTCATACTTCAGAATCGTGCTCTCCTGAATATGAAGCTGGATGACTGAAGATACTCATATTTCAGAATCGTGCTCTCCTGAATATGAAGCTGGATGACTGAAGATACTCATATTTCAGAATCGTGCTCTCCTGAATATGAAACTGGATGATTGAAGATACTCATATTTCAGAATCGTGCTCTCCTGAATATGATTCGGTTCAAACCTCTCTATACTTCAAGACGACAGGTAAATGGAAGCCCAACTGCTCCATGGAGATGGCCATTTGCTGCAAGTCATAACGAAGATAGGATTTGGCTTCTCAGGCGAGAAATGTCGCATACTGATGCTGTAAGATGTAAGATTATAAAGTGTTGTAACATGTAGGATTGTAAAGTGTTGTACTGGTGGATTTTCCAGGCGTGAACTGGCGTATATCTGTAAATGATTGTAGTTGATTTTCTTGAAAGATGGTGCAAAATAAATGCACGTCCGGGTACAGTGATAACCTTCTCAAGCGAGATAGTCCCGTATCTGTCATGGTATGGTGAAAACCTTTAGATGGTGCAAAATAAATGCACGTCCGGTTGGGATTGACGACCGACAAGACTGAAATTCAATCTAGGATCGAGCTAGAAAGAAGACTGGCAATCAAAACTCCATCGAGGGAATGATCTCGGAGGGTAAATATCTTATCCTGGGGAGGAAAGATAGCTGAAGTAACCGTCATCCACGAGGATCGAGCTCCGTGGGGAAACTGGAAACAAGTAAGTATTTTATGCTTAGGCTGACAATCTATTTGGAGAGAATGGACGAACCCAGTTACTCGGCGGTAACAACCAAATGATGGTGAAACACAATGAACCTGTGAATGCTAATGCATATGTTAATGCATATGTTAATGTGAATGTATGTTAATATCTATGTATGTTAATGTTTATGTATGCAAGAAGTTATGAAATGAGTATGTAATGAATGTGTAATGAATATGTAATGAAATAGGCATGTGATGCTTATGCCCCTGCGTAGGCTGACGAAACAGATTAGAGACGGGACGAGAGATGAAATAAACATCTTGACGGAAATACCCTGCGTCCTCTGCAACCAATACGTCAATCATGGGTAAGAAAGATCAATGGTAGAACCGAATCTGGTTTTAAAGTTCTGAATTCTCTGGGGAGAAGGTAATCTGCTTGGGTGTACAGTATCACGTCTTCATACGGGGAGAAGAAAACCTGAGGGACACTTTTGAGTTACCCAAGAAAAAGTTGTCAGCTTATAGTCTCTCTGGGGACTATCACTGGGCAATGGTTTGAAAGTGTTTCTGCAATAATGATATTTCCGGGGAATGAAGAGATCCTGTCGGAATTTCCACTAGTCAAAGTAATTTATTACATTTCAAATTTGTTGTTTTTTTGAAAAACAATTCTGAAAAATCTACAATGCACCTTTCATTTTCCAATTTTAAGAATAAACGCATTTTGCATAACAATAGAAAATAAAGAGCAATGCACCAAGGAATGTAAGTAACGAGATGGTATCTTTTATTAAAGGGCGGTAGCTTGCTGAAGGCATAGCTCCACAGATGATTATGTTTTGAAATTGGCAACATGGGAAAAAAAGTTACATCGAATCCAACGACACCTACTGACACTAATAACTAAGACTAATCCAGAATCTTGCTTTGGGCAAGGATGAAAGAGACTGAAACATGGCTCTCATGCGGAAAGTGTGTTCGAGATTATCAGTGTCTTTTGATGCAATGAAATGCCTTTGTCCCTAACTTCTGCCTGGACCGCCCTCTCGGGTTTTCAATCCACCGGGACGCTCTTTTTTGCCTAAGCCGCCCTTTCGGGTTTTCAACTTAGCGAGCTTTTGTTATTATTTCTTTTTTCTTTTCAACCCTTACTTTTGCCTAAGTCGCCTTTTGCAGGTTTTCGACTTAGCGGGTTTTTAGGCATAATATTTTCGGACTGCATCAGAATTCACGGGATGTGCTAGTTCTTCACCGTCCATTGTCGTAAGTATTAGAGACCCTCCGGAGAAGACAGTCTTTACAACGAACGGGCCTTCATAATTGGGCATCCACTTTCCACGCATATCTTTGTGTACTGGCAAGATCTTTTTGAGTACGAGCTCTCCTTGACGGAACTCACGGATACGAATCTTCTTATCAAACGCTCTTTTCATCCGTTTCTGATATAATTGCCCATGGCACATGGCTGTCAAACGCTTCTCGTCAATGAGATTCAACTGATCCAATCTGTCTTGAACCCACTCAGCTTCCTCAAGTTCAGCCTCCATTAACACTCTTAGCGAAGGTATCTCTACTTCGATGGGGAGCACGGCGTCCATTCCATACACCAATGAGAAGGGTGTTGCCCCTGTCGAAGTTCTTACTGAGGTTCTGTATCCATGCAACGCAAACGGTAACATCTCATGCCAATCTTTGTAAGTCACAACCATCTTTTGCAGGATCTTCTTGATATTCTTATTCGCAGCTTCAACGGCCCCATTCATCTTAGGACGGTACGGAGAAGAGTTATGGTGAGTGATCTTGAAGTTATCACACAGCTCTTTCATAGTTTTATTATTCAGATTGGTGCCATTGTCAGTTATTATCCGGCTTGGGACTCCATAACGGCAGATGATTTCTTTCCTGATGAAGCGGGCAACCACTTGCTTGGTCACATTGGTGTAGGAGGCAGCCTCTACCCACTTGGTGAAATAATCAATAGCAACGAGAATAAAACGATGACCGTTAGAAGCCTTCGGCTCGATTGCCCCAATCATGTCAATGCCCCACATAGAGAACGGCCATGGTGAAGACAAAACATTCAACGGTGACGGAGGTACGTGCATTTTATCAGCATAGGTTTGGCACTTATGGCATTTCCTAGCGTATTGGATGCAGTCAGCTTCCATGGTTAACCAATAATACCCAGCCCTTAACATCTTCTTGGACATAGCATAACCATTGGCATGAGTTCCGAAGGTCCCCTCATGAATTTCCTGTAGTAACATGTCCGCTTCCCGTTTATCAACACATCTGAGCAGGACCATGTCGTGATTTCTCTTGTATAACACACCATTACTGATAAAGAATTTGGACGCCAGTCTTCTCAATGTTTTCTTGTCCAGACCAGTAGCACCATCGGGATACTCTTGCTTGACGAGATAGTTCTTGATATCATGAAACCAAGGCTTTTCATCCACCTCAACTTCTTCGACCACCTGACAATAAGCGGGCTCAACTTTGCGCTCAATGTGGATAAGAGGTGCTTCATTAACGAATTTAACTTTCCACATGGATGCTAACATGGCTAAAGCATCAGCAACGTGATTCTCGGATCTAGGAACATGCTCGAATTCTATCTCGTCGAAATGCTTGATCAGCTCGATAATGTAGTCTTTATAAGGGATTAACTTCTCATTCTTCGTTTCCCATTTGCCTTGTACCTGGTAGATAACCAAGGCTGAGTCACCACTTACTTTAAGAAGTTTGATTCGGAGGTGAATCGCTGCTTCGAGGCCGAGGATACACGCTTCATACTCTGCGACGTTATTAGTACACTCAAAGTCCAACCTTGCTGTAAATGGAGTAAATCCACCCTTTGGGTTCATCAAAACGGCGCCTATACCATGCCCATTGAAATTTGAGGAACCATCAAACATCATCTTCCACCAAAGACCTGGTTCTGGACCTTCGCTCGGATCTGGCTCTTCACAATCTCTTTTAATCAACAAAATATCCTCATCAGGAAAATCGAGCTTAAGAGGTTCATAATCTTCAACTGGCTGGTCTGCAAGATAATCAGATAAAATACTACCCTTAATCGCCTTCTGGGGTACATACTGGATGTCATATTCGGATAACAACATGTGCCAACGGGCTAGCCTCCCGGTTTGAGCAGGTTTTTCAAAAATATACTTGATCGGATCCATTTTAGAAATCAATAACGTGGTATGACAGACCATATACTGCCGAAGGCGCTTAGCGGCCCATGCCAATGCACAACAAGTTTTCTCTAATGGTGAGTATCTGTTTTCGCAATCGGTAAACTTCTTGCTCAGGTAATAAATCGCATGTTCCTTTTTCCCAGTCTCATCATGTTGCCCAAGCACACAACCCATAGACTTCTCGAGAACGGTAAGGTACATAAACAACGGTCTCCCAGGTACGGGAGGGATCAGAATAGGGGGATCTTGCAAATAACCCTTAATCTTCTCAAACGCTTTCTGGCAATCAGGGTTCCACTCAACTGTCTGCCCCTTGCAAAGCAACTTGAATATCGGCTCACAAGTAGCGGTCATATTAAAGATAAACCTGGAAATATAATTCAGACGTCCCAGAAAACCTCTAACTTGCGTCTCTGTTCGCGGAGCTGGCATATCCCGAATGGCTCGGACTTTGTCAGGATCCACCTCAATCCCTCGCTGGCTAACAATGAAACCAAGCAATTTTCCGGATCTGACACCGAAGGTACATTTTGCAGGATTCAATTTCAACTGATATTTCCTGAGTCATTCAAACAGCTTCACCAAATGGTCTAAATGCTCCTCTTCACTCTGAGATTTGGCTATCATATCGTCCACATACACCTCAATCTCTTTGTGCATCATATCATGAAAAAGAGTGGTCATAGCACGTTGGTAAGTTGCCCCTGCATTCTTTAAACCGAAGGGCATGACTTTGTAGCAGAAGGTTCCCCAAGGAGTAATGAAAGTAGTCTTCTCTCGATCGTCGGGATCCATCTTGATCTGATTATAGCCAGAGAAACCATCCATAAATGAAAACAACGCAAAACTGGCTGTATTGTCTACAAGTGTATCAATATGTGGCAGTGGGAAGTCGTCTTTTGGACTTGCTTTGTTCAGATCCCTGTAGTCTACACACATCCTAACCTTACCGTCCTTCTTGGGCACTGGCACAATGTTGGCGACCCAATCTGGATATTTCGCGACTGCCAAGAAACCTGCATCCAACTGCTTTTTAACCTCATCTCGAATCTTCAAAGCCATGTCGGGTCTCGTTCTTCGAAGCTTTTGTTTGATAGGCGGACAATCTGGCTTAAGCGGCAACTTGTGAACAACAATATCCGTGTCTAGGCCCGACATATCTTGATACGACCACGCAAACACATCAATATACTCTTTTAACAACTCAATCAACCTCGGCCTAATCTCCGTCCCAAGCATTGCACCAATCTTGACCTCTTTCTTGCTCTCATCTGTACCGAGATTAATTAGGTCCACCTGCTCTTTATGCGGTTGAAGCTCTGTGTACTCGTACTCAATCAATCTTGTCAGTTCCGCGGGTACTTCAAAATCTTCTTCACCCTCGTCCTCAGCTTGATTGATGGGTGCATCCCAGTCAGGAGTGTCAGTAAAGTCATTGGATCCAACAAGGTTTACGATATCTCTGCATGATGGAAGGCTTACTTAATTAAAATGCTTGAAGACATGTAAGAATGAAATGCTGTTTTTTTTTATTATTATTTTTTTTTTGAAAAAGGTTGCCAATTTCATTTTTAAAGGTGAAAACGAAAAACGCAAATGAACCAAAGTGGAATTGAACAAAATGCTTTTATTAATATCTTTTTAGAAATGAAAGGTGGCCCGACAAAACAACCCTATAGCCTTGGGCAGAGCTACAGATTTTTATTTGAAAATGTAAATGAAACTTTTTAAAAAACAATTACTTTGACAAAGGAAAGATAACAGGGATCTCTACGGCCTCCCAGTTGTTCAAAACTGCATCACCCTTAAACACCAGGTTGCTCAGCTCTTCATTTTCTTCACAGTCGCTGATGGCATTGATTTGGAAACCTCCGCTGACAAATACCTCTTGGATAACCTTCGGACGCCCTTCGACGGTTGTGGCAGCTCCATTCTGAGTTGGTTTGTAACCCAACCCAGAGCGATCAGTCTTGGTCTTGACATCAATTACCTCTCCCCAACCTTCAGGAATGCCCCTGTCAATTGTTGATTTGGTACTCTTCAGAGATGCAAAAGATGGATTGCCCTGACCCACTGTCTCTTCGACTTCTAGCAGAACAACATTGGCGATCTCAAGTGCTTGAAAGGAAATGTCTAAAGCATTTTCATCGGCCTCGATGTAACGGAAAGAAGACAGGTTACTGACCATCAGATCTTCCTCACCGTGTATAATAACCAACTTTCCATCGATCACGAACTTCATCTTCTGATGTAAAGTTGAGGTTACCGCCCCAGCGGCATGAATCCACGGCCTTCCGAGTAAACAACTGTAGTTGGGATTAATGTCCATGACTTGAAACGTGATATTAAAAACTTGCGGACCGATCAAGATAGGAAGCTCAACCTCCCCCATTACCGACCGGCGAGAGCCGTCGAAAGCCTTGACAACCAAAGGAGTAGGTTTCAACACAGTCTCTTTACAAGCCAACTTATCGAGAACCCTCTTGGGTAGCACATTCAGAGAAGACCCGGTGTCTATTAGCACTCTCGCTAAATTGTCTTCCTGACATTTCACCGATATATGTAAAGCACGATTATGGTTCGGACCCTCTTTCGGTAACTCTTCATTGCTGAAACTGAGGGTGTTACAGGCGGTCAAATTGGCGATCACACTATCAAACCGACTGGTGCTGATATCTTGATCCACATGTGCTTGAGTCAAAACCTTCTGCAAGGCCATCCTATGAGCGGGTGAACTCATCAACAGAGATAAAATCGAAATCTTGGAGGGAGTCTGATGGAGTTGGTCGATAACTTTATAGTCACTTTTCTTGATGATCCTTAAAAATTCAGCATCTTCATCATTCGTAACGGCTCCCTTACCTTTGTCTTTGGCAGGCACTGGGATGCTAGCTGTTTCCTTAGGTGGGACCTCACTGGAATGGGGAGTATACACACGGCCACTGCGGGTCATTCTGCTTACCTCTGCGATATTGGTCACAGTATCCTTACCCTCTTCCTTTGGAATAACCTTCCCAGACTCCTTGTCAATCATCGTCACGTCGTATTTCCAAGGCACGGCTTTAGGATCACTGAAAGGAAACGGACTCGGTCTTCGAATAACTATAGGCTTAGGCTGATTCACTTTAGGGATATACGACCTCGGTATATCGAACACGAGATTGGCGGAGCCTGCCCCTGATAGATTAAACACTGGTACCTTACCCTTTGATTCAGGCTGATGGAAGACAGGCTCAACCACAGCGACTACATCCTTCTTGGCTTGGCTTGTCACTTGTAAAACACCCTCATTAATCAGCCTCTGAACATCATTCTGAACCAACATGCAACCCTTAATACTGGCTTCACAACTTACGCATGCAACGTGGGAAGTATCTACCAAACCGGCTTCAAACAGTTTCGAATGGAACATCTTAAGAGGAGTCTTAATCTGTTCAACATCAAGGGCGTAACCATCCCCCGAATCAATACTAACGGCATTGACACTCTCATGGTTAGGAAAAGGGTTCTTCTTAACATTTGGTTGAGGATCTTCGAATGACAAAATCTTCTTTTCCAATAAATCCCTAACAATATTTTTGAGAGCATAACAATTCTCCAGATCATGACCAGGCGCACCCTCATGAAATAAACAATGAGCGGCGGCGTTGTAATTGGCGGGTAGAGGATTAGGAGGCGGACCCAAAGCCCGAGTAGTGATTAGACCTTGCTTGACCAAAGAGGGATACAACTCGGTGAAAGTCATTGGAATCGGCGGACAAGGTTTATACGTTCTTCTGTTCGGCATATTCTGGCGAGGAGCCGGACTCTTTGGCTGTTGAGGAGCAGGAGTATTGGGTGCCTGTAGGTAGTTGACAGGAGGCGGATAAACAGGAGGTTGTTGCATAGGTTGATACATGGGAACCTGTTGATTGAAAGAAGGTGTAATAGCTGCCACATAGGGTTGTTGAGCATATTGGACTGGATACCCTTGAGGTTGAGCATAACCTTGCGGATGCCGATAAAAGCGTTCCCTTGGTCTACCAGAGGATATAGCATTAGTCTTACTCTCCTTCTTTTTCTGGGAGCTATACGGAGGTTTCTTCGGCTGATCCTTAGAAGCGCCATGATTATTTGTCATTTTACCACTCTTCATACCCAATTCAATCTTGACACCCACAGCAACGATGTCGGAGAAATTTGAAGTCACACTACCCACCATTCTCTCGTAAAATTCTGGACGGACTGTGTCGACAAACCAATCAGCTAACTCTTTCTCGGTCAAAGGAGGTTCTACCTGCGAAGCAGTCTCTCTCCACCTTTGAGCATACTCTTTGAATGACTCAGAATTCTTTTGTGACATACTCAGCAACTGTCTTCTGTCAGGAGCCAGATCCATATTGTACTTGTAGTGTTTGATGAAAGCGTCAGATAAATCTTGAAAACTTTTAATGCGAGACTGGTCTAAAGTTAAATACCACTTGGAAGAAGCACCCTTCAAACTGTCTTGGAAGCAATGAATCATCAGTTTATCATTCTCAACATGGGCAGCCATTTTGCGATAATACATGATCAGATGACTCTTAGGACAGGTGGCACCTTCATAACGATCGAAGTTCGGAGTTTTGAACTTCGGGGGAATAACCAAACCTGAGACCCAACAAACATCCCTTGCAGCAGTCCCAAAAATTTGATCACCCTCTACCTTTTTCAATCTCTGGACGATAGTGTTTACTTCCTCACGAAGCTTATCATGTTTCTCATAACCCTCAACATTCTCGTCAAGATTATCAAAAACTGTCTCATTGAAGTACGGTTGCGCACGAGTGTGTACAACAGGTGGTGCAAAGATAGGAGCCCCCCTAGAAACTTCAGAAAACAAGGGCACGGCCTGCTGAACAGGTTGATTAATCGGAACAGTGGCTTGAGGAGGTACAAAACCTGGAGCAAGACCATAAGGTGGGTCCCTTTCTACGGTCACACTTGGTGGAGGGTCCATAGTAACGCCGGTAATCTCAGAAACAACAGTGGGCTGGGTATCCATTTTAGCATTCATGACATGTAACAATTCCATCATACGCCCCATACCCCCTCGAAGGTCTTCAAGCTCATTGCTAAGGCGATCAATCTCTTTTGCCTGATCCTCCATTCTTTTCCGAGTTTGAGCTCTGGTGTTGTATTGGTGCCGAGAACTCAGGGTGACGAAACTGGAAGGTGAGAGAACCGAGTGTGAGAAATCGGGAGACACATGCAATGCAAAAAAGTAAATGATGCTAAAATGTGAATGTAAATGAAGATTTCATGGAATTCAAAACATTTACTAATGTCGTGGGGTACCAAGGAAATCTTTTTTCATTTTATTTTTTTTTTATTTATGGTATCCCGCGATATCCATAAATGATGTTTGAACTCCATGAAATACAATGCGATGAGATGCTTTATGGATGCAATGCATGAAAACACACAAAGTCCTAGGTTAAAGGCTTGCATGAGGTTCAAAGGCAAGTACCCTCCCCTGAAGTCAGATGGTTCATCCTGTCCTACAAAAGTAACCAGGTTCTAAGGGATCTCAATATCATTGATCCTTCACAAGGGTGGTTGTTCAGAAGGCAACTTACTTACCGACCAAAACCCTCCAAGTTTAAGATCTCAATGAGCGTAGTATCGAGTGTCAACCAACTTCAGTCTGCACCAAAGCCGGTTACCTCACTACTTTCTAAAGGCCAAGATGAGTTAACTAGGGTTCTAAAAGTCAGTTAGTGCATTGACAACATATGGCAGCCTCAATATTATCCTCAACTGGACTTAAGGAACATAAGCACCAACCAAGAAGTCGCACTAACTATGGCCACCAGATCAACCGTATCGATATACGTCGTACATTTTCCTTGGTCTATTGCCATTTACCTAAGGTACACTAGATCCGGGTGTAGGACTCATCTCACAGCACAAGGAACAGTCCCACAATCAAAGCACAAATATATACATGCAAATGAATAATAACACAGATAGTAATAAATATGAACAAGTTAGGGATAACCCTCAAAAATTAAGACTGTCCCCAGTGAAGTCGCCATTTTCTGTTGCGGTGGAAATAGGATCACAAACTATTAATGAGTTTGAATCACAATTCAATTCACAACCGCTCTTTGATTTATCCGAAGGAAAAGGTCAAAAGAGGGAAAACCTATTTTTGCATCGTAAACACAATGCGGGGAAAGATCTAGGGTTCGGGGGTTGGTTAAATTTAGGGAAGGTGTTAGCACCCTAAACTTCTGTAGTACTCTACAGGAACCTTTTGTTCAAATGTTTACTATTTGCTTATTTTATTTGCTTAAGGTATATGTACAAAGAATTAAAAGTGAGAAAAGAGACCTAAGGGGTTAATTCTAAGTTTACTCGGCAAGACATCGCATCTTGTGCCTACGTATCCTTACGGGAGTGGAATCAGAGTAATCGTAATTCCCCTCAAAAGGGAGGTTAGAGACTTCTTGACTGCGGTCAAGGTCTCAAGGGGAATAAACATGTCTTAAGGACACGCTTACGTGGAGTGTAGAAACTCCAAATCTCTACGTTGAATTGTTAAGTTGGAATTAGGGTTAAATTAGGTTAGGGATTCCACGGCGGGAAACCCTAAAATGAGCGCGGCGGCTCTTTGACCTAATGCTAGAGGTAAGATTGTAATCTTGCCTGCGGCGAGGCATTTATGAAAATTAGGGTTTGTAAGAGTTGTAAGGGTTTGAAGTTGAGGACTATTGGCGCAGCGGCCAAAGGCTAGACCTAACCTTCGGATGTGTGTAGTGTGATTGGAACATTCGATGAGTGTGTGAGATAATTGAATTATGCAGACAGAGAACAAATGACCTAATTTAACTATGCAAGCGGAAACTTAAAGAGCAGGAATTAAAGCGCGATTATTAGGATTCACGAGGTTACATATAGGAAACAGATACAACAGTAATGAAAATTTGAATAAAACGCGCAAAACGAATGAAAACGACGTAACAAGCTGCAAAATGAACAAACAAGGTTAACAGGCGAAAACGAACAATAGTCAGAAAGATTGTGAAGCGAAAGCGCGAAACTTTGAGATTTTTATCGCTTATTTTTGACATAAGGAAAAGTCTCCAATTTTTAAGTTTACAGAAAGGATAATATATAAAAGTTAAATTTAAATTTTTTCAAAAAAAAACAGCTTAGTTTAATTATCTAAAAAATTTTATCTTAAAGAAGGTTTTAACTTAGATATTTTAAAAAAGGTTTTTTATTTAAGTTATTTATTAAAAAAAGTTTTTTATTAAGTGAAAAGAAGTTTTTTTTTTATATATTTTTTTTTAAAAGAAGTTTTAAAGTTATTTGTTTTATTTATTTTTCTTTTAAAAACGGTTTTTTAAATTATAAAAATAAAATGGTTAACAAAATAAAATAAAAAGGTAAAAAACAAACAAAAAAAAGAGAGAGGTTGGGCCGGTCATCACCCCGGACCCAACCCAGTTTGTTAGTAATATGTCAAAGCAGAGGTTAGGGTTTCGAAACCCTAAAATCCTTTCGCGGCGCCGCTGCTCTTCTTCCCTTCCCCTCTCTCTTGCATGCTCTCATTCTCATTCACGATACCATTCGTCTTCTTTTCCGTTGATGGCTTTCGTTATGTCGCCTTATCCTGAAAACAAAGCAAAGCAACATGTTAATTACGTGACGGCTTACGTTTTACGACCGTAACTCTTCCAATCTGCGATGAAAGGCCGATGATGGATGATACACGGCGCGTTTGAACGGTGACGACGATGTTCTTCGTCTGAGTTCGCGGCTTTCGTTCACGGCGCCTAGGGTTTGTTCGTTTGCGATCTCCGTTCTTCGTTAGGGTTCCGCTCGTGATCCTCTCTCTCTCTCAGGTTGTATCCTCCCTTTTATAACTTAACTTCTGGGCCTTGGACTTGCGTTTTTTCTGAGATATGCACTTGATCTGATTTGATTTTGTGTTGGTATTATTTGATTTTGTTGTGATTTTCTCAGATACTGATTGGATTACGATTGGATACTCTATTCCTCTTTTAGGATTCAATTGGTATTTCGGTGAGATTAAATTTCATTTTTATGATATGAATTTGATACTGATTCGTTGATTGATGAGTTCCAATGGGATATGATTTGGTTCCATCTGATCCTATTTCCCCTTTCTGATTTCCAGCTGATTCGATTTAATAACCTGAACTGATTTTGTTTTGGTCTGCTTCAGGATTGACATCAAAATCTCTATTATTTTCTGATATGGTTTGCCTTCAGATTGGATTGATTAGCATCTGATATTAATTCACGGGATTTCTTGATGGTTTCATTTTGATTTGTTTCTATTTTTCCCAGATTCAATTTGAGTTGATCATCTTTTGATTAGACTCTTGCAGATGTGAATTGGATTGCTTTTGGGGATTTTGGATACTGATTTTGATTCCTGATGTGATTTTGTGTTGATTCAATCCTGACCATTGGCACTTACTTTTTCTTTTTCTTCTTTCAGGATGGACACTTTTCCTTGATCTTTGCCGCCGAGAAGGGTACATGGTAGTGATGAATTTTGTCTGAACCATTCGGAACAGGATACTACATCCTGGCTTCTGATCATATTGCTGCTTCTAATTGAATTGGGGATGGTGACTTGGGCTATGATGTTTGATTAACGGAGCCCCGTGTTTGATGATTCGTTTGTTTTATGAACTGAGCATGATTTGATAACTATTGGATCATTCTTGCTGTTTTCTCGTTTGGCTTGCAGCTTCATCTTTTGTCATAACTGATACAGCTTGACTCTGTTTATGAACTGCTTATGCTTTTGAACTGCATTCATCTAGCCCTGGACGCCCTTTTTACCTTGTTGCTATCGTGAATTCCTGTTTTATGGACCAATTTTGATGCATCTCTGAACTTAATTGAGTTGGCTGAACTCTTTTCTTGCGCCTGTTGTTCCCTTGTCGCCGTGTGCAGAATCTTGCCATACTTGTTGATGCAGATGTTGATACTGTGGTGTTAATGGTTGCTCTTGAAATTGTTTGGCAGATGCTAGCTAGCTCGTCTTACATGTAATCGATGTCTGCAGGCATTGGAATGATGTTGCTTGCTGTGTTGGAGTTGGTGCCATTTGCAATTGGTATCTGTTGTTGTTATTGCTTGTAACTTGGAGATTTGCTTCTGAAACGGTGATGATGATTCGCGAATCTGAACCGTCGTTGGTGGTCATTGTTGCAATGTTGGTATTTATGAGTGATGCTTGTTGCCGAAGCTGTGATGCTTATAGCTGATGCTAATTTGTTGTTTGCTGGTCGAAACTCGTGTTGCTTCTCTTTGCTTGTTGTGACTGATGTTGGTTCTGCCTGTTGGAGGTCGATTGTAGCCTTGAACTTGTTAGTTTGTTGCAGCTTGAAGTTGTTTGGGCTGATGCCGCTGTTACTGATTTCTTTGTGACGAGATATTGGGTTGTTTGATTTTAGATACTATCTTGTCTTACGCCGTTGCCGAAGAGCTGTTTGGTGTTCAGTAGGGAGTTGGCGGCAACTTCGGTTGTTGCCCTTCCAGCCGCTCGAAACTGCCCGATGATGATTAAAAAATCTGAGGGTTGTTATTACTCACCTTAGCTCTTTAATGTCTTTACTTCGTTTCGGTATTTAAATTCTATTTTCAATATTCTCTGATACAAATAAATGTATAGCAAAGTAACAGCAGCATCACAGAACTGATGCGAGAAGCATTCATGGAGCCGGCTTGCCGCAGGGCCCGTGCTAAAGCAACTAGCTGCTAAAATCTTACATAGGTGTTTATTTCTTGTTTCTCGGAATTCACCTTACCATATGATGAATCTTGAATGGATTATCTTTGCAGGATCGGTTTGGCGACTTGATGTTTAGCTTGGAGGTTGAGAAATCTTTGGATAAAATGCGAACACACTCACCCAATATGATGAAGACGGTAGAGATCTGAAAATTTGCGTTACCCAATCTTGACTGCTGCTGGCTGCTTTGTATCAGTTTGAAAAATAAATTGGAACTTACCATATTTACTTGATGGAATGTTGTTTTAGTTTTGAATCCAAAGTCGCATGAATCCTTTTGGCAAATCAGTTAATCCTGCTTCTTTTACTCTTCATCTTTCGACAGTCCCTTATGATAAGAACAATAACTACCTGATCTGACGCCGATGGCTCAGATTGGTAACGGGAGTAGGATGCGGCTTTAGTCGTGCCCTCCCGACACTCGATGATGATAATGTTCTGAGAGTGTCAAACAACTTCTAACCTCTTTTCCTGTTGTTTGTTTTGCTTTGATGTGCAAGTGATCAAGAGTTGCGTGAAGAACTCAAGGGAGGACCAATGAAGAAAACTTGTAGTTTTTTCTCTTTTTAGGACTTTAGGACCTAGAATAGATACTCATTGTAAATGTATAATCCTTTTGTAAATGAAAGATCATCATGAATAAAATCCAAAAATTACTTCCATTCCAACTTGTAATTCTAGATGTTTATGAAATAAAATCCAGTAAATATTCATTTCTATTTTCTCAATTATGAATTTAAATATCCATGAATAATCATCCATAAATTATTTAAATTCAACTTTGATTTGTAGCTTATGAACATTCATGAATAAAAGCTCACAAATATTAAAACTTAACCTCTCTTTTGCTTTTTATAAATGATATCCCGCCATATGATTATATCCAAACAAATTCCAATTAAAACCTCGTTGATCACATCACTTCTCACAATAACCTTAACAGTATCCACTTCCTTTTCAACCCAACTTTATAAAAGGAAACAAAACTGTTTGGAAACGTTTCAGAATCAAACAAAGCACAGCCCCGAGTCCAATCATATTTCTGACAAAACATACTGGCACCTTGACCCAAATGGCAAATAAATGCCTCAGAACGTAATAACAGCCCGTTTTCAAGAAATTAGCAGAATTTGCGTGGAATGACCAAAATACCCCTGGGACCAAATCTGCAAAACAAACACCTCCATAACTTGTTAGTGGTTAGCAAATGTTCATAGGAGATGATATGCGAAATGCCTGACTAAATGTAAGGGTAAAATTTGGGGTATTACACTACGCATCTGAGCTAGTTCCTTTTCTAACTCTTCATTAGCCAGTAGCAAAGCTTCCATCTCTTTTACAACTCGCTCGTAGACCTCCATAGTAACGGTGGTTGGTTCCTCCACTGGAATATGAACATGAACCGGTGCAGCTGGAAACGGCATTAGCAACTGCTTTGCCCTCTCTTGGATCCAAACTTTGTATGGTACATAAGCCTGACAATCATTCTTCCCCAATAATGGCTTCCCTCTTCTGTTGATACGCATCCAAGCATGCTGAAGCTTAGCTATTAACTCTCCATTCAAGTCACCGATGAAGTATAGAGATTCCTGTACTTCTTCCTCCCTAGGTGGGTTCTTCAATGCGTATCCGAACTGGCGAACGAACAGAGATGGGTTATAATTGATGCACCCTTTTCTTCCTATCAAAGGAACATTAGGATATCCGGCGCAGCTGAAAATAAGCTCAGACCCCAGCAAGCCTCGGTCAAACCACTCAATGTCTTCAGAAGATAGTCTCATCAGGCGCTCTGGCCAGTCGGCTGTAGTTGCACTATCTACAAAAGGTCCCTTCAGGGGGAGGTGGCTCTTAAACCACATGTTCAACAGCGGCGCACAACAGTAAACAGTCTTTCCTCTCCTATTTTAATTTTTGTAGTGCAATGAATGATAGAGATCTCCAATCAACGTGGGTACAGGGTTGCCAGCAGCAAACAGATGAAAGGCGTCAAAATCCACAAAATTGGGTAAAGTGGGAAACAGCACTATTCCGTAGATGCACAGAGCCAAGATAGCATTAAAGACTATCCAGCACCTGCTCTTGGCGTATTCTTGAGCTTTGCCAACCAGAAAATCGAGGGAGAAACCTGGAACCCCGAGCCAAGAAGTCACTAATAGTTCAGAAGCGTTCATGTGCAAGGCCTTAGCTAAGTCCTCCAGCTGGGGATTAGCGTCACGATGGATGAAAGGAACCTTATTTTGCACCGGCAGCTCGATAAACTCTGTGTACTCTTCCATGGTAGGCCCCAAAATAAAGTAAGCAAATGTGAAACATCTCAAGGCAGGGTCATAGAATTGCATCAAGGTGTACAGCCCATTCAGCTCAACAGCAGTTGGCTTGCAGACCAGTCTCAAGAGTCTTTCATAACTCATCCTGAAACTTCTCCTAACCTCCTCGTCAGCAAGGGACATCAGACCAAGTAAGGGAGTAATGTCAGGTGTAGGTAACTTGTACGCAACTGTCTTTCTCAAACCAGCCATGATCAATAAGCAGAAGTCCGGGCACTAGAATCAGGGAATATGCAAATGCACTTGCAACACAGACACACGTTAATGAAATGCACATGATAATGGTTATACGAACAATGCAATGCAAATAGATGCAACAGGGACCAAATGCCATGGCTGAGAAGCCTGAACCACATCATAAGTCTCAGATAGACCCCCAAGAATTCCTCAAACCCTGGTCTTGGACAGACCCAATATAAAGCTTCAACTCTGGTCTCTGACAGACCCCATATCATAACTCCATCTGGTCTCTGATAGACCCCTCAACTGTCCATAAATACCCTGAATCTCAAATCAAGAAACAAACCGGTATCTGAAGGTCTAGTTACTTGACAGGTAGGTGTCCTAGTAACTGACAATGGTATGGCATCCTATGCGGTCGTCAGCGTCACAGACTTTCAGGGTTGATGATACGATTCCCAGAAGGAGTGGCATCATCAAATCCTGAAGAGGCCTCACTTAGCCAACTTCCAAATGATCGGTTCCCGGAGTCGACAATTCAACTAACCAACAACCCCTTCGACCCAAAGGGTAGAAAAAGAAGTCAACCAGAAGAACCTCGTCCGAGTGTGGATTTTGTGGGACACTAATGCAAGCAAAGCCGGCACGCGCCCACTACTTTTCACTCTAATTCTAAGTGCACTCAAGCCCAGGTCCGGCTTATCTCTCAATCATAGAACACCCGTCACAACCCCAATACAGCAATAATAACAATAATATAATGCTGAAAGTAAATGACAGGAAAAGTAAATCCATACTGTCGCTACTGCGAAAATCGGCGCCGGCTGAACAGAAGAGTCGCCACCGTGCGTTATTTATCCCACGGGAGGGAAAGGAAACGCTCAGAGTAAACCTCGCACAACACGGGAAAGGTATGGTCGTCGCAACCAAAACCTGGATTCGGGAGTCGGTTACGCAAGGGGAAGGTATTAGCACCCCTCACGTCCGTCGTACTCGACGGGATCCACGCTTGTTTTCGGGTATGGATTGTTATTCTATCTACTCTACAGGTCTGGGGTTAAAAGAAAAGAAAATGAAAATAAAAATGACTCGGCAAAGTATCGCACTTTATGCCTACGTATTCCCGCCTGGAACGAGAAATCAGAGTCAACGTAGTTCGCCT
This sequence comes from Lathyrus sativus, assembly GCA_963859935.3. Classification (NCBI taxonomy): domain Eukaryota; kingdom Viridiplantae; phylum Streptophyta; class Magnoliopsida; order Fabales; family Fabaceae; genus Lathyrus; species Lathyrus sativus. Next base: position 127,796,249 of record OZ012741.1, on the reverse strand, counting down.
ACCTACGGGAAAGGAGGGGAAGGTTGCTCGCTAGGATATCGCATCCTATGCCTACGTACTTCCACACAGCATGGAAGATCAGAGCAAACGTAGTTCGGGCCACGTACGACACAAGCTTGTCCTTGATTGATTTTATTCCTTCTGAAAAAGGGTTTTCTTGATTAACAGTCCCGGCGGACAAAAATGACGTTTTGATGAGCTTACATTCTTTTACGGAAGAAGTGTCTTTTATTGTGTTTGAAATTTTTATGTGTTTTTCTGTGAGTTTTGAGAAAGAAGAGACAGAACTCTAACCTACGGTTGCGAAGGGAAACAAACTATCCTAATGTTATCATGCATGGGTTAAGACCTAGTGTCTATCATGCTCCTCTCTTGCGCAGAGAGAAACAGAGATCCTACGGGATAGGCAGAAACAGAAACAATATCAAATATTTACAGTAAAGCAGTAAAATGCATGAATGCAACAGTACAAGCGAGGCAAGGGAGTCCCACTCAACCTCGAACCTGGAAAACAATAGGCAAAAGTGAACAGGCTTCACTTTCAACCCAACAGGGTAAACAGCAAACAATACAGTTCAGAAAACCAATCAATACACCAGCAAATGAAATACATCAGCAAAAGAAACAGCATCAGCAGCTCTGAATCAACATCTGGCTTCAAGTAATCTCCACTCAGCTACGGGCTTCAACAAGCAGCAATCTCCATCTTCATGACCTTCAGGCAAGGGCTTTGATCAGCTATCTTCCATCTGCAATGGCTTTTCTTCAAGCTCAAACCTCCAGGATGAGGGATTAGTCACAAGAGTGAATTGGGTGTTAAGCAATCAGTTGACTACCAAGGGTGGTGAACAGACTGCTTCTAACACAAGAGACATTTTCTCTCAAGAGTTCTATCTCATAGACACTATCACCAAGCCTTCCAAAGGAAGGGGGTGAGTGTCTTAGAGAGACTCTGAATCACAGAGAAGAATGGATGCAGACAAGGCAATCCATGTTTGAGAAACAAGCTTTCTAATCTAGAGCTCTGCCTAGCTCCTAAACCCTAGTCTCCTCAGCATCTGTTAGCAAGAATCTTCTCTTCAACTCTGGAAGTTGAACTTCAATCTATGGATCTCCAATGGCTTCACCTTCTCAAGTCTTCAGCTCTCCCAGGGCCCCAGACAAACCCAATACCCAAACAAGCAAGCAATAATCCCCCAGAGGGCACACCACACCAGACAGACAAATATACAGACAGTATTAATAGCAGTAGGGGAATCCTGACTTTTTCTAAGGGATCTAATAACTACCCATAGCCCCTATAGTCCCATAACTAATCTATTCAAACCTTAAGTCCTAAGGGAAATGAAATCAAACTTCCTAAGTCATCACCTAAAAACCCTAATTTGTTCATGTTGTTCAAGCTTACATTAATCACCTAGAATTAATTCCTAAAAATGGGAACTAAATTGAATCTACAATTTTAATATCTCATCTAAACAACCTAAAAAGAAAGAATCAAAAAATATGAAAGCATTTAATAGAACAAAAATTATTAAAATCATGCATGAAATGAAGCTATTTAAAATGACATTTATTTAGAAAATATGGAAAAAATATGAAATAAAAATAAAAATGCAATTTTATTTAATGACAATTTTCTAGACATTCTAATGAAAATGATGTAAAAAGAATGAAGTGAAAATGATTTTTTATGAATTTATTATGAATTTATGAAAATTGGTAAAATTAAAGTGAATTAAAAAAGAATTGAATTAAAATGAGAGGGAGGGGGTTCATTAAGCAAGCACGCCCAGTTGATAATCCAGGATGGGCCAACAATGGGGTGTGAATAGAAAGCTGGCATTAGGCCCAGAATCACTCAGCAATAACGAAAATAAAAAAGAGGCGCAGGGGGGTGAAAATAGAAGCAGAATCATGTTCAAAATGACTTTGGGCTTAGTAACTGGGGGTGGGGATAACAAAATACACTCAGGCCCGCCCGTTTCAATTAATGAAACGGTGCGTTTAGGGCACCACCTCACTTCCCTCCAAATTCTGAATTGAATCTCAGCCCTAGGATGGCCTCCCAAGTCAAAGGTCTAACACGAAATAAACGGACACGATTTCATCTTCTTCCTTGGTTCATGAACTTAGGGTTTCAGCTCCATGAATGCACATGCACGAGCAAAATTCAAGCTCTCAGTTCTCCCTCTCCAGGCCATGAAATGCCACGATATAAACATGAAACCTGCTCTAAATTCTTCCCTCTATACGCCTATGGTCTTAATTCAGTCTGAAATTCAATAGATCACTCAACCCGATGGCATCAAGTTCTGGTCACCATGAAATTACTCTGAGATGCATCACAACAATTCTCAATCAAACTTGCACTAATCTAACCTATAACTAATGGTGATTATCCTGATCTATCAAGCTAAGATTATGATGCACTAACCTAATAGTTCTAGGCCCTAACAGCTTGGTACACCTGCTAACAACCATCACCAAATCACTCCAAACTCAACCTAATTGCTCTACTAACATCCTACATCATGTCTAAACTAACAAAATCATGCTAAACTAGCTAATTCATGCTGTGGCAGAGGAAATGTACCTGGTGTGGAATCTTGAAAACAGCTATGGAGACTCGTGGATCTGAGGCTTCCAAGGCTTGGATCTTGATCAATTAACTCAGTGATTGATTCTGTATGCAATGCCTTGATGATTCTTGACCTGAATTGTGCTGTCCAATGGAAACTTCAATTTTGATGTTGATGATGGAAGTGCTCGAAAATGGAGTAATCACACCTTGTTCTTGATTGAATTATGATCTATGATGATGAAACAGTATAATGAAGTTGATTTTGATGATGATTTGGTGAAGAATTTGAGGAATTGGAATGAAACTTCAATGAAAAAGAATGAGAGAATTTGTGAAATTCTTGGTGAAAAATGAAGCCAACCCTTGATCAATCCTCATTTCATGAATATATAGACCCCAATGGTAACTTCTAGATCCATCTTGCACATTCCCTTGCCTTCCAACTTTGATTCATTTTGGCTATGTTTCTTAAAAGGCAAGTAACCATGAATATCTTTCTTTTTTCCTTCTAAACTCAAAAAAGTGTTTGAACCATTGTTCTTAGAATGCCTTTTCCATTCAAAATCATATATTGGAAGTCTCCATTTGGACTTAGAAATCTCCCAAACTATTTTTCATCTTGAATTTATCCAAATTATAAGCCATTTTAGTTCAACTTTGGACCAATCATACAACTTCATGCTATGAGCTTTTCCAACAATTTGTGACCTTCTTTCTAGACTTAAAATCCCATTTGGAGCAAGTTTGATGTTGTAAGTTTTTCCATTTGAGGCCTCCTTGTTTGAGTTTTGGACATAGGTTAAAATGACCTGTAATTCACAAATGCCCAAAATACCCTTTGCTTGCCAAGACCATAAGTTGAGTTCCACACATCATATGAAGGCATACTATACCATTATAGAAAGCTAAGAAAATGAGGAACAATTCTTATGTTGACCAAGAATTCATTTGAAATCTCCTTGAGGGGTAAAAGTTGCTTGGAAGTCAAGTCACTTTCACAGACAAAAATTCAGATACCTCAGATGACCTGTAACTTGCAAGGACCATAACTTGAGTTCTATAAATCTCCTTGATGTCTTCCACCACTCAAATTAAAGGTCTTGAGATCCTCTACAAGTTTCATGTTGGCCAAGAAGCCATTTGAAGCTAGCATTTTGACTTATCTTGCTTGGAAATTTGACCTAAACTAGGGGATTTTACACAGAAACCCTAATTTAGTAACTCCTCTTCTCCTTGATTTCTCTTGAATTCTTCTTGGCATATCTCCATATCCTTCTTTATATATCCAATGATGAACCCCACATCTCTCCAATAGACTTGAATGCCCTTTAAATCAGTCAATTGACCTAGGGTTGACCTAGGGTTGACCCAGATGAAACCCTAGTTGACTGTCTTCAACTATAGCTCTTGTGCTCTCATCAATGACTTGTATCCTTCTCCAAATGACTTTCTAAGTCCTCCAAGATGTCTAGATACTCCCCATGCCTTCAACTCACAGCTCACAATCCTCTTGTTGACCCTCAGATACCCTCAGCTAGGAGATGGCCTCAAGGCTTGATCTGCTGAACTCTTTGCTTTCAAATTCTATCCTGATGACTTGAATGAGATTGAATTGGGATAATAGCCTCTTGATAGGCCTCTAGAGATGAGAATAATGATTGGTCCCCTGCTGCATGACTTGCTATGCTTATGCTATGCAGATGGTTAGTCTATGTACATGACTCTATATGCAAATGCTAATGGCAATGAAACATAAACCAAGTGAATAAGGTTGAGCAAATTTTAGGGTGCAACAGCTGCCCCTATTCAAGCGACTTGGACCCGATTGGGTGAAGCGCCCGGAGCCTTCAGACATTCGCGGTACGAGACGGTTGAATACTAGTGAAACCTGAAATTTGCCAACCGCAAAACTAAATTGCGCTCCTGCTTGGGGAACGCCACTCATCAGCTGAATCTGACTGTTACAGTAACCCACTGATCTCGTGCGACTGTGCTGGGGATTGTCTTCATCGTTCTGAAGAGGATTCTGTCATAACAGATTGCTTGCTTGTCCACGTTAGGACGCTGTCTGTCGTTAATACGAAGAAATCTCAACTAGAACCTGTCCACGTTAGGACTCCACTTGCTGTTAACCCAGGAAAATCTCGGCAACTCCGCTGGGGATAATTCGTCTGCATTTCCATAAACTGAATCGTCCACGTTAGGAGTAACACTCTTCCCCGTTAGGAGTAACACCTGTCCACATTAGGAATCATTTCTTCTGCATCTGTCCACGTCAGGACTAACCCTTTCATCTTTCCACGTCAGGAAGCAATCTTCTTCCCGCATAAGGAGAACTATATCGATCTGTCCACGTAAGGACTCCAATACCACTTGACATGTCCGCGTCAGGACTCCCATCTTTCCACGTAAGGAATTCAACTTTGGTTCTGAACCTGTCCACGTCAGGACTCAACTTTCCACGTAAGGCGTACATCATTCTTCCACGTCAGGAATCAACTTTTCTCGCATCTGTCCACGTAAGGAACCCAATTTTTCCACGTAAGGAGGCCTTTCTTGATTTGTCCGCGTAAGGACTACATCGTCCACGTTAGGACCCGCTTCTCCACGTTAGGAATAATAATCTCTTTGACTTGTCCCCGTCAGGACACTGATCTCGTCTTGATTTGTCCACGTGAGGACTCAGGCATCTTCGACCTGCTGAGGAAATAAGAATCGTCCACGTAAGGACTCACACGCTGGTCTGATCTGTCCACGTCAGGACACCAACGCAAAGAGTAATCACTTTTGTCAACGTTATGACCTCCCATTCCACTAATTTCGAGAACTCGAATTTGCCCACGATAGGACTAACACACCTCACCAACTCGGGGAACAACCCTGTCCACGTTAGGACGCCCCCTTCTGAAGAAAACCCGTCAATATAGGAATAAATTGTCCACGTCAGGACTTAGTTCTCCAATGATCCTCACCCACAAACTTCTTAGAACTGACGTGACAGCGACTTTGAGGCGGACTCTACTGGGGATGTCTGGAACCCAAACTATCGGACGCCTGCTCTGATAACCGGCGATGGCCTCTGAAATTCTGATTCATGGCAACCCTTTTAATGTTGACGTAACAACAACTTTGCAGGAAACAATCCGCTGATCGGACTAGAGAAACTTCAACAAAACTCTGGCGGGGACATAAGTAACTCTGCTTGGGAACAAAGAGAAACTTATCCTGCAGACTTTGTGGGGGAATACTGCCGAAACTGCCACTATCATTGAATATCTCATGCCGAGGTCTTGGGTGTTTGGTAGTTCATTTGAGCAAGAGCTCTCTCCACCTGAACTGCTAAAATACAGGAACTGCTTCAGCAAAATAAATGCTGGAAGGATAATGCTGACTCCTCCGGGGATGGCCAGATGCTACAGAATTATTCCAGCAAAATAAATGCTGGAAGGATGAAGTCAACCCTGCTGGGAAATTGGGAACTCAAACCAAACACCCTGTTGAGGTAACCCCCTGCTGGGGAATAGCAGATGTGCATAGTACGATCGGACTTTCTGCTGGAACGTGAACTGATATCACCAGTATCTCCGCCAAAATAAATGACAGGACCCACCATTAACTCTGCTTTGGAGAGTCATAATCTTCGAGTTCCACTGGAAGGAATGAAAACACTTGCAAAGAGAATTCTGCTGGGGATGGGACGATTCTCTCGGGGAAAATCCACTGACTCCGCTGGGGGAGAGTGCATGACCCTGCGGGGAAAGATGAACCTGTCTGAATACAGCCTTACGATCTTGGAATCGCCAAACTCTGCTAAAGACGAATAACTTTTCTGCTCCCTTTGAGTAAGCTACGGCTAGCTGGGGAATTCTATCCTTCTTCAGGAGGAACATGCATGACCTATGTGGGGATCAAGTCTTTCGTTATCGCAATCTTTTGATCCTCTTCCTCGTACGGTTATGAAACCTACAACAACACAAACAAGACACGACAAGCCTATGCAATCAAATCAATTCAGGTTAGTGACGTTACACTCAGTTAATTCAAAGCTTTAGCAATTGTTGGCAAGGGCCAGCGATGTTATACTCATGCTAGTTTCATCAAACTTAGGCGTTTTATCATGCACAAACAGTAAAGAATAGGCATCAAGTACTGAATAACATATTTTCATTGATCGGGCCCCTGAATGGGCGGAGTTTTTGTACACGGGATGTAACTCCTGAAAAGAGGAAGCTACGCAAAGCAAATACATAAGTATGCACAAGAAGCATGAATATTTTGACAAATTAAATTTTGTACACATGTCGGCAACGGGATGCAGATGAACACCACGAACTGATCCTCCCATGACTCGTCCGACTCTAATGCTTTCCCGGTATCCCCACTTCTGAAGAGATTGTATCCGATAACTGACCCCTCCAACATATTCTCCCGCATTGATGCTCATTGAATTCGGACCGCAGTCATTTGCTTTTCAAATCCCTAACTTTTGCGTGAACCGCCCTTTACGGGTTTTCAGTTCACCGGGATACCCTTTTTTGCCGAAGCCGCCCAGTGTAGGTTTTCAACTTCGCGGGTGTACATTTTTTCAATTTTATCCCTAACTTTTGCCCGAACCTTTCATTCTGTTTTTGGTTCGCCAGGATGCCCCATTTTTGCCTGGACTCTCTTTTTTCTGTCCAGCGGGTCTATTTTAAGCAAAGTATTTTTTAACTGCGTCCGAATTCACAGGTGACGCAAAGTCTTCTCCGTCCATGGTGGACAACAACAACGCTCCTCCTGAAAAGACTTTCCTGACGACGTATGGCCCTTCGTAGTTGGGGGTCCACTTGCCCCTGTGATCTGCTTGCGGCGGGAGAATCCTTTTTAGCACAAGGTCGCCCGTCTGAAAGCTTCGCGGAAGTATCTTCTTGTCGTATGCTTTCTTCATTCGGCTTTGGTACAAACGACCGTATGCCAGAGAAGCTAGCCTCTTCTCATCCATCAAACTCAGTTGGTTCAATCTATTCGTTACCCATTCTGCCTCGTCCAGCTGAACGTCTCGCAATACCCTTAGAGAAGGGATCTCAACTTCCAATGGTAATACCGCTTCCATTCCGTATACCAACGAGAACGGAGTTGCCCCGGTTGATGTGCGTACCGTCGTACGATAACCGTGCAAAGCAAAAGGTAGCATTTCATGCCAATCTTTATAAGTCACCACCATTTTCTGGACGATTTTCTTGACATTTTTATTGGCCGCTTCGACAGCGCCATTCATCTTGGGTCGGTAAGGGGAGGAGTTGTGATGTTCGATCTTGAAATTCTGACAGAGTTCCTTCATCATTTTGTTGTTCAGATTTGAACCATTATCCGTGATTATCCGCTCGGGGATCCCGTATCGGCAAATGATATCTCTCTTGATGAATCTAGCCACCACTTGCTTCGTTACGTTTGCGTAAGACGCCGCTTCTACCCACTTGGTGAAATAATCGATTGCTACTAGGATGAACCGATGCCCGTTAGAAGCCGTTGGCTCGATCTTTCCGATCATATCGATTCCCCACATCGAGAATGGCCATGGAGATGACATCACATTTAGAGGACTCGGAGGCACGTGTATCTTGTCAGCATAGATTTGGCACTTGTGGCACTTCCTCGCGAACTTGAAACAATCAGTTTCCATCGTCAGCCAAAAATAACCTGCCCGCAGCAGTTTTCTCGTCATAGCATGCCCACCAGCATGCGTACCAAAGGCACCTTCGTGAATTTCCTCCATGAGAAGCTTTGCCTCTTTCTCGTCTACACAACGCAACAACACCAAATCGTGGTTTCTTTTGTATAAGACGCCATCCGGATTCAAATAGAAATTACCCGCTAATCTCCTGAGAGTCTTCTGATCTTGACTGGATGCCCCAGCCGGATACTCTTTATTCTTCAGGAAATTAAGGATATCACAATACCACGGTTTATCGTCGGACGCTTCATCAATAGCAAATACATAAGCTGGCCTGTCCAACCGAGAGATAGTGATTTGGGGAGCTTCGTTCCAGAAGTTGACCTTGTACATGGAAGATAAAGTGGCAAGGGCGTCAGCCATTTGATTTTCTGCCCGCGGCACGTGATGCAATTCAACTTTGTCAAAGAAAGGCAACAATCTCCTTGCATAATTCATGTAATGTATCAAATTGGGCTGACGTGTCTCCCATTCCCCTTTGATCTGATTCACCACCAGAGCTGAGTCTCCGTATACGTCTAGATGTTTGATTCGCAAATCAATGGCTTCTTCAAGCCCCATTATACATGCTTCGTATTCGGCCTCATTGTTGGTAACGGCAAAGGTCAATCGGGCAGTAAACGGGATGTGCGACCCGTGCGGCGTAGTGATGATTGCCCCTATTCCGCTACCGTAAGCATTCACGGCTCCGTCAAATATCATCTTCCATTGGGACCCCAACTCTGGTCCTTCGTCTGGCAATGGCTCTTCGCAATCTTTCATCTTGAGGTACATGATATCCTCGTCAGGAAAATCAAATCTCATCGATTGGTACTCTTCAATAGGCTGCTCCGCCAGATACTCAGACAGCACACTCCCCTTTATAGCCTTTTGCGAGACGTATTGGATATCATATTCAGTCAAGACCATCTGCCAACGGGCAATTCTTCCTGACAACGCCTGCTTTTCGAATACATATTTGATCGGATCCATCTTCGAGATGAGCATGGTTGTATGATTCAGCATGTACTGCCTCAAACGCTTGGCGGCCCAGGCTAGCGCGCAACAAGTTTTCTCCAGCATTGAGTATCGAGATTCACAGTCTGTAAATTTCTTACTCAGGTAATAGATCGCATGCTCTTTTCTCCCCGTCTCGTCGTGTTGACCGAGAACACAACCCATACTTCCCTCAAGAACCGTCAAATACATTATCAAGGGTCTCCCTGCCACTGGGGGTATCAAAATAGGAGGTTCCTGCAAATATTTCTTTATTTTATCGAACGCCTTTTGACAATTTTCGTTCCACGTTACAGCTTGATCTTTCTTTAGCAGCTTGAATAATGGTTCACACGTGGCCGTTAGGTGAGATATGAACCGGGCAATGTAGTTCAATCTCCCTAAAAACCCGCGCACCTCTTTCTCTGTTTTAGGCGTCGGCATTTCTTGAATCGCTTTTATTTTAGCAGGATCGACCTCTATTCCTCTTTCGCTTACGATAAACCCCAGCAGTTTACCCGATCTCACCCCGAAGGTGCACTTATTAGGGTTCAGCCTCAGCCTGAACTTCCTAAGTCTTTTAAACAACTTCAGAAGATTCACCAGATGCTCTTCCTCCGTCTGGGATTTGGCAATCATATCGTCAACATAAACTTCGATCTCTTTATGCATCATGTCATGGAAAAGAGTCGTCATCGCACGCTGATATGTTGCCCCAGCATTTTTCAAACCAAAGGGCATCACTTTGTAGCAAAATGTTCCCCAAGGCGTTATGAAAGTAGTCTTCTCCATATCCTCTGGCGCCATTTTAATTTGATTATAGCCTGAAAAGCCATCCATGAAGGAGAATACAGAGTATTGAGCAGTATTATCAACTAACACGTCAATGTGAGGAAGTGGAAAATCGTCTTTTGGGCTTGCTTTATTCAAATCTCTATAATCCACGCACATTCGAACCTTGCCATCTTTCTTTGGCACTGGTACGATGTTAGCAACCCATGAGGGATACTTCGTCACAGCCAGGAAACCAGCGTCCCACTGTTTCTGAACCTCCTCTTTGATCTTCATTGCCATATCTGGTCGTGTTCTGCGAAGCTTTTGTTTGACCGGCGGACAATCTTCTTTCAGTGGCAGGCGATGCACAACCATATCTGTATCGAGCCCTGGCATATCCTCATATGACCAAGCGAATACATCACTATACTCTTGGAGCATTTCAACCAGTCTTCGCTTGATATCACTCTGCAGTGCGGCTCCGATACGAATATTCTTCTCAACCCCTTCCGACCCCAAATTGATAATTTCGATAACCTCGTCGTGAGGCAGAATGGCTCTTTCCTCTTGCTTCACTAACCAAGACAGTTCTTCAGGAACGTCGCTATCTTCGACAACCTCTTCTTCGGTCTGGAATACCGGGTGCTCAAAGTCGGGACGAGTCATAGGTGGTTCAAGGATGTCATCTGAAAATGTTATCCTGCAAAAGGAATGGTTAAGTGCTTCAAAATGCGTATAAAGCGGATAACCACATTGCCATTTTATTGAAAAATATAAAACAGGAAAGACAGGGATTACGGTATTTGCACATGAAAAAACGCCATTTATTTAATGATTAACACGCAATGTTTATAACAACACAGCCCTAAGCAAACCCTGATGCCCCGGGCAAGACATCAGATTATTCAACAATTAATAAAGCAAAGCATTACTGTTTAAAAGTCACAGGAACAAGCTCCTGAATAGACCAGTTGCACAGTCCTTGTCCTGGCGTGCTTGGCTGAATCCAGGCATCCATATCACAGTCGCTGTCTCCTTCATCGGACTCTGAAGCAGCATTGACAGTTTCATGACGTACTCCACTGGCAGAGATGGTGATTGGCTTTCTGAAACGGGGGGCCCCCACGGAAGGAGTTGATGACGACGGTCGGTACCCCAGCCCGAACCGGTCCATCTTCACCGGAATGTCCAGCACTTTGCCCCAGCCTTTGGCTTCTCCTGCTTCCACTAGCGCTTGAGCTTCTTTATACGATGAGACAACTATCTCTGGCACTTTGCTCGGCCCGGGACCTTTGTCCTTGATGCGCAAACCTTCGAACGCCTGGCATGGTGTCTCGTGGATCTCCCCGTCGACTTCCACATATTTAAACGAAGATAGATGGCTGACCAGGATGTCTTCTTCTCCGCACACGGTGACTACGCTGTCTCCGACCATATACTTTAACTTCTGATGCAGGGTAGACGTGACTGCCCCTGCCCCATGAATCCAGGGTCTTCCAAGCAAGCAGCTGTACGCAGGCTGTATATCCATGATATAAAACTCCGTTGCAAACACTTCCGGCCCCACTTGCAGAGGCAAGGTAATCGATCCGAAGACTGTTCTCCGCGTGCCGTCAAATGCTCTGACTACCAAACCACTGGGTGTACACAAAATTCCTCGAACATCCAGCTTCATCATCGCCTTCTTAGGCAGCACATTCAAAGATGATCCGGTGTCAACCAATACGTGCGACATTACTGATCCCCTACACTCAACAGATACGTGTAATGCCATATTATGATCCCTTCCTTTCGGAGTCAAGTCAAAATCAGTAAAGCCCAGACTGTGGCCTGCATTCACATGTGCCAATACTCCTTCCAGCTGATTTACGGAGACGTCCTGGGGTACAAAAGAAGTGTCCAGGACTTTCAGCAAAGCGTTCCTGTGAGCTTCCGAACACAACAGCAATGACAAGATAGATATTTTGGATGGCGTCTGCTGCAGATGCTCCACAATCTTATAATCACTTTTCCGAATTAAGCGCATGAATTCTTCCACATCCTTCGATGCTGCTTCTTTTTCACTTGCTTGTGCTGGAACATTTTCAACCACTTTCCCTTTTCCTTTCGCTAGCCTTTCAGCCTCCACTTCAGGAGATATAAAGATCCTGCCGCTCCTCGTCATGCCTCCTGAACCAACAACATTATCCACAACCTCCGCTGGCTGCTTGTTGATATCAATCTTTATCCCATCACAATACACCTCTAACCCATATGACCATGGGACTGCTTTCGTGTTCTCATACGGGATTGGCCCGGCTTTAGTTATGGTAATCGGTGGTCGCTGAGCTGGTGCTGCAATAGTGATCGTCTTCCGAGGAATCGTTACCGTGGCCACATCACTCCGATTATCCACTACTGCCCCTGCAGGCTCATCAGTTGCTGTTCTGTCAAACTGCAAAATACCATCATCAATTAAGGCCTGAATGCCCTTCTTCAAGTCCTCACACCCCCCAGCTAGGGTCCAACAATCTAAGCAATACTCATTACATCCCGGGTAAACACCTCCTCGTAACAGTCGGCTCTTTATCTCGCTCAGCGGCGTCCTCAAATCTTCCACACTCATAATCAGATTCAACCCTTCCTCAGTCAGCACGGCGTTCGCCCCATGATTAGGCATGGGTTTCTGGACTATATTCGGACCTGCCGTTCCGAAGTTGATAGTCTTGTTGTCTAAGAGATCCTGCACAACGTGCTTAAAAGCATGGCAACCTTCTATATCATGGCCCGGGGCCCCAGAATGAAACTCGCAGTGCCTGCTTGCATCATAGCCGAACGGGGGAGTTCCCGTTATCGGTGCCAGGGTTCTTTTCTCTACCAGATTCAATCCCAACAATGTCTGCAATAAATCAGCATAGGTTGAGGGAGGCTTCTCAAACACCCTTCTCGGCTTACTACCCTGGAATCTTCGCTGAGCTTGCTGTGCCCCCTGCTGAGGCTGCTGCTGCTGTGGCATTGGTTGCTGCTGAATCGGTTGTTGTTGCTGGATTGGTTGTTGTTGATATGGAATAGTAACACTCGACACCTGCTGCGGCTGACGATATTGACCTCTTCCCCTGCCTCGGCCTCGGCCTCGGCCTCCAAATACCGCGCTTGCCTCGCCCTGACGGCGCCCACCATAAGCTTTCCTATTACTGCCAGATGCAGTTGATTCATCGACTTGGAACTTTCCTTGCTTAATATTACGTTCAATCTTTTCCCCCATCAGAATCAGGTCTGAAAAACTGGCCAGAGACGTATGAAACAGCATATCATGAAACAGCCCGGTGAATGTGCCGACAAACATATCATTCATTTCCTTATCTTCTACAGGAGGACGGACCCTGGCAGCCATATCGCGCCACCTTTGCGCGTACTCTTTAAAACTCTCCCCCTTCTTCTGCGAAAGCCCGGCCAACTGGACCCGATTGGGTGCCAGGTCGCTGTTATATTTGTAATGGGCTACGAACGCCTCCGCCAATTGCTTCCAAGTCTTGATATCAGTTGGCTCCAACCCCATGTACCACTCTAGGGAGGGGCCTGATAGACTATCCTGAAAGAAATGCATTAGCATTCTTTCATCAGTGGAGTATGCAGACATCTTTCTGTAATAAGCTCGTACATGCACTTTCGGACATGTGTCTCCTTTGTACTTATCGAACGCAGGCGCTTTGAATTTAATTGGCACCCTCAAGCCAGGTACCAGGCCCATAGTCGCCATGTCCAAACCCACAGCACTCTGGTTTAGGACTCCCTTCATTTGCTCTTCCAGCATTCTAATCTTTTGGGAATCATCCATCGGCCCTTCAAAACCTCCTCCGGAGAAGGCATCCTCCTGCTGGTCTTCTTGCCACATACCGTTTCCAGCCCCGTACCCATCATATGCATTAATACGTCCAGTTCTGATCTGATTCATCCCCGGACCTCGGCCTCTGTTGCCGTACCCTTGAACACCTCCCGCAGGACCAAAACCCATAAATCCAGTACCGTTTCCGTTTCCAAAGCCTCCGTAACCCTGATTGACCATACCGTAACCATCTTGCCCAAAGCCTTGAGCATTAAAGCCATACTTGCCAGTGTTGTCGAATCCCTGATCGTTGAATCCGAACCCAGCGTTGACAAAGCCGTTGCCTCCTAGATTATCTCCCAAATTGACATCACCCAGCCCAGCATTATGGACAGCAGTTTCATTCCCCACTCCGACGTTACCATTCACAGCAGCGGTAGCGTTGTTGACGTTAGCAGCAGTCATATTGATTACGGGCGGAGCCACTGGCGTGGGAGTGCCGTCTCCATGAGCAGTATCAACCCGGACAGACTGATGATCTTCATTACCATGACCAGCGTTGCGAGCCAACAGAGGCTGGACCATGGCCTGCAAGTTCTCCTGCCCTTTTGCTATAGCTTCCATGGTCTGCATGAAGAGGGCGAGCTTCTCGCGCACGTCCTGCATCTCGTTCTGTATTTGGTCCATGACTTTTCGACAATTGGAGCGTGTAGAATAGCGGTGCGGATGTTGATCTGGAATCCTGTTAAGTACCTGGTACAGAGCAGGAAATAAGACACCATTCAAAGATTACCTGTAATGCAATATGAGTATGAATGCAATGCAATGTGTCTGTGCATTAGGGAAGTTCATTCCCTCAGTTCTAGTGCGAAGGTGCCGGTGCAGTGACAATGCTGACAATAGGAATATCGGAGCTGAATCATAGAAAGCCTCATGTATTGCAGAGAGAATCAATAAGCCCAGGGTACAATATCACTGAGAGTACAAAGAAGGCATGACCTCAACCAACAATCCTGGTGATGGTCAGCACTATGCAAATAAAGCATACAAACTACTACATGAAATGATCAAATCCTCCCAAAAGTCTGGTACTCCTCTATCAGCTTCTTGGTCTCCGGATGGCTTGGTCGATCAAGCAGCCCTTCGACAAGCTGGGTTCTCCTCTTAAGGACACGGCGTACGTCTTCAGCAGTTTCTTCCCATGTTGCTTCTCCGAAGCAATCTTCTAACTTTCGCTTCTGAGACACTGCTTCATCTCTGGATTTGATTGCCTTGTTCAGTGCATGCTGGACACTATACCGGGTCATCACCTCTTCCTCACACTTCTTGATGCTAGACTTCAACTTCTCTTCGAGGTCGGAAATTTGCTGCTTCAGCTTATCTTCCCTCTTCTTATTGTTGGTGAGTGTAGCATTCCAAGTCTTATTGCAAGAGGATATCTCTCGGTGTGCTGCATCGAGCGCCTTCTTCTTGGATTCAAGCATGTCATGGGAGCTTCTGAACTCTTGCCCCAGACGTTCACGCTTTTTCTTTTCCTCAGTCAACTCAGCCCCTAACCTGTTTACCAGCTCGATCTATTGTTGGAAAGCGTATACGGCCTTGTTTTTCTCACTGCGTATCTGGGCTAACTCTTGCTCTAACCCTTCATTAATTTTCATCAAGGCTTCTTTTTCCTTCACAACCTGCTCATAGACTTCCCTAGAAACAGTAGTTGGCCCTTCTGCCGGAATAGGAACAATGACGAGTGCAGCTGGAAATGGCATTAATAACTGACTTGCTCTCTCCTGGATCCAAACTCTATAAGGTGCATAGGCCTGACAGTCATTCTTTCCTAACAGTGGCTTCCCTCTACGGTTAATACGCGTCCAGGCATGTTGCAGCTTGGCTAATAACTCCCCCTTCAAATCCCCTGTGAAGTACAGAGATTCCTGTACTTCTTCCTCCTGAGGTGGATTCTTCAGCGCATATCCGAACTGGCGAATGAATAGAGAAGGGTTGTAATTGATACACCCTTTTCTTCCTATCAGCGGCACATTAGGGTACCCAGAACAACTGAAGATGAGCTCAGATCCCAACAGGTCTCGATCAAACCACTCCATATCTTCCGACGATAGCCTCATCAAGCGCTCCGGCCAACCAACTGGGACTGTGGTCTCTGCAACAGATCCTCTCTTAGGAAGGTGACTCTCAAACCACATACTCAACAAGGGCACACACAGGTGAACATTCTTCCCTCTTCCCTTCTCATTCTTGTAATGCAGTGAGTGATAGAGATCTCCGAGTAAGGTAGGTACAGGATTACCAGCGGCAAACAAGTAGAAAGCATCGAAGTCCACAAAATCCGGTATATTGGGGAACAGTACTATGCCATAAATGCACAAGGCCAACACAGCATTGAAAGCAACCCAGCACCCGCTCTTAGCGTACTCTTGGGCTTTACCAACTAAGAACGGAAATGAGAAGCCTGGAACTCCACGGGAAACAGTAGTCACAAGTTCAGAAGCATCAACATGCAAGGCTTTTGCCAATTCCTCAGGCTTGGGTTTGGCGCCATAATGAATGAATGGAACCCGATTCTGCACGGGCAGCTCAACATACTCAGCGTATTCCTCCAGGGTTGGCCCCATAATAAAGTCAGAGAACGTAAAGCACCTCAAAGCAGGGTCGTAGAATTGCATCAAAGCATACAGCCCATCTAACTCTACCTCTGTAGGTTTGCACACCAACCTCAATAGTCTACCATAGCTCATCCGGAAACTCCTACGAACACCCTCATCAGCAAGAGAGATCAACCCAAGTAAAGGAACAATATCAGGCGTAGGCAATTTGTAAGCAACCGTTCTCCTTAAGCTAGTCATGATCAAACACTCAGAAGTCTGGGCACTAGAACTAGGGAAATGCAAATGCACCTGCAGCATAGACACACGTTAGTGAAATGCACATGGTAATGGATATGCAGGGATGCAATGCAAGTAACATGCAACAGGGACCAAAGCTGTAGCTGAATAGCCTGAACCCAATCAAGAAAGGTCTCAGATAGACCATCCAGAAGTCATCAAACCCTGGTCTCAGATAGACCTAACACAAAGCTCCAATACTGGTCTCTGACAGACCTCAAACCATAATTCCCACTGGTCTCTGGCAGACCTCAAATCACATCTCCGATTGGTCTCTGACAGACCTCCGAACTCTCCGACTGGCCTCTGACAGACCTCAGAACACATCTCCAAATGGTCTCTGACAGACCTCATAACTCTCCAAATGGTCTCTGACAGACCTCATAACTCTCCATAAATAACCAGGATCTCTGATCAAGAAATAACCGGTATCTGAAGGTCTAGTTACCTGCATACCCCTGAATCCCCTCACAGGTGGGTGGCCCTATAACTGGCACAAGGTACGGCATCCTATGCGGTCGTCGGCGTCACAGACTTTCAGGGTTGATGATACGATTCCCAGAAGGAGTGGCATCATCAATCCCTGAAGAGGCCTCACTTAGCCAACTTCCAAATGATCGGTCCCCAGAGTCGACAATCCAACTAACTAGCAACCCACGCCAACCAAAGGAAGGGGCAGGAGGCCAACCAGAGGAACCTCGTCTGAGCGTAGATTTCATGGGACACCAAAGCAAGCAAAGCAAGCGGGCGCCCACTAATTTCTACTCTAATTCTAGGTGCACTCAAGCCCAGGTCCGGCTTCTCACTCAATATCAGAACACCCGTCACACCCCAAGATACAGCAATAATAATCAATATATAATGCTGAAAATAAAAGGTCAGAAATATAAATCCATACAAAATCCTCGACGGGAAAACAAACGCTAGGATTGACTCTCTTAAGGGACGTTGGATCCCAAATGCATAAGAACTATCGCAGTCCTTAGCAGCCAGGGGACGTTGGATCCCCAGCAGAGTCGCCAGCTGTCGCTACTGCGAAAATCGGCGCCGGCTGAACAGAAGAGTCGCCACCGTGCGTTATTTATCCCACGGGAGGGAAAGGAAACGCTCAGAGTAAACCTCGCACAACACGGGAAAGGTATGGTCGTCGCAACCAAAACCTGGATTTGGGAGTCGGTTACGCAAGGGGAAGGTATTAGCACCCCTCACGTCCGTCGTACTCGACGGGATCCACGCTTGTTTTCGGGTATGGATTGTTATTCTATCTACTCTACAGGTCTGGGGTTAAAAGAAAAGAAAATGAAAATAAAAATGACTCGGCAAAGTATCGCACTTTATGCCTACGTATTCCCGCCTGGAACGAGAAATCAGAGTCAACGTAGTTCGCCTACCTACGGGAAAGGAGGGGAAGGTTGCTCGCTAGGATATCGCATCCTATGCCTACGTACTTCCACACAGCATGGAAGATCAGAGCAAACGTAGTTCGGGCCACGTACGACACAAGCTTGTCCTTGATTGATTTTATTCCTTCTGAAAAAGGGTTTTCTTGATTAACAGTCCCGGCGGACAAAAATGACGTTTTGATGAGCTTACATTCTTTTACGGAAGAAGTGTCTTTTATTGTGTTTGAAATTTTTATGTGTTTTTCTGTGAGTTTTGAGAAAGAAGAGACAGAACTCTAACCTACGGTTGCGAAGGGAAACAAACTATCCTAATGTTATCATGCATGGGTTAAGACCTAGTGTCTATCATGCTCCTCTCTTGCGCAGAGAGAAACAGAGATCCTACGGGATAGGCAGAAACAGAAACAATATCAAATATATACAATAAAGCAGTAAAATGCATGAATGCAACAGTACAAGCGAGGCAAGGGAGTCCCACTCAACCTCGAACCTGGAAAACAATAGGCAAAAGTGAACAGGCTTCACTTTCAACCCAACAGGGTAAACAGCAAACAATACAGTTCAGAAAACCAATCAATACACCAGCAAATGAAATACATCAGCAAAAGAAACAGCATCAGCAGCTCTGAATCAACATCTGGCTTCAAGTAATCTCCACTCAGCTACGGGCTTCAACAAGCAGCAATCTCCATCTTCATGACCTTCAGGCAAGGGCTTTGATCAGCTATCTTCCATCTGCAATGGCTTTTCTTCAAGCTCAAACCTCCAGGATGAGGGATTAGTCACAAGAGTGAATTGGGTGTTAAGCAATCAGTTGACTACCAAGGGTGGTGAACAGACTGCTTCTAACACAAGAGACATTTTCTCTCAAGAGTTCTATCTCATAGACACTATCACCAAGCCTTCCAAAGGAAGGGGGTGAGTGTCTTAGAGAGACTCTGAATCACAGAGAAGAATGGATGCAGACAAGGCAATCCATGTTTGAGAAACAAGCTTTCTAATCTAGAGCTCTGCCTAGCTCCTAAACCCTAGTCTCCTCAGCATCTGTTAGCAAGAATCTTCTCTTCAACTCTGGAAGTTGAACTTCAATCTATGGATCTCCAATGGCTTCACCTTCTCAAGTCTTCAGCTCTCCCAGGGCCCCAGACAAACCCAATACCCAAACAAGCAAGCAATAATCCCCCAGAGGGCACACCACACCAGACAGACAAATATACAGACAATATTAATAGCAGTAGGGGAATCCTGACTTTTTCTAAGGGATCTAATAACTACCCATAGCCCCTATAGTCCCATAACTAATCTATTCAAACCTTAAGTCCTAAGGGAAATGAAATCAAACTTCCTAAGTCATCACCTAAAAACCCTAATTTGTTCATGTTGTTCAAGCTTACATTAATCACCTAGAATTAATTCCTAAAAATGGGAACTAAATTGAATCTACAATTTTAATATCTCATCTAAACAACCTAAAAAGAAAGAATCAAAAAATATGAAAGCATTTAATAGAACAAAAATTATTAAAATCATGCATGAAATGAAGCTATTTAAAATGACATTTATTTAGAAAATATGGAAAAAATATGAAATAAAAATAAAAATGCAATTTTATTTAATGACAATTTTCTAGACATTCTAATGAAAATGATGTAAAAAGAATGAAGTGAAAATGATTTTTTATGAATTTATTATGAATTTATGAAAATTGGTAAAATTAAAGTGAATTAAAAAAGAATTGAATTAAAATGAGAGGGAGGGGGTTCATTAAGCAAGCACGCCCAGTTGATAATCCAGGATGGGCCAACAATGGGGTGTGAATAGAAAGCTGGCATTAGGCCCAGAATCACTCAGCAATAACGAAAATAAAAAAGAGGCGCAGGGGGGTGAAAATAGAAGCAGAATCATGTTCAAAATGACTTTGGGCTTAGTAACTGGGGGTGGGGATAACAAAATACACTCAGGCCCGCCCGTTTCAATTAATGAAACGGTGCGTTTAGGGCACCACCTCACTTCCCTCCAAATTCTGAATTGAATCTCAGCCCTAGGATGGCCTCCCAAGTCAAAGGTCTAACACGAAATAAACGGACACGATTTCATCTTCTTCCTTGGTTCATGAACTTAGGGTTTCAGCTCCATGAATGCACATGCACGAGCAAAATTCAAGCTCTCAGTTCTCCCTCTCCAGGCCATGAAATGCCACGATATAAACATGAAACCTGCTCTAAATTCTTCCCTCTATACGCCTATGGTCTTAATTCAGTCTGAAATTCAATAGATCACTCAACCCGATGGCATCAAGTTCTGGTCACCATGAAATTACTCTGAGATGCATCACAACAATTCTCAATCAAACTTGCACTAATCTAACCTATAACTAATGGTGATTATCCTGATCTATCAAGCTAAGATTATGATGCACTAACCTAATAGTTCTAGGCCCTAACAGCTTGGTACACCTGCTAACAACCATCACCAAATCACTCCAAACTCAACCTAATTGCTCTACTAACATCCTACATCATGTCTAAACTAACAAAATCATGCTAAACTAGCTAATTCATGCTGTGGCAGAGGAAATGTACCTGGTGTGGAATCTTGAAAACAGCTATGGAGACTCGTGGATCTGAGGCTTCCAAGGCTTGGATCTTGATCAATTAACTCAGTGATTGATTCTGTATGCAATGCCTTGATGATTCTTGACCTGAATTGTGCTGTCCAATGGAAACTTCAATTTTGATGTTGATGATGGAAGTGCTCGAAAATGGAGTAATCACACCTTGTTCTTGATTGAATTATGATCTATGATGATGAAACAGTATAATGAAGTTGATTTTGATGATGATTTGGTGAAGAATTTGAGGAATTGGAATGAAACTTCAATGAAAAAGAATGAGAGAATTTGTGAAATTCTTGGTGAAAAATGAAGCCAACCCTTGATCAATCCTCATTTCATGAATATATAGACCCCAATGGTAACTTCTAGATCCATCTTGCACATTCCCTTGCCTTCCAACTTTGATTCATTTTGGCTATGTTTCTTAAAAGGCAAGTAACCATGAATATCTTTCTTTTTTCCTTCTAAACTCAAAAAAGTGTTTGAACCATTGTTCTTAGAATGCCTTTTCCATTCAAAATCATATATTGGAAGTCTCCATTTGGACTTAGAAATCTCCCAAACTATTTTTCATCTTGAATTTATCCAAATTATAAGCCATTTTAGTTCAACTTTGGACCAATCATACAACTTCATGCTATGAGCTTTTACAACAATTTGTGACCTTCTTTCTAGACTTAAAATCCCATTTGGAGCAAGTTTGATGTTGTAAGTTTTTCCATTTGAGGCCTCCTTGTTTGAGTTTTGGACATAGGTTAAAATGACCTGTAATTCACAAATGCCCAAAATACCCTTTGCTTGCCAAGACCATAAGTTGAGTTCCACACATCATATGAAGGCATACTATACCATTATAGAAAGCTAAGACAATGAGGAACAATTCTTATGTTGACCAAGAATTCATTTGAAATCTCCTTGAGGGGTAAAAGTTGCTTGGAAGTCAAGTCACTTTCACAGACAAAAATTCAGATACCTCAGATGACCTGTAACTTGCAAGGACCATAACTTGAGTTCTATAAATCTCCTTGATGTCTTCCACCACTCAAATTAAAGGTCTTGAGATCCTCTACAAGTTTCATGTTGGCCAAGAAGCCATTTGAAGCTAGCATTTTGACTTATCTTGCTTGGAAATTTGACCTAAACTAGGGGATTTTACACAGAAACCCTAATTTAGTAACTCCTCTTCTCCTTGATTTCTCTTGAATTCTTCTTGGCATATCTCCATATCCTTCTTTATATATCCAATGATGAACCCCACATCTCTCCAATAGACTTGAATGCCCTTTAAATCAGTCAATTGACCTAGGGTTGACCTAGGGTTGACCCAGATGAAACCCTAGTTGACTGTCTTCAACTATAGCTCTTGTGCTCTCATCAATGACTTGTCTCCTTCTCCAAATGACTTTCTAAGTCCTCCAAGATGTCTAGATACTCCCCATGCCTTCAACTCACAGCTCACAATCCTCTTGTTGACCCTCAGATACCCTCAGCTAGGAGATGGCCTCAAGGCTTGATCTGCTGAACTCTTTGCTTTCAAATTCTATCCTGATGACTTGAATGAGATTGAATTGGGATAATAGCCTCTTGATAGGCCTCTAGAGATGAGAATAATGATTGGTCCCCTGCTGCATGACTTGCTATGCTTATGCTATGCAGATGGTTAGTCTATGTACATGACTCTATATGCAAATGCTAATGGCAATGAAACATAAACCAAGTGAATAAGGTTGAGCAAATTTTAGGGTGCAACACATACAAAATCCTCGACGGGAAAACAAGCGTTAGGATTGACTCGCTTAAGGGACGTTGGATCCCCAGCAGAGTCGTCGGCTGTCGCTACTGCGTAAATCGGCGCCGGCTGAACAGAAGAGTCGCCACCGTGCATTATTTATCCCAAAGGAGGGAAAGGAAACGCTCGAAGTAAACCTACCGCAAATACGGGAAAGGAATGGTCATCGCAACCAAATCCTGGATTCGGGAGTCGGTTACGCAAGGGGAAGGTATTAGCACCCCTCACGTCCGTCGTACTCGACGGGATCCACGCTTGTTTTCTGGTACGGATTGTTATTCTATCTACTCTACAGGTCTGGGGTTAAAAGAAAATAAAACGACTCGACAAAGTATCGCACTTTATGCCTACGTATTCCCGTCTGGAACGAGAAATCAGAGTCAACGTAGTTCACCTACCTACGGGAAAGGAAGGGAAGGTTGCTCGCTAGGATATCGCATCCTATGCCTACGTACTTTCATACAACATGAAAGATCAGAGCAAACGTAGTTCGGGCCACGTACGACACAAGTCTGTCTTGATTGTTTTTTTATCCTTCTGAAAAAGGTTTTCTCCTGATTACTGGTCCAAGCGGACAAAAATGACGTTTTGATTGGTTCACATTCTTTTACGGAAGAAATGTCTTTTATTGTGTTTGAAATTGTTAGTGTATTTTTGATTGTTTTGAGAAAGAAGAGAAACAGAAACTCTAAAACCTATGGTTTAAAAAGGGAATCAAAATCTAACCTAATGTTGTCATGCATGGATGAAAGCCTAGTGTCTGTCATATTTCTCTCTTGCGCAGAGAGAAACAGAGATCCTAAGGGGATAAACGGAAAAGAAACAGCATATACAATAAAACAGTAAAATATGCATGAATGCAACAATACGAGCGAGGCAAGGGAGTCCCACTCAACCTCGAACCTAGAAAACAATAGGCAAAAGCGAACAAAATTCGCTTTCAACCTAACAGGTTAATGGCAAACAATACAGTCCGGGAAATTCAAACAATACATCAAAAATTATAAACAACAAAAATAAACAGCAAACAACAGTTCTGCACAGCAAGCTTCATCAACATCTGTCTTCAAGTCATCTTCAACTATCTACAGGCTTCAAGCAAGCATCAGTCTTCATCTTCACAGCCTTCAAGCAAGGTCTCTATCTTTAATCTTTCAGGGCTTTACTCAGGTTTCAATTATCACCAATCTTACCAATCTTTGTACAAAAACACTCCTTATGCCACACTGAACAAATCTAACCAATTATCTAAGATTATCACATCCTAATCATCGTGTTCTAGATCCAAACCGAATTTACACTCACATGTCAACCTTCATGAAACCTTGCCTAAAGCTCCAGAATCAATCATCTAACCATCTAAACCATGTTTAACCTAACAAATCTCTATCATGCTACCTAATTCGAGCCAAAATGTGAGAAAAACTAACCTGGTAAAAAGTTGAAAACAGATGAGGATCCTCTTCAATCCACAGCTTGCAATGCTCCAAGATCACTCAGTGTGTTATAATCTTTCTTCTGTATGCAACAATTCTTGCTCAAACCACTTGGATCACCATAACCAACTTCAATTGCACTTGGATGAGAAAAAATTGTATGGCACGATTCTTGCAGTTTCTTCTTCAGATCTTGCTTGCAATGTACTCAGGGATGATTATTGAATGGGATTGGATCATAAAGTTGAATGAATGATGAAGGATTGAGAAGTTTTGAATGAATTTGCAAAAATGCAAGATGGAGTGAAACTATGTGTTTTGGATCTAAATGAAGTTCAACCCCTTCATGGATCAGCTTTAGGGTTTATATAGATGATGATGGAAAGTTCTGGAAGATGCTAGATTAATTCCATGAGAAGTTATTCATATCATTGCATGAGAAAATGAAAATGGCCAAGTTGTAAAACCAACTCTGCATTGCCTTGTTACAGCCCCTCAAAATCTCTTGAATTTCTCCTTTCATGACAATTAGAGAGTGTATAAACCATCCCTTGCCTTGCACCTTGGTCTTAGCTTGATTTGACAAGTGTATCTTTTCATACAAGCAACTTATGATAATTCCAATTTCTTGACTTCAAACCAAAAAAATAACATTGCCAATGATCTTAAAATGCAATTTACCTTCAAAATGGTTGGTCATATGCTTGGTTTTACTTTGGTATCAAAAAATCACAATTTTGGTCATTTAAAAAGGTATTTTTCCTTTATAATTGGTCAACTTTGCAAGTCTAAGTTCCATGCAATTCCAACTTGCCACACCCACTTTTCTAGACTCAAAATGTCATTTGTAGCAAGTTTGATGTTGAACATTTCTTCATTTGAAATTTGGAAATAGGAGTTTTGGGCATATGCTTGAAATGACCTGTAATTCCACTTTCCCAAAATACCCTTGGCTTGCCAAGATCATAAGTAGAGTTCTACAAATCATATGAAGGCATACCTTACCTTTCTAGAAAGCTAAGATCATGAGTAACAACTCTCATGTTTGCCAGAAATCCATTTGAAAGCTCCTTGAGGGGTAAAAGTTGCTTGGAAGTCAAGTAACTTTCATAGACAAATTTCAGTGTCCTCAGATGACCTGTAACTTGCAAGAACCCTAACTTGAGTTCTATAAATCTCCTTGATGTCTTCCACCACTCAAATTAAAGGTCTTGAGATCCTCTACAAGTTTCATGTTGGCCAAGGATCCATTTGAGACTTGCATTTTGAATTATCTTGCTTGGAAGTTTACCCTAAACTAGGGGATTTTACACAGAAACCCTAATTTAGAAACCTCTCTTCTTCTTGATTTCTTTTGATTCCTCCTTGGCACAACACCACATACATATCTACATGTCAAATGAGGCATCCCACATCTTTCAAACAGGCCTTGATGCCCTTCAATCAAGCATTTGACCTAGGGTTGACCTAGAGTTGACCCAGATGAAACCCTAGTTGTCTGTCTTCAACTGCAGCTCTTGTAATCACATCAATGACTTGTCTCACTTTCAAAATGACTCTCTAGGTCTTCCATGATGTCTGTACACATTCCATGCTTTCAATTCATAGCTCACAACTTCTCTGATGATCTTCAAATACCCTCAAGATAGGAGATAGATCCACTGCTTGATCCACTGACTTCTTAGATTTCAATTTCTTTCTGATGACTTGGCTAAGATTGAATTTGAATAAGAACCTCTTGATATGCTCATAGAGATAAGAATGGCACTTGGTCCCTTGTTGGATGACTTGCCCATGCTATGCTATGCAGATGAATTAATTATGTACATGACCTAATATGCAAATGCTAAAGCTATGAGACATAAACCAAGTGAAATAAGTTGAGCAAATTTTAGGGTGCAACAACCTGAAAACAAAGAGGTAACCAACCTGGTTTATGTTCAGAATGCATATGCTCGACAATGGCGTAATGCTCCATACGACGTGGAAATGCTACGCGTTTAAGTAGATGCAAATATGATGATATATGCAAAATGCAAAGATGCCAAGAGGCGCTTCATCAAAATAAATGCCGAAGACAAGACCCAATCCACTGGGGATAACCAAGTATCACAAACATATTCCAACAAAGTAAATGCTGGAACGGTGCAACCAACTCCGCTGGGGATAACCATCCTGTCGGAGGATGACTCACAAGCTTGAAATTACGAACTCTGTTGGGGATGTTCATCCTGTCGGAGGGAAAAACAACCTGCTGGGGATAAGGAGAAACAATCCTGCGCGGGAATAATCCTTCTGAACCAAAGACGAATTGGTTATATTCTGCGGGAGTTACCCATGTTGGGAATGGAGTGTGCACATACTCACTGCTGGGAATGCACCTTTTGTTGGAGACATCAAGATCCACTGAGGAAACTCTCTGAGCAGCTTTCCTGGAAATACTCTTCTGGGAGGACAAACCTACATCCAGTAGGGATAAGTGTCATCTCAAATCTTTCTGGGATAAGATATGACTTCCATCTGCCGAGGTATGATACAATCATTTGGTCACGGGACTCTGGCTGGGGAAACACAAATTCCCTGACCGTTTGCTTCAAAGGTAAGAACCCTGCTGCCGCTACTGCGAAAATCGGCGTCGGCTATGACAGAAGAGTCGCCACCATGCGTTATTTATCCCATAGGAGGGAAAGGAAACAATCGAGAAAAACCTGACGAAGGGGTATAAGACAAGGTCATCGCAACCATTGTCTGGATTCGGGAGTCGGTTACGCAAGGGGAAGGTATTAGCACCCCTCACGTCCGTCGTACTCGACGGGATCCACGCTTGCTGGTTTGTCTACAGGAGGCAAAAACAATCTATCTACGACTGCTAAAGCTAAACGGAAGGAAACTGACTCGGTAGAGCGTCTCACTCTATGCCTACGTATTCCCTTGTGCAATGGGAAAGTCAGAGTCATCGTAGTTCGGGAAACTACAGGGGAATGGGCTCGCCGAGATATCGCATCTCGTGCCTACGTACTTCCACACGGCGTGAAAGATCAGAGCTTACATAGTTCAGGCTAACTACGGCTAGACAGGGTGTTCTCGATCACACAGGAGTGAGAGAAGGGATTGACGATACTAGCGTACACATTCTAGCAGTTAGGTGTTTGCTGCTCGCTCGACAGAGACTTAGGCGTTACCTGTTTGCGATAGAATGGATGTAGTATGTCGGGTTTGAAAGGTATGGGAACCTACAGGAACTAGAACTACGGTCTGGTCTCGATTGCGCTCGGGCAAGAGAAAGGGAAACGGGCGTTAGCGGGAAAGTCTCGATCGCACGGAAGCGAGGGAACAGAGAGGTTAGTTGTTAGTGTGCTCGCTAGGATATCGCATCCTATGCCTACATATTCTCGTCTGATACGAGAAATCAGAGCAGCTGTAGTTCAGCTAACTACAGCAAAACGGGGAAACGGGAAGAAGGTAAAAGGGAGCTCGCTAGGATATCGCATCCTATGCCTACGTACTCTCGTCTGGTACAAGAGATCAGAGCAAACATAGTTCGACGGGAAAACGAGTCTCGATTGCACGGGGGAAAGAGAAGGGTGTCGCTTCCGCGAAAATAAGGTGCCGGCAAAACAGAAGAGTCGCCACCTTTCGTTATTTATCCCTCGGAGCGGGAAAGGAAACGATCGGAAAAACCTGACGAAAAGGTATAAGACAAGGTCATCGCAACCGTTGTCGGGGTTCGGGAGTCGGTTACGCAAGGGGAAGGTATTAGCACCCCTCACGTCCGTCGTACTCGACGGGATCCACGCTTGTTGTGTTTACTGGACGAGTTGGTTTATCTATCTACCTATCAAGGCTGGCTTAAACAGAAAAGGAAATGACTCGGCAAAGCATCGCGCTTTATGCCTACGTATTCTCATCAGAGAATGAGAAATCAGAGTCAACGTAGTTCGACCTACGAAGAGTTATGGGGAAGGTGGCTCGCCAATACATCAGTATTGTGCCTACGTACTCTCAACAGATATGAGAGATCAGAGCTTACGTAGTTCGGGATAATACGGATTACGGGAATTCAGATTCATCTGTTTTATCGAGTAAGGTTAAACACTAGTTCCAGCAGTTAGGGACAAAGCCTGTTTGCGGTGGCGCTGAAGTTTAACGACACCCTTTTCTTCAGAAAAGCTTCCTTTGAATTATGGGCCCACGGGGCAAAAAGGTTTGAAGTTTGTTTTCTGTCTTTTACGAAAGAAGTGTTTTTTATGGTGTTTGCAATTTCAATCGCACTAAAGACTATGACCTGAGAGTGAATGCGTCGTATGTCACCCAAAGGGTACCATACTAAACATCCAGACTGTTGAAAAGAAACTTTCCAACAATCCTTTCTCAGATAGCTTAAGGCTCGTAACGTACGAAAGAAGTCATTCATGATTATTGTATCTTAAGTTGTTTTGAGATGAAAAGAGAATAGGCTCAACTAAAGGGACTATCAAGTCCTACTGTTGTCATGCCAAGGATTCATCCTATAGTTGAAGTTTGAAACAGGGAACTCCTAGAAGTTATCATGCATAGGTTTCAACCTAAATTTCTATCATCACTTCCTTATCAAAGGAAATGGGAGTCCTAAGGGATCATGTCAATGATAAACAGAACCAGATAAAGCATCAGCTTAAACAATAAACAGTAAATGACTGTAAAATGCATGCAATGCAAGTGAGGGAGGAAATGTGTGTGGGGCAGCAGCCTCCACAAGCTCATCTCAACCTCAAGCTAGATATGAATAACAATAATCATACTGAAGAAATAAAACATGCTATCAAGCAAAATACAGTAAACTTTAATCATACAGAAGAAAATGAAATGCTATCAAGCAAAATAAACCACATTGGCAAGGGAGATGGGCTCTACCGAATACCCGCAAGCAAAGCCATACAGTAACAATACAAGCAGAGGGAGCAACTCAACCTCAAGTGCAATCATGCTCCTAGATTAAAGTCCGTCTAATCATGGACTTATTCTAATGCATCAAGCAAATCAGACAAGGCACATCAGCAAGGAAAGAAAACAGACAAGAAAGCAGATCAACAACTCTCTCAATTCCAAGCTTCAGCTCTTCTGACAGCAACTCAGTCCTCAGACTTCAACCACCCTTCAAGGCTATCCTCTCTCATGACAAATATCAATTTGCTTCTCCAGGTTTCCACCCAACAACATAAGTTCCAACTTAATCTTCTTCTTCAAGCTTCAGCTCTTTAGTCAATTCCACCTTCAGGCTTCACTCTTAACTACAAGTATCAACTTGATTCCTTCAGGCTCTCAATGCACCAGTGTACAAGTATCAGGTTGTGCTTTATTCCTCAAGCTTCAGCTCTACACTCAATCTCAATTGAATCCTCTTCATAAGTATCAACTCAGTCTTCAAGCTTCAGCTCTCTTTGCTTTACCAGTATCAACTTGGTCTTCTCTCGTTATCTACAAGCTTCAGCTTCTCAGAGTAGTCTTCAATCACTTAGAAGTGTCAACTTCATCCTTCAATTCTTGCTCAAGCCTCAACTCTTCATTCAATCTCCATTGGATCTTCAAGTGTCAACTTGCTCTTCAACTTGTCTTCTCAAGCTTCAGCTGCAATGGCAATGCTCCAGGAATCATCCTCTTCCACACTCTTCAATGAAGTCCTCATCTTCAAACTCAAGCCCAACATCTTTCAGGATACTCAAACCAGAAGATAATTGATTTAACAGGAGGAGGGGAAATGATAAACAAGCTTACTGACAACCAAAGGAAGCCTGTAAGGGTTCATCATCATGAGAGACTGGTTCCCTCAAAGTTCTACTTCCCAGATAAAGCCACTCATCCTTCCAAAGGAGGGATGTGAATATCTGAGAAGGACTTTTAGTCATTGGGAGGAATGGAAGCACAAGATGCTTTCCACATTTGTGAAAGAAATCATTCTAACTACAAGGCTCTCCCTATGTCCTATCTCCTAATCTTCATCAGACACCTTCAGGCACCAACAAATCCAAAGCTCCAAGCAACTTCAAGCAACTTCAAGCATCCTCCTCTAGTCTTCAACTTGTCTTCAATCTCAACCAAAGGCAAACCAAGCACAAACCCTAATCTAAGGGGACTAAGGAAGCTAAACTAGTTGAATTAGTAAGTTAGGATCACCTAAAACCTAGTACTAAAGTTAGTCCTAACTAAAATACTAAAATCAATTGTAAAATCCTACAAAAATCACTATGGGAACCTATGTCAATCATGACTCTACCATATTAATTTCAAAGATCAAATCATCAAATTGGACCTAGAACTAAAATCTACATTACAAGGTATCAAACCTAAAACCCTAAAAGAAAGCATCTAAACATCAATCTAGAAAGCACACCTATTTTCATCACAAAAATGTGAGAAAAATTCTATGGGATCATACATGTCTAACCTAATCACACACAAAAAATTAGGATCAAAATCATCACCAAGAGATCATACAAAATTCCACAAAAATATGCATCAACATAATCATTTTAATGTCAATTAAAATATAAAATTCCAATAAAATCAGAAATTACATGAAATGAAAATATTTTTTCTCTAAAAAATAATAGACTCAATCATGAGTAGAATGCAAAAAGAATGGGTTTGATTGGATTAATATTCAATTTTATATGAATTTTACAAGAACCATGAATAAAATGAAAATTAAATGAAAATCCAATTAAAATAAACAAGGACACGGTGCAAATAGAAATCAAACTCAGTTCAAAATCTGGGTTGGGCCATCAGGGGGGTGCGAATAGCGCTTAATTCACTAAGCCCAAAATACTGAATAAATGAAACGCATCATTTCATCATCAGAAATCCTTCACAATTCAACTTTAAAACGTGGCCCTTGGATCAGCTCCCAGTCAAAGGTCAAAACAAGATCTGATGGTGATAACTTCATCTTCTCCATTTCAAACGCCTGAACTTCGCGTCCAGCTCCGGCCACCGTCGGTGGAGCTCCGATCATCTCCCTCAACCCTAATTCTCCCTAGAGGCCTCCAATCCAAGAGGTCAAAACATGAAACTCATTCCAAATCTTGCCACGAATTCAACCATACCCATAGTTTCTTCTGAAACCTCAAGAATCACCATCTCCCAATCTCAACCGAAAATGGCAATTCTCCTAATTTGTATCTAATTGATCAATTAACTATTTGGAATCCATCCTAGGCCATTCTACAATCAATCTAGCACCTTAATTCAACCTAATTCTACCTAAATCATGCTAGGGGAAGAGAGTTACCAACCTGAGAATCTTGGTTGAACAGATGCACAAATCCTCCAAATCAAGCTCTCTACTCTTCTGGACACGATCAAAGAACCTTCTTCTTGCTTCTGTATGCAAAAGAACCAATTGAAAGTGCTTCAATCTTGAAACCCGATGGTGAGTTGCAGGTGCTGAAAACCACTTGCTCATACACGATCTAGCCACCAATTCTTCTTGAAAATGATCTGAAATCACTCCTTGACATTCATGGAAGAAGTATCAATCAAGAAAATGAATGGAAATTGAGGAATTTGGTGAAACCGATTTCAATGGCAATCTAAGAAAATTCAATCTCAAACTAAGCTCAATCCTTCAATGATCACCAACCTCTGCAATGGATCCACTCTACTCCTTATATAGATGAAGTTTGGATGATATAGAACCCTCTAGATCCTTCCAATGAGATTTTCCACTTCTCATGTCATGAGATTTCCAATCATGTATCATGACATGCTCAAATCTGTTTGCAGCTTGAAATTCATCTCAATCTCTTTCAATTTCTCCCCTAGTGACATTTTGGGAGGGTTTAGCTTGCCAAGTTCCTTGCTCATGCCTTGATTTTGAGTTTTGCAAATGTTGCTTAATATGCAAGTAAGTGCTTTTCAAAGCAAGTCCACAATTTAGACCTCAAATCAAAAATGTGGCTAAACCAATGTTTTTTAAAATGTTTTCTAGAGTCAAAATGATATATTACATGCCATGGTTTGGATGTGTAGGTTGAAAATATCAATTCCCAAGTTTGGTTTATTTAACTTATGCCTTTATTTTAGGTCATTTTTGCAACTTTGAACTACAAGCCTTTCCAACATCTCATGACCTCCTTACTAGCCTTAAAACATCATTTTGAACAAGTTTGATGTTGAATATTTTTCCATTTGAAGCTTGGAAATTGGAGTTATGGCCTTATGGTTGAAATGACCTGTAATCTCCAAATGACCAAAATGCCCTTGACTTGTCAAAGCCATAACTTGAGTTCTACAAATCCTATCAAGGACTTATAGTACTCTCTAGAAAGCTAAGAAGATAAGGAACAACATTCATGTTGACCAAAAGTTCATAGGAATCATCCTTCTTGGGAAAAAGTTTGATGCAAGTGGGGTAACTTTCAAGGCCCCAGATTCACATACCTCAGATGACCTGTAACTTGTCTGAGTCATAACTTGAGTTCTACAAATCCTATCAAGGACTTCTAGTACTCAAATTAAAGCTAAGAACAAGCTCTACAACATTCATGTTGGGGGCAAGATGAGATGACAACCACATCTTGAGCTAAATTGCCTTGGAGATAGGGGTCAAACTAGGGGATTTTACACTGTCAAGCCTTAGAAACCCTAGCTTGAAACTTCTCAAACTCTTCAATCATGATGAGTTGACCTTGGAATCATCCTTATAACATATCAATACATCAATCCATGATCAAATGGACTTTGAATTAGGTCTCAACCTTGTTCAAATCATCAGCTGACTTAGGGTTGACCTAGTCAAACCCTAATTGCACCATTCATGGCTAAGCCTTCTTAACCTTGCACAATGACCTGTCTAGGCTTCATGATGGCTTCCAAGACATCTCATAAGCTCTCCCAAGGCTTCAAGTCCACATTCTTGGCTTCATAATCATCTGAGGAGCTTCCCCATAACTCTCAAGTTAGGAGGCACATACTCTTGGTTTCAACCACTCATTCTGAGAATCTTCTGACTCCTCTGACAAAGATATCTACCCTTGAACACTTGAATAGTCTTTTTGGCTAGCTTCATAGTCTTGTGTAGCTCTTAATTGGTAGTCATACCTCTTGATCTCCTGCATACATGTCAATGCAATGCAAATGCTAATGCTAATGTGAATGAAATGAAACATAAGCTAGGTAAAGAAATGTTGGTCAAATTTTGGGGTGCAACAGCTGCCCCTATTCAAGCGGCTTGGACCTGACTGGGTGAGAAGCGAACGACTCTCAAACAATCAAGGTAAAAGACGGTTGAATACCGACAACCCGGAAATTTGCCAACTGCACAAGTACACGGTACTCAGACGGGAACAAATCTTCGAAAACTGAAATATTAGCTGCTCGGCTACTAGCTGGGGGAGGTCACACGGTAACCGATAATACATGGTCGATCATGCCGTCAAGCATCAAGATTCCTCGGGACTCATCAGGTCAAGAATCAAGTTAATCATGCCATCGGGCGTTCAAAGAAATCTTTCGGGCATCATCCAGACTTCATCAGCAAGTCGGGAGTAGAACTCTCAGTCAATCATGAACCAGTTGGGGATACCCAAACTTCTGCCATCAGGCACTCTGCATCAGCTGAGAGAACTGCTTCGTTAACACAGTAGGACTCCAATCATCAAGTCTTATGGGGAAGTTTCAACTTTGCTGTTCAGAAACCTGTTGGGGATGACACATCTCCGCTTGGGATTCTGGAGAACTATCAAGTAACTCTGCTTCGGGGATCCAACAATCATTCTGGGTGAATCATATCTGCTGAGGAAATCAAGAATCATCTTGAACAAATAACTCCATGGGGACTTCAAGAATCGTCCTGAACCCATAACATTTGCTGGAGATTTCAGGAATCATCCCGAGCAAATGCTCTGCCGGGGACTCTAAGCATCGACTTTGAGCAACCAACTCTGGCGACTGCACTGTGGATTTTAAGAATCATCTTAAGCAACGACTTTGCTGGGGAGAATTCAAGAATCATCTTGGGCAAGTGGCTCTGCGGGGGAACACCTGCAAAACAAGAACGGTAACGACCTAGCTCATGTTTAGCATGCATATGCTTCGGCAATGACGCAATGTTCCACACGGTGGAAATGCTACGTGTTTATGATAAATGCCATGCAATCATGCAAAATGCTGCGGCCCCGTCAGCAAAATAAATGCCGACGAGAGAATCTTCCTGTTAAGGAGAAAGAACTACTCTGGTGGAAGGAATCATCCTGCCACGGAGAAAAGGTTACGCCAATCTCAATCGGACTCCGCCTGGGGAAATGATCTTCAGTTGACTGTTGCAGGGGGACGAAGCTCTACGAGAACCTGGACCGGCTGAGGAGGGCGATGTCAATCGCAGGAATAAATTGCACGGCCTTCACGGCTAACATCCCTGGAGATAACGATTCCGGTGGGGAAATACATCATCAACTATTCAACACTCTACTGGGGAAAACCGATCATGGCCCGAACTGCTTCCAAGGACTCGGCTCCCTTGGAGGATCTGCAAACTCGGCTGGAGAAGAAGAAGTCATCCTACTTCGGGGGAGAGTATGACTCTGTGGGGAATTTCAACTCTGCTGGAGACTTTAGTCCGGCACTATCAATTGCTGCACACTTCAGTATGACTCAGCTGGGGCGATGCTGTTCCTTCAGGATACATCTGACTGGGGGGAAGAATCGTCTCTGCTTGGGGAAACATATCAATGCCTACGATCTCCTGTTCAGACTCTGCAGGGAGAGGCTGCTGAACTTTGCTGGAGAAGGAGGAACCATCCTGCTTGGGGACGCATACGGCGTACTGCCTGGTACATGCTATACCTGTAACAATACAAACAAACAGACAAGATACCCTTCTCAAAGGGACCTATCAAGGTTATCATCTTGTGACAATGTTTAAGTAATTCATTGTTTCAACAATCAGTGGCCTAGGCCAGTAAGTTTATGTATGTGCATTTTGTCAAAAACATCGGTGTTCCTTTTCGCAAACAAAGCAGGTAAATGCTAAACAAATAAACAGAATTGTTGAATAGTATACATTTTATTGATAACGAACTCCTGAATGGGTAAAAATGTTTTACAACAGATGCAAGCTCCTGGAATGAGGAAGCTGCGCAAAAAAAAAACAGAAATATACATCAGTATATACACATGTCGGCAACGAGGCGTAGACGAACACCATGAGTTGATCCCTTTATGACCCACTCGACTTCGATACTTCTCCGACGCTTCAGCTTCAGAAGAGATTGATTCAGATGAGCGGCCCTCAGGTCCTCCAAACCACTAAACAATGAAAGTCCACACGCGGAACACAGTCATTTGCTTTTTCAAATCCCTAACTTTTGCGTGAACCGCCCTTTGCGGGTTTTCAGTTCACCGGGATACCCCTTTTTGCCAAAGTCGCCCACCCGGGTTTTCGACTTTGCGGGTGTACATTTTTTCAATTTATATCCCTAATTTTTTCCCGAACCTTTTTCCTTTTTTATGGTTCGCCAGGATGCCCCATTTTTTCCTGGATACTCTTTTTCTTTCCAGCGGGTCATTTTTTAAGCAAAGTATTTTTTAACTGCGTCCTCATTCACCGGGGATGCAAAATCTTCGCCATCCATCGTGGATAACAACAAAGCTCCTCCCGAGAAGACCTTGCTGACGACGTACGGACCTTCGTAATTGGGAGTCCACTTGCCCCGGTGATCGGAGTGTGGAGGAAGAATCTTCTTCAGGACGAGATCACCCGTCTGAAAGCTTCTGGGCCGCACCTTCTTATCATAAGCTTTCTTCATTCGGCTTTGGTATAGACGACCATGCGCGATCGATGCCAACCTCTTCTCGTCCATCAGGCTGAGTTGGTTTAGTCGGTTCTTAATCCATTCTGCCTCGTCGAGTTTCACATCAACCAAAACTCGTAAAGAAGGGATCTCCACTTCTAACGGTAGGACAACTTCCATACCGTATACCAAGGAGAAAGGAGTTGCCCCGGTTGATGTACATACCGTTGTACGATAACCGTGCAGGGCAAATGGCAGTATCTCATGCCAATCCTTGTAGGTCACGACCATCTTCTGTACAATCTTCTTGATGTTCTTATTGGCCGCTTCAACGGCGCCATTCATCTTCAGCCTGTAAGGAGATGAGTTGTGGTGTTCAATCTTGAAACTCTGGCACAGCTCCTTCATCATCTTGTTATTCAGATTCGAACCATTATCAATAATGATCCGCTCGGGAATTCCGTAACGACAGATGATGTCCCTCTTTATGAATCTAGCCACCACCTGCTTGGTCACATTAGCATATGAGGCTGCCTCCACCCACTTGGTGAATTAGTCGATAGCTACTAGAATGAAGCGATGACCGTTAGATGCAGTGGGCTCGATCTTGCCTATCATGTCGATGCCCCACATGGAGAACGGCCACGGGGAAGACATGACATTTAACGGGCACGGCGACACATGAATCTTATCAGCGTAAACCTGGTATTTATGACATCTCCTCGCGAATTTAAAGCAATCTGACTCCATCGTCAGCCAGTAGTATCCTGCTATCAGGATTTTTCTTGTCATAGCATGCCCGCCGGCGTGCGTACCGAATGTGCCTTCATGGACTTCTTCCTTGAGCCTACTCGCTTCTTTCTCATCTACACATCTGAGTAGCACGAGATCATGGTTTCTTTTATACAAAACTCCATCAGGATTGAGATAAAAATTTCCAGATAGCCTCCTCAGAGTCTTCTTATCCTGGGTTGACGCTCCCGCAGGATACTCCTTAGTCATAAGGAAGGTCTGGATATCATGGAACCATGGCTTGCCATCGGAGGATTCCTCGATCGCAAAGATGAATGCAGGTCTATCAAGACGAGAAAGGACAATTCTTGGAGCTTCATTCCAAAAATTGACTTTATACATCGAAGCCAACGTGGCTAAGGCATCAGCCATCTGATTCTCGGCCCTGGGCACATGATGGAGTTCCACTCGATCAAAGAACGGAAGTAGCCTTCTGGCATAGTTCATGTACGACACCAAATTCGATTGACGAGTTTCCCACTCCCCTTTAATCTGGTTAATCACGAGCGCCGAGTCACCATATACGTCTAGGTTCTTGATTCTCAAATCAATTGCTTCTTCTAGACCCATGATGCATGCTTCGTACTCCGCTTCATTATTGGTGACTGGAAACGTCAGTCTCGCAGTAAACGGGATGTGGGATCCGTGGGGAGTCGTGATGATCGCTCCAATGCCACTTCCGTAAGAGTTAACCGCCCCGTCAAATATCAATTTCCACTGGGATTTCCTATCTGGCCCCTCGTCGGGCAACGGTTCATCGCAATCCTTCGCTTTGAGAAACATGATATCCTCGTCAGGGAATTCAAATTTCATCGGCTGGTAATCTTTGATCAGCTGTTCGACAAGGTAATCAGACAATGCGCTTCCCTTAATGGCCTTCTGGGACACGTACTGAATATCATATTCCGTCAACACCATTTGCCATCTGGAAATCCTGCCCAAAAGCGCTTGCTTCTCGAAGACGTACTTGATCGGATCCATCTTCGAAATTAGCATGGTGGTGTGATTGAGCATGTACTGTCGTAAACGTTTGGCAGCCCAGGCTAGCGCACAACACGTTTTCTCCAGCATCGAGTAGCGAGATTCACAGTCTGTGAACTTTTTACTCAAATAGTAAATGGCATGCTCCTTTCTGCCCGTCTCGTCGTGCTGACCGAGAACACATCCCATACTATTCTCAAGAACTGTCAAGTACATGATTAGAGGTCGTCCAGCCACTAGGGGTATCAAGATTGGAGGTTCCTGTAGATACTGTTTTATCTTGTCAAATGCCTTCTGGTAATCCTCGTTCCAGATAATTGCCTGATCTTTCTTTAGCAGCTTGAACATCGGTTCACACGTGGCCGTGAGCTGAGAGATAAACCTTGCAATGTAGTTTATTCGGCCCAGGAAACCACAAACTTCTTTTTCTGTTTTTGGCACTGGCATTTCTTGTATCGCTTTAATCTTCGCAGGATCAACCTCGATGCCTCTTTCGCTCACGATAAACCCCAGTAACTTTCCGGACCGTACTCCAAAAGTACACTTGTTAGGATTCAGCCTCAACCTGAACTTCCTAAGCCTCTCAAAAAGCTTCAGCAAATTGACCAGATGCCCCTTCTCCGTTTGGGACTTCGCAATCATGTCATCAACATAGACTTCAATCTCATGATGAATCATATCATGAAACAAAGTAACCATTGCTCGTTGGTAAGTGGCCCCTGCGTTCTTCGGACCGAAAGGCATTACCTTGTAGCAGAATGTTCCCTAAGGTGTGATAAACGTAGTTTTCTTCATGTCCTCCGGCGCCATCTTGAACTGATTGTAACCGGAGAAGCCATCCATGAACGAAAACACAGAGAACTGAGCTGTATTGTCGACCAACACATCGATATGGGGCAGCGGGAAATCATCTTTAGGGCTCGCCCTATTCAAATCCCGATAATCGACGCACATTCGTACCTTACCGTCCTTCTTCGGTACAGGCACTATGTTGGCGACCCACGGAGGGTAAGTAGTGACTGCTAAGAAGCCAACATCAAGCTGTTTCTGCACTTCTTCTTTGATCTTAACGGCCATATCTGGTCGTGTCCTCCTAAGCTTCTGCTTAACGGGAGGACAATCTTCTCGTAGCGGCAAGTGGTGGACCACGATGTCAGTATCTAGTCCGGGCATATCTTCGTATGACCAAGCAAAGACGTCACTATACTCTCTTAGCATCTCGACCAGTCTCTGCTTGACATCACTCTGCAATGCAGCCCCTATCCTGACGTTCCTGACAAGTTCTTCAGAACCCAGATTCACAATCTCGATCTCCTCTTCATGAGGCAGAATAACTTTCTCTTCTTGTTTCAACAAGCGGGCCAACTCTTCAGGAAGGTCTTCGTCTTCATCAATCTCTTCTTCGGCTTGATAGATCGGGCAATCGAAGTCGAAGTGAGCCGTA
The DNA here is from genome assembly GCA_963859935.3 of Lathyrus sativus. Classification (NCBI taxonomy): domain Eukaryota; kingdom Viridiplantae; phylum Streptophyta; class Magnoliopsida; order Fabales; family Fabaceae; genus Lathyrus; species Lathyrus sativus. Next base: position 127,757,271 of record OZ012741.1, on the reverse strand, counting down.
GAAGGTCCAGAGTCGATGTCATCTGCTATGTGGATCCTGCAATAACAAGGGTTAAGCTTAAAACAAGGATATGCAGGTTAACACAAACCCCATTGTCATTTTATTGTTTTTCAAAACAAATATAAAACAGGAATAACAGAGATCACAATATTTGAATATGAAGAAAAACGCCTTTTGATTTATTGATAAAATGCATGTACATAATCCAACAAGGCCCTGACAATAAAACCACTATGCCCCGGGTAGGACATAGGGTTGTACAATGATTGGAAAAAGTAAATCATTACTCTTCGCTTGTCATCTGGATGATATCCTTGACGGACCAGTTGGTAAGGCCCTCGCTTGGCTTGCTTGGCTGGATCCAAGAGTCGAGGTCACAGTCGCTATCTCCGCTGTCTTCAGACACCACGTTGACGCTTTCAAATATCACCCCGCCACTGGTAAATTGGATCGGTCCTTTACCTCGCGACGCACTGCTAGAAGAAGAAGCTTCAGCTCCAGTAGAATATCCCAACCCAAACTTGTCTTGCTTTTTAGGTATCTCCAAAATTCGCCCCCAGCCTAGGGTAGATCCGGCTTGGACAATGGCCCGGGCTTCCTTGAAGGAGGAGAGAGTCATCTCTGGCTTTTCAGTGACCACAGGAGTTACTCCTTGACTTTAACAGCTTCGAACGCTTGGCATAGGGTTTCGTGGATTTCCCCATCCATCTCGACATACTTGAAGGACGACAAATGGCTCACCATTATGTCTTCCTCGCCACACACAGTCACGATGCTACCTCCGACAGCATACTTGAGCTTCTGGTGCAACGTGGAGGTCACGGCACCCGCCGAATGGATCCAGGGCCGGCCCAAGAGACAGCTGTAGGCAGGCATGATGTCCATAATGTAAAAGACTGCATCGAATGTTTCCGGACCTACTTGGATTGGCAACGTCACCTCCCCGAAAACATGGCGTTTGGTACCATCGAACGCTTTCACAACCAGATCACTGGGTGTGCAAATCACTCCGCGAGTATCCAACTTCATTAATGCCTTCTTCGGAAGAACATTGAGCGACGACCCAGTGTCTACCAACACGTGCGACATAATCATTCCCCTACACTCTATCGAGATGTGCAGGGCGCTATTGTGATTCCTTCCCTTCAGCGTCAGCTCTAGGTCAGTGAACCCTAGCCCATTTCCAGCATTCACGTGGGCTACGACCTCTTCTAGCTGGTTTATCGATATTTCCTGCGGTACATATGCGGCGTTCAACACCTTCAGCAGTGCGTTGCGGTGTGCTTCAGAACACAACAACAAGTTCAGGATGGAAATCTTCGAGGGTGTCTGATGGAGATGATCCACGATCTTGTAGTCACTCTTTTTAATCAACCGCATAAATTCCTCGGCGTCTTTAACAAGTAAGTCTTTTTCTGCCCCACGCGGGATCTCTTCAACGACTTTACTTTTCCCTTTATCGGTTGCATCAGCTTTGTCTGCTTTGTCTGCCACGACCTCAGGTGGTGTAAACACTCTTCCGCTGCGAGTGATTCCGCTAACGCCCGCTAGGTTCTCCACAGACGACCCAAACGGTTCTAGCTCCAGCTTTTGCCCGTTGCAGTAGACTTCAGCCCCATAATGCCAGGGGACAACATTGGTGCTTTCGAAAGGTATCGGCCCAGCTTTGGTGATGGTAATTATGGGCGGCCTGGGTACAAAAATAGTTATCGTCTGGCGAGGGATGGTGATGGTGGCAACCTCATCACCTTGCTTTAGCATTATCTCTCCTGATCCGCTTTCGGCCCTCCGGCTAAACTGTAAAATCCCTTCAGTCATCAGACTTTGAATTCCCTCTATCAGCTATTCACATCCATCAGGACTAGTCGCACAACTCATGCACAGTTTTCCACAACCTGGAAAGAAACTTCTTTTCAGCAGCTTAGCTTTAACGAAGCTAAGCGGTGTCTTCAGATCTCTGACGTCAGTCAACAAATCCAAACTCTCGTCTTCAATAATGGCGTTTACTCCACCTCCCCTATGATTCGGCATAGGGTTCTTCGTGACGTTTGGCACATTATCTGAGAAGTTGATGATCTTAGCGTCCACCATGTCCTGCACCTTGTGCTTGAAGGCTTTGCAATTCTCTATTGTGTGGCCTGGTGCCCCTGAGTGAAACTCACAAGTTGCATTAGCGTCATAACCTGGCGGAGGTGCCCCTGTCAAGGGAGCAAAGGTTCTCTTTTGGATCAACTGCAACTAAAGCAAAGTCTGCAATAATTGCGCGTACGACATGGGCGGTGTCTCGAGGTGACGGCTCGACAGAGGTGCCCGATTCTGATACCTTCTGTACCCTTGTTGATTCAGTTGCTGCTGCTGCTGCTGCTGTGGCTGTTGAACTGCCGGGATAGTTATGCTGGCCACCTGCTGGTGAGGACCTTTACCCTTCCTTCGAGCGTTGGACACAGCGCTCATTTCTCCTTCCCGTCTCTTGCCAGCATAAGGTTTCTGGCCTCCTCCTCCAGCTGAGGATGACTCACCTTGAATTTTCCCGAGTTTGATCCCATTTTCAATGTGCTCACCCGTGATAATGAGGTCTGAGAAGGTTCCAGACATACCGCTGACTAATTTCTCATAATAAACCCCTGGGAGGGTGGCTACGAACATCTGCACAAGCTCGCGTTCAACCATCGGCGGCTGAACCCTAGCTGCCAATTCACGCCACCGATGGGCGTATTCCTTGAACCCTTCATTGTTCCTTTGCGACAGATTCTGCAGTTGGACTCGGTTCGGGGCCAAGTCACTGTTATATTGGTAGTGGTGCGCAAATGCTTCAGCAAGGTCCTTCCACGTGCGCACACTGGTAGGCTCTAGACTCATGTACCATTTGAGAGAGGGCCCGGACAGACTGTCTTGAAAGAAGTGCATCGGCAACTTCTCGTCCTCGGAATGAGCGGACATTTTCCTGTAATACGATCTCAGGTGGATGCGAGGGCAAGTGGTGCCCTTGTACTTTTCAAAGTCAGGTACCTTGAACTTGGGTGGCACCTTGAAATCAGCAATCAGTCCCAACTTGGACATATCAACGCCCAGGGTGTTCTGGTTCTCGATATTTCTCATCTTATCCTCGAGAGCCTTGAACCTAAGCCGTGCTTCAGCAGTTAGCTCCCCTTCAACACCTCTCTGAGAGAACACATCGTCCTGACGATCTTCTAACCACGGCTGAGGTCCAAACAGATTCCCAGCACCTGCATTGCCGTTGCCCAGCCCAACGTTGACGTTAGCTTCCAGACTACCATTACCGACGCCCGTCGTATTGCCATTGAGTCCCATGTTAGCTATCACATTGCCGTTGGCACTGCCATTCCCCTCGGTCACGGGGACGCCATTCTGAGGAGTTTCAACTGGTGGAGGGGTTGGCACAGTCCCACCATGGAGTACGCCATTGCTATCGACCCGTGAAATCAGAGGCTGAACCAAGGTTCTGAGCTGACCCTGGCCATTGGCGACCGCTTGCATGAGCTCCATGAAGCGATCCATTCTTTTGCGGAGTTCCTGAACATCAGTTTGCACTTGCTCCATGATTCTGGTTTGATTTTCTCTGGTCGGATAGCGGTGAATAGGTCTCTGATCAATCTTGGAACAACCTGAAACAACCTGAAAACACAAAAGGGTTAGGAAAAAACGACAAAGTGCTCGTTATGCAAATGCTTCATGCAAATGCAAACGTGTGTTTGTGCGTTAGGGAGATCTCCCCCGATCCTAGTGCCTGAGTGCCAGTGCTGATAATAAGAAGTCCGAGTCCAGTCATGGAAATAACATCTCATATATAAACAAAGCCCATCAAGGCAGTACACAACGTCAGTGAGTACAAGATGAATCAATGGCATGACCTCGACCAACAAGCCTGGTGATGGTTAACATACAACGATGATCAAACAAAAGGAATACAAATATAGTCAGGTACGGCCACGGGCGCGAAACTCTTCTAACAACCCCTTCGTTTCCGGATGATCAGGACGAGTGAGTAACCCTTTGACGAGTAGCTCCCTCTGCATAATGGTGTACTGAAGACCTTCGACCGAATCTTCCCATGCTCCTTCGCCGAAACAATCTTCTAACTTCCGCTTCTTGGACTCAAACGTCAGTTTGCGCTCCTTCAGGTTAGCGAGAGCTCTGTTGAGCTGGCCTTCAGCGGCATATCTACGAGCGGTTTCATCATCAAACCTCTTCTCACTAGCCCTCACCTGGGCTTTCAGCTTGGAAATCTGTAGCATTAGCTTATCCTCCCTCTCTTTCCTGGTGGCTAGGGAGGCCTTCCAGTGCTGGTTGAACTTGGATATCCTCCGATACGCTTTGTCCAAGTGTTGCTTCTTCGTAGCTAGCACATCATTGACAGCTTTGAAGTCTCGACCCATGCGTTCACGCTCGGCTATCTGCTTAGTCAAATCTGTCCCCAACTGGTTCACCAGTTCTGTCTGCCTCTTGAAGGAATAAACAGCTCCGTTTCTCTCGCTTCAGAGCTGAGTCAGTTCTTTCTCCAATTCCTCATTTGCCCTCTTCAATTCATTTCGCTTAGCTAACACTTGATTATGTTGCTGAATGGGCACGGTAGTAGGCTCTCCAATCATTGGAGGGCTTTCTGGATTGGCAGGAAGAAACGACATCCCTATAGCATCTGCTCTGGCTCTGATCCACGTCACATACGGAGGGTAGGCTTGACTATTGCTTCTCCCCAGCAATGGTTTTCCCTTCTTACTGATGCCATTCCAAGCGTGCTGAAGCTTAGATAACAGATCCCCCTCTAGAAGACCAGTGAGGTACAGAGATTCCTGCACCTCTTCATCCTTCGGCGGAGTTCTCAAAGCGTACGCGAACTGTCGGACCAGCAAAGATGGATTGTAGTTTATGTAGCCCTTCCTGCCTATCAAAGGCACGTTCGGAAACCCGCTGCAGCTGAAGATAATCTCGGTACCCAACCTATCCCTGTCAAACTAGTCAATATCCTCCGCTGCTAGACTCATCAAACGCTCGGACCACTCAGCTGTGGCTGCAGACGAAACAAAGGGACCCCTCTTGGGTAGATGACTATCGAGCCATTTATAAAGCAGGGGAACACAGCACGAGACATTCTTGCCCCTTCTGTTCTCGTTTTTGTAGTGAATAGAATGGTAGACATCTCCTATCAAGGTAGGGACTGGATTCCCTGAAGCAAAGATGCAAAACGCGTCGAAGTCTACAAAGTCGGGCATATTGGGGAATAGAATGGCCATATATGCACATAGCGAGAATGGCGTTGAACACGACCCAACATCCGTCTTTGGCGCACTGCTGAGCCTTACCTACTAAGAACTGCAAGGAGAAACCGAGAACCTTGTTCCAACTAGACAATACCAACTCGGAGGCATCCAGATGAAGTAAAGGAGCTAGACTAGCCAGATCAGGCTCAGCATCCATATGAACAAAAGGCATTTGCCTCTTGATAGGCACACCTAACAAATCAGCATATTCCTCCAGCGTGGGTGCGAGAACAAAATCCTGGAAAGTAAAACATCTCAACGGAGGATCGTAGAACTGCAACAGAGCGTGCAACCCATTCAACTCGAACGCAGAAGGTTTACGAACCAAACTGAGCAATTTTCCGTAAGACTTTCTGAACTCATCTCTCACAGAATCGTCTGCTAAAGCAATCAAACCAGTCAGCTGAACCACATCAGGGGCAGGGAGCTTATAAGCCACAGTCTTCCTCAGAGAACCCATAACAATACAATAGGAGGCAAGAAATCATGAATCGGGGAAAACGGTACCTGCAACACAGACACACGTTAATGAAATGCAAATGAGTATGCAAAGCAATGTAAAATGCAATCATGCAGCAGGAGATCAAGGCAACTGTGCTGTGGAGATTCTGCGTCAACAAAACCATGATGCTGCTCTGTCAAGAACAACCACTATCTCTGATAAGAAGAAAACCCTGGTATCGGACCACAAATCTGCTCTGTCAAGAACACGCACATGAGACCATAAGTTTGCTCTGTCAAGAACAAACATCTGATACAGGACCACTGATGCAGGACCAAAACTCTGCTCTGTCAAGAACAACCATCTGATAATAAGGACCTCTGATCCCAATCAAAACCCGCTCTATCAAGAACAATCATACATTTGCTGATGAGATCCTCAGACCCTAATCATAAACCTGCTATGTCAAGAACAATCATATATATCTCTGGATATAAGGTCCTCTAATACAGGACCAAAGCTCTGCTCTGTCAAGAACAAACATCTGATGATAAGATCCTCTGACCAAAACCTGCTCTATCAAGAACAAACACACATCTCTGAATACCAGGTCCTCTGATACAGGACCTAAGCTCTGCTCTGTCAAGAACAAACATACATCTGATGATGAGAACCTCTGGTACCAACAAAACTGATTCACTGTCAAGAAAACCAGGTAATCTGAAGGTCAAAGTTTCCTGCAATAAACCCAACCCTGCTCACAGGTATGGACCTAAACTGACTCAGGTTCGGCATCCTATGCGTTCATCAGCGTCACAAACATTCAAGAGGGGTAATACGATACCCAGAAGGTGTGGCATCACCAGCTCATGAAGCGGCCTCACTCGGCTGAATCACAAATGATCGGTCCCCAGAGTCGACAATCCTCCAAACCAACAACCCCCTCAACCCAAAGGGTTGAAAAAGAAGCCAACCGGGAAAACCTCGTCTGAGCGTGGATTTCATGAGACACTAGTGCCTGCCAAGAAAGCACGCGCCCACTAATTTCCACAACTAATGCTATATTCACTCAAGCCTGGGTCTGGCTTCTCACTCATCAGAATGCCCCTCCCACAACAGCACAGATAATCATATCATACTGAAAATAAAGTGCGGGAAATAAAAATGCGATAAATAAACACAACCCAACAAGTAATCATACAAGCGCTAGGATTGACTCTCGCAGGGGACGTCGGATCCCCAAACTAACTCGCATACGGGACATTGGATCCCAGGAAACTATCAAGTCCCCAGCAGAGTCGCCAGCTGTCGCTTCCGCGAAAATAAGGTGTCGGCAAAACAGAAGAGTCGCCACCTTTCGTTATTTATCCCTCGGAGCGGGAAAGGAAACGATCGGAAAAACCTGACGAAAAGGTATAAGACAAGGTCATCGCAACCGTTGTTGGGGTTCGGGAGTCGGTTACGCAAGGGGAAGGTATTAGCACCCCTCACGTCCGTCGTACTCGATGGGATCCACGCTTGTTGTGTTTACTGGACGAGTTGGTTTATCTATCTACCTATCAAGGCTGGCTTAAACAGAAAAGGAAATGACTCGGCAAAGCGTCGCGCTTTATGCCTACGTATTCTCATCAGAAAATGAGAAATCAGAGTCAACGTAGTTCGACCTACGACGGGTTTTGGGGAAGGTGGCTCGCCAATACATCAGTATTGTGCCTACGTACTCTCAACAGATATGAGAGATCAGAGCTTACGTAGTTCGGGATGATACGGATTACGGGAATTCAGATTCATCTGTTTTATCGAGTAAGGTTAAACAACAGTTCCAGCAGTTAGGGACAAAGCCTGTTTGTGGTGGCGCTGAAGTTTAACGACACCCTTTTCTTCAGAAAAGCTTCCTTTGAATTATGGGCCCACGGGGCAAAAAGGTTTGAAGTTTGTTTTCTGTCTTTTACGAAAGAAGTGTTTTTTATGGTGTTTGCAATTTCAATCGCACTAAAGACTATGACCTGAGAGTGAATGCGTCGTATGTCACCCAAAGGGTACCATACTAAACATCCAGACTGTTGAAAAGAAACTTTCCAACAATCCTTTCTCAGATAGCTTAAGGCTCGTAACGTACGAAAGAAGTCATTCATGATTACTGTATCTTAAGCTGTTTTGAGATGAGAAGAGAACAGTCTCAACTAAAGGGACTATCAAGTCCTACTGTTGTCATGCCAAGGATTCATCCTATAGTTGAAGTTTGAAACAGGGAACTCCTAGAAGTTATCATGCATAGGTTTCAACCTAAAGTTCTATCATCACTTCCTTATCAAAGGAAATGAGAGTCCTAAGGGATCATGTCAATGATAAATAGAACCAGATAAAGCATAAGCTTAAACAATAAACAGTAAATGACTGTAAAATGCATGCAATGCAAGTGAGGGAGGAAATGTGTGTGGGGCAGCAGCCTCCACAAGCTCATCTCAACCTCAAGCCAGATATGAATAACAGTAATCATACTGAAGAAATAAAACATGCTATCAAGCAAAATACAGTAAACTGCAATCATACAGAAGAAAATGAAATGCTATCAAGCAAAATAAACCACATGGGCAAGGGAGATGGGCTCTACCTAATACCCGCAAGCAAAGCCATACAGTAACAATACAAGCAGAGAGAGCAACTTAACCTCTAGTGAAATCATGCTCCTGGATTAAAGTCAGTCTAATCATGGACTTATTCTAATGCATCAAGCAAATCAGACAAGGCACATCAGCACAGGAAAGAAAACAGACAATAAAGCAGATCAACAACTCTCTCAATTCCAAGCTTCAGCTCTTCTGACAGCAACTCAGTCTTCAGACTTCAACCACCCTTCAAGGCTATCCTCTCTCATGACAAATATCAATTTGCTTCTCCAGGTTTCTACCCAACAACATAAGTTCCAACTTAATCTTCTTCTTCAAGCTTCAGCTCTTCAGTCAATTCCACCTTCAGGCTTCACTCTTAACTACAAGTATCAACTTGATTCCTTCAGGCTCTCAATGAACCAGTGTACAAGTATCAACTTATCCTTTATTCCTCAAGCTTCAGCTCTACACTCAATCTCAATTGAATCCTCTTCATAAGTATCAACTCAGTCTTCAAGCTTTAGCTCTCTTTGCTTTACCAGTATCAACTTGGTCTTCTCTCTTTATCTACAAGCTTCAGCTTCTCAGAGTAGTCTTCAATCACTTAGAAGTGTCAACTTCATCCTTCAATTCTTGCTCAAGCCTCAGCTCTTCATTCAATCTCCATTGGATCTTCAAGTGTCAACTTGCTCTTCAACTTGTCTTCTCAAGCTTCAGCTGCAATGGCAATGCTCCAGGAATCATCCTCTTCCACACTCTTCAATGAAGTCCTCATCTTCAAACTCAAGCCCAACATCTTTCAGGATACTCAAACCAGAAGATAATTGATTTAACAGGAGGAGGGGAAATGATAAACAAGCTTACTGACAACCAAAGGAAGCCTGTAAGGGTTCATCATCATGAGAGACTGGTTCCCTCAAAGTTCTACTTCCCAAATAAAGCCACTCATCCTTCCAAAGGATGGATGTGAATATCTGAGAAGGACTTTTAGTCATTGGGAGGAATGGAAGCACAAGATGCTTTCCACATTTGTGAAAGAAATCATTCTAACTACAAGGCTCTCCCTATGTCCTATCTCCTAATCTTCATCAGACACCTTCAGGCACCAACAAATCCAAAGCTCCAAGCAACTTCAAGCAACTTCAAGCATCCTCCTCTAGTCTTCAACTTGTCTTCAATCTCAACCAAAGGCAAACCAAGCACAAACCCTAATCTAAGGGGACTAAGGAAGCTAAACTAGTTGAATTAGTAAGTTAGGATCACCTAAAACCTAGTACTAAAGTTAGTCCTAACTAAAATACTAAAATCAATTGTAAAATCCTACAAAAATCACTATGGGAACCTATGTCAATCATGACTCTACCATATTATTTAAAAGATCAAATCATCAAATTGGACCTAGAACTAAAATCTACATTACAAGGTATCAAACCTAAAACCCTAAAAGGAAGCATCTAAACATCAATCTAGAAAGCACACCTATTTTCATCACAAAAATGTGAGAAAAATTCTATGGGATCATACATGTCTAACCTAATCACACACAAAAAATTAGGATCAAAATCATCACCAAGAGATCATACAAAATTCCACAAAAATATGCATCAACATAATCATTTTAATATCAATTAAAATATAAAATTCCAATAAAATCAGACATTACATGAAATGAAAATATTTTTTCTCTAAAAAATAATAGACTCAATCATGAGTAGAATGCAAAAAGAATGGGTTTGATTGGATTAATATTCAATTTTATATGAATTTTACAAGTACCATGAATAAAATGAAAATTAAATGAAAATCCAATTAAAATAAACAAGGACACGGTGCAAATAGAAATCAAACTCAGTTCAAAATCTGGGTTGGGCCATCAGCGGGGTGCGAATAGCGCTTAATTCACTAAGCCCAAAATATTGAATAAATGAAACGCATCGTTTCATCATCAGAAATCCTTCACAATTCAACTTTAAAACGTGGCCCTTGGATCAGCTCCCAGTCAAAGGTCAAAACAAGATCTGATGGTGATAACTTCATCTTCTCCATTTCAAACGCCTGAACTTCGCACCCAGCTCCGGCCACCGTCGTTGGAGCTCCGATCATCTCCCTCAACCCTAATTCTCCCTAGAGGCCTCCAATCCAAGAGGTTAAAACATGAATCTCATTCCAAATCTTGCCACGAATTCAACCATACCCATAGTTTCTTCTGAAACCTCAAGAATCACCATCTCCCAATCTCAACCGAAAATGGCAATTCTCCTAATTTGTCTCTAATTGATCAATTAACTATCTGGAATCCATCCTAGGCCATTCTACAATCAATCTAGCACCTTAATTCAACCTAATTCTACCTAAATCATGCTAGGGGAAGAGAGTTACCAACCTGAGAATCTTGGTTGAACAGATGCACAAATCCTCCAAATCAAGCTCTCTATTCTTCTGGACACGATCAAGGAACCTTCTTCTTGCTTCTGTATGCAAAAGAACCAATTGAAAGTGCTTCAATCTTGAAACCCGATGGTGAGTTGCAGGTGCTGAAAATTACTTGCTCATACACGATCTAGCCACCAATTCTTCTTGAAAATGATCTGAAATCACTCCTTGACATTCATGGAAGAAGTATCAATCAAGAAAATGAATGGAAATTGAGGAATTTGGTGAAATCGATTTCAATTTCAATCTAAGAAAACTCAATCTCAAACTAAGCTCAATCCTTCAATGATCACCAACCTCTACAATGGATCCACTCTACTTCTTATATAGATGAAGTTTGGATGATCTAGAACCCTCTAGATCCTTCCAATGAGATTTTCCACTTCTCATGTCATGAGATTTCCAATCATGTATCATGACATGCTCAAATCTGTTTGCAGCTTGAAATTCATCTCAATCTCTTTCAATTTCTCCCCTAGTGACATTTTGGGAGGGTTTAGCTTGCCAAGTTCCTTGCTCATGCCTTGATTTTGAGTTTTGCAAATGTTGCTTAATATGCAAGTAAGTGCTTTTCAAAGCAAGTCCACAATTTAGACCTCAAATCAAAAATGTGGCTAAACCAATGTTTTTAAAAAAAAATTCTAGAGTCAAAATGATATATTACATGCCATGGTTTGGATGTGTAGGTTGAAAATATCAATTTCCAACTTTGGTTTATTTAACTTATGCCCTTATTTTAGGTCATTTTTGCAACTTTGAGCTACAAGCCTTTCCAACATCTCATGACCTCTTTACTAGCCTTAAAACATCATTTTGAACAAGTTTGATGTTGAAGATTTTTCCATTTGAATCTTGGAAATAGGAGTTATGGCCTTATGGTTGAAATGACCTGTAATCTCCAAATGACCAAAATGCCCTTGACTTGTCAAAGCCATAACTTGAGTTCTACAAATCCTATCAAGGACTTATAGTACTCTATAGAAAGCTAAGAAGATAAGGAACAACATTCATGTTGACCAAAAGTTCATAGGAATCATCCTTCTTGGGAAAAGGTTTGATGCAAGTGGGGTAACTTTCAAGGCCCCAGATTCACATACCTCAGATGACCTGTAACTTGTCTGAGTCATAACTTGAGTTCTACAAATCCTATCAAGGACTTATAGTACTCAAATTAAAGCTAAGAATACAACATTCATGTTGGGGGAAAGATGAGATGACAACCATATCTTGAGATAAATTGCCTTGGAGATAGGGGTCAAACTAGGGGATTTTACACTGTCAAGCCTTAGAAACCCTAGCTTGAAACTTCTCAAACTCTTCAATCATGATGAGTTGACCTTGGAATCATCCTTATAACATCTCAATGCATCAATCCATGATCACATGGCCTTTGAATTAGGTCTCAACCTTGTTCAAATCATCAGTTGACTTAGGGTTGACCCAGTCAAACCCTAATTGCACCACTCATGGATGAGCCTTCTTAACCTTGCACAATGACCTGTCTAGGCTTCATGATGGCTTTCAAGACATCTCATAAGCTCTCTCAAGGCTTCAAGTCCACATTCTTGGCTTCAGAATCATCTGAGGAGCTTCCCCATAACTCTCAAGTTAGGAGGCACACACTCTTGGTTTCAACCACTCATTTTGAGAATCTTCTGACTCCTCTGACAAAGATATCTACCCTTGAACACTTGAATAGTCTTTTTGGCTAGCTTCATAGTCTTGTGTAGCTCTTAATTGGTAGTCATACCTCTTGATCTCCTGCATACATGTCAATGCAATGCAAATGCTAATGCTAATGTGAATGAAATGAAACATAAGCTAGGTAAAGAAATGTTGGTCAAATTTTGGGGTGCAACAAAGGGGTCTCGATCGCCTAAACGCGAGAGAAAAAAAGGGTTTCGATCGCACGAGGGCAAGAACAAAGAGGAAGCAGGCTTACGCCTAAACGGGAAGGGACTCGGGACACACACGCAAGAACCTAAGACGTAGGAGCGAATGCGTCGCATGTCACCCAAAGGGTACCATACTAGACATCCTAGACGATTGAGAAGAAACTCCTCAACTGTCATTTCCTACGTATCTAACGATACAGCTCACAACACTCGACGGTTGCCTAAAGACTTGAATAAGATGATGTTGAACGAAGCGGCTCCGTTGGCTCCTGACATGCGCGCAAGCTCCATTCCAATCTTCTCCTCTCCGGATCCTTGACGATAACGCTCGAATCAAGACCAATGTAACGCTTAGACCGTCATGGTTCAACTTATACAAGAAATCAAACTCTCAGAGGTAGCGTATTGATGTCCGTGTCAAAGACAAGATAGAGAAATGATATCGACAATCATTCTCCAATTGAATCGTGTCACACGACCATCCAGAAACAAAATCAAAGATAAAATCGGATAGGAAACGAAAATAGGAGAGAAATCCAACGACAAAATGGAAATAATAGTCTACTCCTAAAATACGGCAATTAAATTCTACTAGAAAATATTATAAAGAAATTAAAAGGAAATTGCATATGAAAATAGCATAAAACAACTCTATCTAAATCCCTAATATCCTAAAGAAAATAGAAGTTCTATATTAAAATCTATAATATTCTATAATTTGCTATAAAGAAAATAGAATGAAAAAACTATACTAAAGTCTTTATAATACCCTATAACAAAATAGAATTAAAATCTATATTAAATCTATGTTCTATACTATGCTAATAATATTCTAAGACTATGAGCTATAATCCCTAAGGAAAAATAAAATCTACAATTATTACAAGCATACCTCCAATACAAGAGAAAAATTAAATTGCAAGGGGAGGGGGGTACAATCTGCAAAACTGGGGTATGCAGTAAACAAAAAACCCACCATTGGGCCCTAAGCCCACAATACAATAAAGTCAGAAAAAACAAAATAAAAATGAAGGTCCCAGGGGGGGGGGGACGCGCCAGGACTGGGGTGTAAACCAGTAAAACAATGAATTGGGCCTCAGCCCATCACCAACTTCATCAGCAAAAAAAAAAGAAACAGGGATGAGGGTGAATGTTTGAAACGGGGGTATAGACCCAGCAACACAGTTTGGGCCACAAGGCCCACTCAACCCAACGGAGAGGGTTTCCTTGTCTCCCTCACTTCTCCTCAATCCAACTTCGGAAACCCTAACATCTTCTCCCTAACCTCACCGCCGCCGGCGCTCTCACCACCTCTCTGTCTCCGTTCAAAGCACAACTCTATCCACCCATACTCCCTTCTTCCACTCCTTCAAACACTACCCTTCCCTTCTCCGATCAACAACCCAAAATCTTCTCTCTCACACCTTCTTCGTTTGAAACTCGTGAAAAGAACTGGAGATTCTGAGAGACGCGAGGAACATTGTTTAGAGGATTATTGTTGGAATGACGAAGCGAAGTGGTGGACGAATCTGGGGAACGAGGAAGATCTTGATGAATTCGAACTCGAAGGTTGAGGTTCCCTTGTTGAAGATCTGGAGATCTATGGTGTTTGGAAGTTGAAGGTTCTTGAGAACTTTGAAGAACACGCATGAAGGTTCGTTGAAAATGTTAAAGAACAACGGAAGATTGGTCTGAAGATCTTCGAAGAGAATCTGATGAACATCTGCGAAGCTTAGACGAACCAAGATGGCGAGATCTGGAAACAGTTGAAGGGATGAAATTCTTGAGTATTTCTGGAAAAGTTTGATGAACGATTGATCTGGATGAACGTATGATGAAGTTCTGGAGAAAGTTCTGGGGATTTCTCGAAGATGAACACGAAGAGTGTTCTTGAAGTTGGATGAAAATCGTTGATGAAGATCTTGAAATCTGGCAAAATCTGGACGAAGATCATGATGAAGTTCGTATGAAGTTGGAAGGAGGAATCTGGAGAAGTATGAAGGTGGTGATGAACACGATGAGATTCCGGCAAGATTTCCGGCGAAGTTGAGTGAAGAGGATGAATGGAGAGGACGATGATGGTTGATGATTATGGAGAAACGGATGAGTGGATGAAGATTCCGGCGAAAACGCAGTTTCCGGCGAAAACAAACGGTTACCGGCGACCGTTGCGGTGGTACCGGCGGCGGCTGCATGGCCGGCCGGCGAGGGTGAAAGTGGTGGGACACGTGGGGCTACGCATGGCTGGTGGGAGTGAGGTGAAGCCACGTGTGAGGACGGGTGGCAGGGAAGTGTGGGGTCTGTGGAGTGAGGTGGAAGGAAGAGAAAACACACGCGTGGACTACTTATACGCATGACATGTGGCAGTGTACTGGACTGTGGCAAACTGGGCCTCCAAAACGACCTATGGGCCCACGCAAATTGATTAACTCTGATTAATATTGAAAACTGGATTAACTAATGGATTAAGACTCCTAATTAAAACGAAATTAATACTACTGCAGATTAATAGTGATAATTAATGACTAAAAGCTCTATTAAATTCAGACTTAGACTCTAATGATTATCTAATTAAAACCCAATTAAAATGCAAAACGAAATTAATCCTAAGTAATTAAAAAACACTAATCAAATCTCCTAATTAATCCTAATTAAAGAAAGATTAAAACCTAATTAACTTCTATTAATTCTAAAAAAACATTAACTTCAATTAACTCTATTAAAAAACCAATTGAAAATCTACTTAATATCTAAAAACAAAAATCTATTTAAAAAAGAAATATCTATTTAAAATTCTAAAAAACTATTAAATTCTATAAGAAAAATATTAAAAATTCCTATTTAATATCTAGAAAAATTCAAATAAATCTATTAAAAACTATTAAAATCTATTTAAAATCTAGAAAATAAAAGGGAAAATTCTAAAAATGCCAGGAAGCCAATTAAATCGATTAGAAAACAAATGCGCAACTATAGCGAAATAAGCGGTAAAAACCGGACACCGAAATGTCCTAAAAAATAACAGCGAGAGCTGAAAACACCAGGATGAGCACAAATTCTCAAAATAAATCCTCGTATTCGAACTGGCCTGGAATGCCTGAAACGCCAGGGGAGGCTGTAATCCCGATAAAATCAGTCTGACTGCAAAAATGCAATGGATGCGGTATGTGAATGCGAATGCAAAATGCGTCGAAATATATACCATATGTGGGAACCGGTTGGTCAAAATTTGGGGTGCAACACCTGCAGAACACAAACGAAACAAAACAAATCTACACAACAAGATCTATCCCGGTTAGTATCCGTGACATTCATTCAGTCAATTCGAAGGTTTAGCAATTATTGGCAAGGGTCAGCAAGTTTATGTACACACAAGTTTATCAAAAACATCGGCGCTTTTCACAAACAAAACAGTAAAGAACAAGCATCAAATACTGAATAACATGCTTTATTGATAACATGCCTGTAAATAGGCAAAATTTTGTACACTAGATGCAACTCCTGAAAAGAGGAAGTTACACACAAGCAAAATACAAATATACAGAAGCACAAAGAAAATTTGTATACATGTCAGCAACATGGTGCAGACGAACATCATGAGCTGATCCTCCTATGACTCGCCTGACTCTGACGCTTTCCCGATACTCGACCTTCAGAAAAGATTATTTTGGATATACGACCCTCAGGTACTCCCAAACCACTAAGCAACGCAGTATCAAACTCGGACCGCAGTCATTTGCTTTTTCAAATCCCTAACTTTTGCGTGAACCGCCCTTTGCGAGTTTTCAATTCACTGGGATACCCTTTTTTGCCGAAGTCGCCCTTTTCAGGTTTTCAACTTCGCGGGTGTACATCTTTTTTCAATTTTATCCCTAACTTTTGGCCGAACCTTTTATTCCCTTTTTTATGGTTCGCCGGGATGCCCCATTTTTGTCTGGACTTTCTTTTTTCTGTCCAGCGGGTCTCTTTAAGCAAAGTATTTTTTAACTGCGTCCGAGTTTACAGGGGATGTAAAATCCTCACCATCCATGGTGGACAACAATAAGGCTCCTCCAGAGAAAACCTTTCTAACGACATATGGACCTTCATAGTTGGGAGTCCATTTGCCCCTGTGATCTGATTGTGGTGGGAGATCTTTTTCAGCACAAGATCGCCCGTCTGAAAGCTTTGAGGACACACCTTTTTATCATAAGCTTTCTTCATCCGGCTTTGGTACAACCGGCCATATGCTAGAGAAGCCAATCTCTTCTCATCCATCAAACTGAGTTGATTTAGTCTATCCTTTACCCATTCCGCCTCATCAAGTTGGACATCGCGCAAAACCCTCAAAGAAGGAATCTCAACCTCCAATGGTAGGACAACCTCCATACCATATACCAATGAAAAAGGAGTTGCCCTGGTTGATGTGTGTATCATCGTACGATAACCGTGCAAAGCAAAAGGCAACATATTATGCCAGTCCTTGTAGGTCACAACCATCTTCTGAACGATCTTCTTTATGTTTTTATTGGTAGTTTCAACATCGCCATTCATCTTGGACCGATAAGGAGAAGAGTTGTGATGTTCAATCTTGAAACTCTGGCACAAATCCTTCATCATCTTGTTATTCAAATTCGAACCGTTATCGGTGATAATCCGCTCCGAGATTCCATATCTGCAGATAATATCCTTCTTGATAAATCTGGCTACCACCTGCTTGGTAACATTAGCATACGACGCCGCTTCAACCCATTTGGTGAAGTAATCAATAGCTACCAAGATAAAACGATGTCCGTTGGATGCCGTGGGCTCAATTTTTCCAATCACATCAATTCCCCACATGGAAAAAGGCCAAGGTGATGACATAACATTCAGAGGGCTCGGAGGCACATGAATCTTGTTCGCATAAATCTGGCATTTATGACACTTCTTTGCAAATTTGAAACAATCTGTTTCCATTGTCAACCAATAATATCCTGCTCGTAATAACTTTCTCGTCATTGCATGTCCGCCGACATACGTGCCAAATGTGCCTTCATGGATTTCTTCCATGAGCAACTTAGCCTCTTTCTCGTCCACACATCGCAACAACACCAAGTCGTGGTTTCTCTTGTACAAAACACCATCCGGATTCAGATAGAAATTGCCAGCCAATCTCCTAAGAGTCTTCTGATCACGACTGGATGCCCCAGCCGGATACTCTTGGTTCTTCAGGAAATTCTGGATATCATAATACCACGGTTTGCCATCGGAAGCTTCCTCAATGGCGAATATGAAAGCGGGCCTATCAAGGCGAGAGATAACTATCCTGGGAGCCTCATTCCAGAAGTTAACTTTATACATCGAAGACAAAGTCGCGAGAGCGTCTGCCATCTGATTTTTTGCTCGTGGTACATGGTGCAATTCCACCTTGTCAAAGAAAGGTAATAACCTTCTTGCATAATTCATATACGGTATCAGATTGGGCTGGCGAGTCTCCCCCTCTCCCTTGATCTGGTTCACAACTAGAGAAGAGTCTCCGTACACATAAAGATTTTTAATTCTCAGATCAATAGCTTCTTCGAGCCCCATAATGCACGCTTCGTATTCGGCCTCATTGTTGGTAACTAGAAAGGTCAATCTAGTAGTGAATGGGATGTGCAACCAATGAGGAGTAGTAATGATTTCCCCTAGTCCACTTCCGTATGAATTAACGGCATCGTCAAATATCAATTGCCATTTGGAACCCATCACTGGACCTTCATCAGGCAACGGCTCCTCACAGTCCTTCATTTTTAAGTACATGATATCCTCGTCAGGAAAATCAAACCTCATCGGCTGGTAATCATCAATTGGCTGCTCAGCTAGGTACTCTGACAGAACACTACCTTTAATAGCCTTTTGAGAAACATATTGAATATCGTATTATGTCAATACCATCTGCCATCGGGCAATTCTTCCGGAAAGTGCTTGCTTTTCAAACACGTATTTGATTGGATCCATCTTTGAAATTAACATGGTTGTATGATTTAGGATATATTGCCTCAAACGTTTGGCAGCCCAGGCTAGCGCACAACACGTCTTTTCGAGCATTGAGTAACGAGACTCATAATCTGTGAACTTTTTACTCAAGTAGTAAATCACATGCTCTTTACGTCCAGTCTCGTCATGTTGACCGAGAACACAACCCATACTTTTCTCAAGAACCGTCAAATACATAATCAAAGGTCTCCCGCCTACTGGGGGTATCAATATTGGAGTTTCCTGCAAATATTCTTTTATTTTTTCAAACGCCTTTTGACAATCTTCATTCCAGGTCACAGCCTGATCTTTTTTCAACAACTTGAATAATGGCTCGCACGTGGCCGTTAGATGAGATATGAACCGAGTAATGTAGTTCAACCTCCCTAAAAAACCACGAACCTCTTTTTCTGTTTTCGGCGTTGGCATTTCTTGTATTGCTTTTATCTTAGCAGGATCAACCTCAATTCCTTTTTTGCTCACAATAAACCCCAATAGCTTACCAGATCTCACCCCGAAGGTGCACTTGTTAGGATTCAGCCTCAGCCTGAAAATCCTAAGCCTTTTGAACAATTTCAGAAGATTGACCAAATGTTCTTCCTCCGTCTGGGATTTGGAAATCATATCATCAACATAGACTTCAATCTCTTTATGCATCATGTCATGAAAGAGTGTTGTCATAGCTCGCTGATATGTTGCCCCGACGTTCTTCAAACCAAAGGGCATCACTTTGTAGCAGAACGTCCCCCACGGGGTGATAAAAGTTGTTTTCTCCATATCATTCGACGCCATCTTTATCTGATTATAGTCCGAAAAGTCGTCCATGAAGGAAAACACGGAGAATTGAGCGATGTTGTCGACCAGCACATCAATATGAGGAAGTGGAAAGTCGTCTTTTGGGCTCGCCTTATTTAAATCTCGATAGTCCATGCACATCCGCACCTTACCATCTTTCTTTGGTACAGGTACTATGTTGGCGACCCATGAGGGATAAGTTGTGACAGCTAGGAAACCGGTGTCCCACTGTTTCTGAACTTCCTCTTTAATTTTCATAGCCATATCTGGTCGAGTTCTTCTGAATTTTTGCTTAACCGGCGGACATTCCTCACGCAATGGCAGACGGTGAACCACCATATCAGTATCCAAACCAGGCATGTCTTCGTAAGACCAAGCAAAGATATCACTGTACTCCCGCAACATCTCGATAAGCCTTTGCTTGATATCACTTTGCAGTGCAGCCCCTATCCGGATATTCCTGACAACCTCTTTGGACCCCACGTTCATAATTTCAATTTCCTCCTGATGAGGCAGAATGATTCTCTCTTCTTGTTTCAAAAGTCGAGTCAGCTCTTCTGATAAGTCACTATCCTCAACAATCTCTTCTTCTGCTTGAAATATCGGGTGCTCGAAGTCGAAGCGAGTCATAGGAAGTTCGTGATCGGTGTCGTCTGAAATATGAATCCTGCAATGAGAATGGTTAAATGTTTCAACAGAGTACACACATAAGCAGGTAGCTCTAAAAACAGAATCACTATGGTTCGTGATCGGTGTCGTCTGAAATATTAATGATTAAACAAAGTACACACATAAGCAGGTAGCCCTAAAAACAGAATCACTATGTCCCGGGTAAGACACATGATTATACAATAATTGAGAAAACAAATCATTACTGTTTTGTAGTCACTGGGACAAGTTCCTGGATAGACCAGTTGCACAGATTCTGTCCTGGCACGCCGGGCTTGATCCACGAGTCTATATCGCAGTTACTATCTCCGTCTTCAGCATCGGAAACATCATTGATCGTTTCATAACAGACCCCACCTGGAGTGATCACCACTTGTCCTTTGAACTTTGGCACGCCTGATGCGGAAGGTGACGATGTCGGGCGATACCCCAACCTAAACTTGTCCATCTTGACAGGAATTTCTAAGACTTGGCCCCATCTTTTGGTTTCTCCAGCATGAACCACTGCCTAAGCGTCTTTGTACGAAGACATGGCCACCTCTGGCCCTTTGACGGGAACATGAGACGTGTCCTTGATCTGCAACCCCTCGAAGGCTTGGCATGGCGTCTCATGGATCTCCCCATCCAATTAGACGTACTTGAATGACGAAAGATGACTAACCAGAATGTCCTCCTCTCTGCAAATAGTAACAACACTGTCTCCGACCACGTATTTAAGCTTCTGATGTAGCGTGGATGTCACAGCCCCTGCAGAATGTATCCATGGTCGCCCAAGTAAACAGCTGTAAGCTGGATGTATGTCCATGATATAGAACACGGTGTCAAACACTTTCGGCCCGACCTGGAGTGGCAACGTTATGGACCCAAACACCGACCTTCTGGTCCCATCAAAAGCTCTCACGACCAAGTCACTTGGCGTGCATATGATTCCTCGGATATCTAGCTTCATCATAGCCTTCTTAGGCAAAACATTCAAAGATGATCCGGTGTCTACAAGAATGTGCGACATAACAGTGCCCCGACATTCCACTGAAATGTGCAAAGCCATATTATGGTCCCGACCTCTAGGCGTCAAATCAAAATCAGTAAATCCCAGGCTGTGGCCGGCATTCACATGCGCCAGTACCCCCTCAAGCTGATTAACAGTTACTTCCTGAGGTACAAAATACGTGTCCAAGATTTTTAATAAGGTATTCCGATGGGCCTCGGAACAAAGCAACAATGATAGTATTGAAATTTTGGAGGGCATCTGCTGCAAGTGCTCCACAATCTTATAGTCACTTTTGTGAATCAACCTCATAAAATCTTCTGCATCCTTGACCGATGTTTCTTTTTCTTCCAACTGGGAAGGTCCTCCTTCATTCACTTTGGCTTTGCCTTTAGCAATCCTCTTAGCCTCGATTTCAGGTGAAGTGAAGATTCTACCACTTCGGGTCATACCTCCCGCTCCAACAATATTGTCCACTGCCCCTGCTGGCTGGCTATCCACATTAATCTTTTCCCCGTTGCAAAAAGCTTCCAACCCATAATTCCACGGAATAGCTTTCGTACTTTCATAAGGAACGGGCCCTGCTTTCATTATCGTGATAGTTGGCCGCTTGGCGGGCGCTGATATTGTAATAGTCTTTCGTGGAATTGTAATTGTTGCGACCTCACCCTGCTTTTCACATGTTACCTCACCAAGTTTTTCAACAGCAGTGCGGTCAAACTGCAAAGTTCCCTCATCAATCATGGCCTGAATACCCTTCTTCAAATCAATACAGCCCTCTGGTCGGGTCCAACAATCCAAAGAGTACTCATCACATCCGGGAAAGACCCCTGCTTTCAACAATATGCTTTTAACATAGCCTAAAGGCGTCTTCAGATCATTTACGTCCATAACCAAATCCAGATCTTCTTCTATTAGAATAGCATTCGCTCCATGATTCGGCATTGGTTTCTGTACAATGTTGGGACCATCCTGACTAAAGTTAATGACTTTACTATCAATCAAATCTTGGACTTTATGCTTAAAAGCATGACAACTCTCGATATCATGTCCGGGTGCCCCAGAATGAAATTCACACTGCTTACTAGTATCATACCCGTAAGGAAGCGCCCCAGTGGGTGGTGTTGCACCCTAAAATTTTACCAACATTTATTTACCCATCAAGTGTTTGAAAGTTGATACCTTCATCAGAAAGTTCAAGAGATCCTCAGAGGAATTGGTTGAAACCAAGGTTATGTGTCTCCTAACTTGAGAGTTGTGGGAGCTCCTCAGATGATTCTGAGACTTTGAGAATAAACTTGAAGCTTTGAGAAAGTTTATGAGATGTCTTGATAGCCATCATGAAGCCCATAGAGGTCATTATGCAAGAATTCAGAAGATTCAACCATGAATGGTAGAATTAGGGTTTTGACTGGGTCAATCCTAGATCAGCTGAAGATTTGGAGAAGGTTGAGACCTAATACAAGGGCCATGAGATCATGGAATGATGTATGGAGATGTTATAAGGATGATTCCTAGACCAACTCATCATGATTGAGGAGTTTGAGAAGTTTTGAGTTAGGGTTTCTAAGGATTGTCAGTGAAAACACCCTAATTTGATCCCTGTCTTCCAGGCAGTTTTAGCTCAAGATGTGATTGTAATCTCATCTTCCCCGCAACATGAATGTTGTAGAGCTTGTTCTTAGCTTTGATTTGAGTGGTAGAAGTCCTTGATAGGATGTGCAGAGCTCAAGTTATGGTTTTGACAAATTACATGTCATCTGAAGTATGTGAATCTGGGTCTTTGGAAGTCACCCAACTTGCAGACAACTTTTGCCCTAGTAGGATGATTCCTATGATCTCTTGGTCAACATGAATGTTGAATAGCATCTTCTTATCTTTCTATAGAGTACTATAAGTCCTTGATAGGGTTTGTAGAACTCAACTTATGGTTTAAACAAGACAGGGGTATTTTGGTCATTTGGTGATTATAGGTCATTTTAAGCAAAGGCCATATCTCCTATTTCCAAGCCTCAAATGAAAAAACTAAAAACATCAAAGTTGTTCAAAATGGCATTTTAAGCCTAGAAAAGTGGTCATGATTTGTTGAAAAATCTTGTAGCAAGGATTTACAAGATTGGGTAAAAATGACCTAAAAATGACTTATAACTTAAATGAATCCAAGTTGGAAATTGGTTTGGGAGATGTACAAATCCAAAATAGGTCATCCAATATGTCATTTTGAATCCAAACATCATTTTAGAAACAATGGTTCAAATATATTTTTGATTTGAGGTCTTAAAATGGAGGTTACTTTGTAATGCTCATGCTTGCATATTAAGGAACCTTTGCAAAACTTCACACAAGCCAAAGATAAGCTTGTTTTTCACACATTCCCTTCCAATATCTCACAAGGGGAGATTTTAAAGCAAGATTGAAAGTCTTAATGCATGAAAGGAGATAATACCACATATCATTACAAGAGAATTTCCATCACTTTCTAAATGATTCTAAAAGTTTCTAGATGAATCTAGACTCTTCCATTAGTTTCTATATATTGGTTTGATCACAATGAAGGAAAAAGTTGGTGAAAGTTGGTGAATTCATTGGTGAAGAGTGAAGGAGAAAGGGGATTTCAAAGTTTCTTCAAAATTAAGCAAGCTTCCATTTCTTCATCTACAAGCTCTCTTCCTCAAGCTTCTTGCAAACAGAACCCTATCCACCATTGGAGGAGCATCTGGAAGAGATTACAAGCCCTGAATCAAGCCCTAACATCACTCACCATTTATATTTGACAGGTTGGTGTTCTTCATCATGGCTCCTTATTTAGGTGCTTTCTGTTAGAATTCTAGGTGTAAAGATAACATGCTAGGTTAGTAGATGATTTTCTGAGGATTTGAGAGAGATCCATGGAGTTTCGTGGCAGGGTGCCATTTCTTGAAAGTTCAAGAACAAGCCGTGTATGAAGATTTAGTGATCATGATATAGTGCAGATTGGTTAGGGTAATGTGTAGAGCAAGTTTATGCCATTAGATTTGAGTTTAACCAGAGTTGATCACAGAGAAAATGTTGAAACCCTAATGTTCATGCGTTCTATTAGAGTGATACAAGATGTTTCAGTGAAAATTATTGGCACCATCGTGTTCTTGGCAATCAGTAGGTCATCTTTGCTTTTGGAAGTTTCGAATTCCATCAAGTAATCATGGAGAACAACCAGGTTGAAGATTCGTGTATGAACTCTGTTGAACCTGAAACCCTAGTGACATTTGGAGAAGACGATCCCTCCACCGTTAGATCGTCTCAGATGTTTGACTCTTTCATTCCATCGCACGGCCAGGATTTAATTTCAAAACGGAGGGAAGGATTCAAAGCAATACGCAGCGTTTAACTTAAATGAAGGTTTTGGGCCTCAGTAGAATTTGATACTCACACCCCACCCAGGAGCCCAATCCAAAAATGAACTTAAATTGGTTGCTATTCGTACCGTCGCTTTTTCAATTTTCCTTTAATTTTTCTTTTATTTTCTGATAGTAATTGGGCCCAGGCGCGCCATGCTAGGCGCACCCCCCCTTCCTGGGCCCATCATAGAAACAACTAGGGCGCAGTTATGTTTAACACCCCCCATCCCATTTATGTTAATTCTTTGATTTTCATTTCTTTTAATTTTTCTTGCATATTATAAAAATCATATAAAAATGAAAAATGATTGTTTTTTTAATCCTTGTTTTTTCTATATGTTCATAATTTTGTCTAGAAAAATATCAATAAATAAAATTGGCATTTTATTTCCTTTTAATATTTTTAGTATATTTTTTATTTAAATAGCTTTTTATAATGTTTTAGTTGATACTCAATTTTGTAGAATTTCTTTTAGGTCTTCCCTTAGGATTTTTGAGCCATTCTTTTTGGCATAGTTAGATATTGAATCATAGTTTCCCATAGGATTTAATTCCTGATTTTTAGATTAAAATTTGATTAGTTTGTTAAGCATAGTCTTAGTGTACTCAAAATTAGGGTTTTAGGTTGCATAAGTAGACTTAACAATTTTGTTTTGGGTTTTTAGGGCAAGATTAGAGTATGGGGAATATATGGGTTAAGGGTAAGTATGTATAGAATCCCCTAGAATTTTTCTAGAATATTATATAGTATTTTTGAATGTATGGTTAGCATGTGTGTTGCTTAAGGGCATAATTTGTATTGTTTTGCTTTCTTTTCTTCTCCTTTGAGTGTGTGAGCCTTGAAGATTGAGTTGAAGACCTTGTGGATCATCATTGAAGACTTTGAAGACCTTGAAGAGGAGCTTAGTTTTAGCTTTTGTTTGTTCTGCTTATAGGATCATAAGTACATAGGTAGAGCTTTAGATAGAATAATTCCATTCAATAAACAAGGAGTGTCTTGTTCACCTCCTTCCTTCTCTATGATATAAAGTCCCTTAAGGGTATTCACCTCTCTCCTTTGGAGGGATTAGTGACCTTGCCCTAGGAGGTAGAACTTTGAGAGAGCCTTTCTTTTTGATGTTAAGTCCTTAATGGCATCCTTTGGAAGTCAGTGAGCACTCTAACATCCTCACCTCATCTTGTTGATTGAATTTTGTTGGAGCATTTGGGTTGTTGAAGATAAAGAAAGCAATGAAGAGTATTGAAGATTTGATTGAAGATCTAAAAGCCATTGAAGATAGAAGCTGAAGCTTTGAAGAGGATGAATCCCTGAAGACTGCCATTCCAGCTGAATCTTGAAGAGCATGAAGATCAAGTTGATACTTGAGTATCCCTGAAGATGGTGAAGCCTGAAGGTGGAGCTGATCAAGAAGCTGAAGCTTAAGGGAGAAGATGAGTTGATACTCATGTTGTAGGGTTGATACCTGGAGAGCAATTGATGATTGAAGTCTGAAGACTGAGTTGCTGCTGGAGGAGCTGAAGCTTTCTTCTGTTTTTTCTTTTATGTATTGTGTGTTTTGTTTGATTTGTCTGTTGCATTAGATTAAGTCCACATAGAATAAGTTCAGTCTAGGAGCATGATTGCATTAGAGGTTGAGTTGCTCCCTCTGCTTGTATTGTTATTGCGTGGCTTTGCTTGCGGGTATTCGGTAGAGCCCAGCTCCCTTGCCCATGTGTTTTGTTTGCCTGATGGCATTTCATTTCTTTTATCTGTATGATTGCAGTTTACTGTTTATTGCTTGATAGCATGTTGTTTATTTCAGTATGATTACTGTTATTTCATGACTGGCTTGAGGTTGAGATGAGCTTGTGGAGGCTGAAGCCCCACACACATTTCCTCCCTCACTTGCATTGCATGCATTTTACTGTTAAGCTGATGCTTTGTCTGTTTTGGTGTATCATTGACATGATCCCTTAGGACTCTCATTTCCTTTGATAAGGATTTGATGATAGACTTTTAGGTTGAAACCTATGCATGACAACTTCTAGGAGTTCCCTGTTCAAACTTCAACCATAGGATGAATCCATGGCATGATAACAGTAGGACTTGATAGTCTCCCTCCTAGTTGGGCCTGTTCTCTTCTCATCTCGAAACAGTTTAAGATACAGTAATCATGAATGATTTCTTTCGTACGTTACGAGCCTTAAGCTATCTGAGAAAGGATTGTGGGAGAGTTTCTTTTCCACAGTCTGGATGTTTAGTATGGTACCCTTTGGGTGACATGCGACGCATTCACTCTCAGGTCATAGTCTCTAGTACGGTTGAAATCGCAAACACAATAAAAAACACTTCTTTCGTAAAAACAGGAAATAAACCGTAGTTTCCCGAACTACGTGAGCTCTGATCTCTCATACCTGTTGAGAGTACGTAGGCACAAGATGGCGATGTCTTGGCGAGCTACCTTCCCCCATAACCCTTTGTAGGCCGAACTACGTTGACTCTGATTTCTCATTCTCTGATGAGAATACGTAGGCATAAAGTGCGACGCTTTGCCGAGTCATTTTTCTTTTCTTTTTCAGCCAGCCTTGATAGGTAGATAGAATAAAACCAACCCGTCCAAGTAAACAAACAAGCGAGGATCCCGTCGAGTACGACGGACGTGAGGGGTGCTAATACCTTCCCCTTGCGTAACCGACTCCCGAACCCAGACAATGGTTGCGATGGCCTTGTCTTACCCTTTTTCGTCAGGTTTTTCCGATCGTTTCCTTTCCCGCTCATATGGATAAATAACGAAAGGTGGCGACTCTTCTGTCATGCCGGCACCTTATTTTCGCGCAAGCGACAACTGGCGACTCTGCTGGGGACCTCTTCCCTATGCATTTGGGATCCAACGTCCCTTAAGAGAGTCAATCCTACCGCTTGTATGGTTACTTGTTGGGTTGCGTTTATTTATCGCATTTTTACTTCTCGCGCTTTATTTCCCGCATGTTATTTTCAGTATAATATGATTATTTGTGCTGTTGTGGGATGGGAGTTCTGATGAGTGAGAAGCCAGACCCAGGCTTGAGTGCACCATAGAATTAGAGTGGAAACTAGTGGGCGCGTGCTTGCTTTGCAGGCACTAGTGTCTCATGAAATCCACACTCAGACGAGGTTCATCCGGTTGGCTTCACTTTCAACCCTTTGGGTTGAGACGGTTGCTGGTTTGGTGGATTGTCGACTCTGGGGACCGATCATTTGTGATTCAGCTAAGTGAGGCCTCTTCAAGACTTGATGATGCCACTCCTTCAAGGAATCGTATCATCAGTTTTGAAAGTCTGTGACGTTGATGAACGCATAGGATGCCGTACCTTGAGTCAGTTTAGGTCCATACCTGTGAGTGGGATTGGGTTTATTGCAGGAAACTCTGACCTTCAGATTACCTGGTTTTCTTGACAGTGAATCAGTTTTGTTGGTACCAGGGTTTCCCAGTTGCAGATTTGTCTGTTCTTGATAGAGCAGGTTTTGATCAGAGGATCTTATCATCAGGTGTATGTCTGTTCTTGATAGAGCAGGTTTTGATCAGAGTATTGTCATCAGTGGTTTGTCCTTGATAGAGCATACTTTGGGGTCAGAAGATCTCATCAGCAGATGTTGTTTGTTCTTGATAGAGCAGATTTTGAGTGGGGTCTGAAGACTTCATCAGTAGATATTTCTTGATCATACATCCGAGGTCCTTATTATCAGACATTTGTTCTCAACAGAGCAGAATTTTGATCTTATGTATATGGTCCTATTAGATGGTCGTTCTTAGCAGATCAGTTTAGTGGTCTTACACCGGGGTTTTCTTCTCATCAGTAATTGTTGATACAGAATCTCCACAGCAGCTATCCGGATATATTATTGCATGCCTGCATTTTGCATTAGTTTGCATGTTCATTTGCATGCCATTAACGTGTGTCTGTGTTGCAGGTACCGTTTCCCCGATCTAGGATTTCTCGCCTCTGTAATACCCCAAATTTTACCCTTATATTTAGTCAGTCATTTCGCATAGCATCTCATCTGTGCATCTGCTAACCACTATCAAGTCTTGAAGTATGAAGAAGTTCATTTACCCTTTAGTAAAAGAAGGAGCGGAATCATATTCAGGAGAGCACGATCTTGAAGTATGAGGAAGTTCATCTACCCTTTAGTAAAAGAAGGAGCGGAATCATATTCAGGAGAGCACGATCTTGAAGTATGAGGAAGTTCAATTTACCCTTTAGTAAAAGAAGGAGCGGAATCATATTCAGGAGAGCACGATCTTGAAGTATGAAGAAGTTCATTTACCCTTTAGTAAAAGAAGGAGCGGAATCATATTCAGGAGAGCACGATCTTGAAGTATGAAGAAGTTCATTTATCCTTTAGTAAAAGAAGGAGCGGAATCATATTCAGGAGAGCACGATCTTGAAGTATGAAGAAGTTCATTTACCCTTTAGTAAAAGAAGAATCAGAATCGTATTCCAGGCGCCGACCTTAAATATGAGAAAATTTATATATCAGATAAGCAGCAGCCTCTTTATTTGAGTGCTTATTCATTTTTGCATAAGTCCCTTCCAACGATAAGTGACAGTTCTCCCTCGAGAAGCTTATCAGGGCATTTCCCATCAAAGTCCATTTATTTTGGCATACAGCCGGTTTTTACCCTGTATATTTGCTACGGATTCCCGAAAAGGTCCGTTTGATCCCATCACGAAGGATAGTTTACAGAAGCTTGGATGTTATTCTTTGCTCAATGCTCCAGCATTCTGTAATCGATCTTGCAGTCGTGTAGGTCCAGTCTTATTATTAGACATTCCCAAGTGGAGTTCATCTCATAGGTGCCATCTCCATTTAAGGATCTCGCTCTTAAAGTCCATTTATTTTGGCATACAGCCGGTTTTTACCCTGTATATTTGCTACGGATTCCCGAAAAGGTCCGTTTGATCCCATCACGAGAGATAGTTTACAGAAGCTTGGATGTTATTCTTTGCTCAATGCTCTAGCATTCTGTAATCGATCTTGCAGTCGTACATGATCCAGTTTTACTTTTAGATTCCCCAGTGGAGGCCGTCTCATAGGTGCCATCTCCATTTGAGAATCCCGTTCCAGTTCTAAAAATGACAATTGGTCGTGTTCGCACCAGTTGACCATCATTTTAGAATCCCTCAGTGTTGTACTGTGTCCCAGCGCGTCATTTTCCCAGTGTGTTCTTCTCGTAGCGTCTGTCCCTGTGTCGTCATATTCGTCAACATTTTCACATTCATCATTCCAGCATACACATCATATCATATTCATGGCATCGTCTACATTAGTCTGTTCTCGCTTTGTCCATAGCATTGCATATCGCCACATATAAGGGCAAAATTTTCGGTTATCTATATTTAAATCCCTCCACCATGATTCCTCGAGTCTCCGCCACTCAAATCATCCGGTGTAGCTATTTAAATAGGGGCAACTGTAATACCCCAAATTTTACCCTTATATTTAGTCAGTCATTTCGCATAGCATCTCATCTGTGCATCTGCTAACCACTATCAAGTCATGGAGGTGTTTGTTTTGCAGGATTGGTTCCAGGGGTATTTTGGTCATTTTACGTGGATTCCGCTAATTCTTTGAAGACGGGCTGTTACTGAGCTTTGAGACACTTGAGACACTATTTCTGAGGCATTTATTTATCACATGGTTTGATTATATCAAGGCGTCAATCCGATGTGTTCGGTATCGAAATTTGTCGGACACAACTGGATTTAAGGTCCATTTCATCGCTCATGGTTTATTTCCATCATTCTGTGATCGATCTTGGATTTCTGAAAAGTCCATTCGATCCCATCACGAAGGATAGTTTACAGAAGCTTGGATGTAATACCCCAAATTTTGCCCTAAGATTTGTCATCGCATTTCATTGCATTTTTATTGCATTTAATCAATTACTAACAAATTTGTGTAGTCGTTTGACTTTTTGCAGGTAAATATCATATGGCATGCATTTTTTTTCTAATAAATAAAATGGCACAATTGGCAAGAGGACATGTGTAAGGAGTTGTGAGTGTGAGAGGTTGAGAGTTCGAATCTCACCTTAGTCACTTTTTGTTTTATTATTATTTTTACTCTAAATTTTTCTATCTTTCATTAAAAAAATAACAAAAATAGTTTTTTAGTATTATTTAATTATTATTTTCGTATTTTAATTAAATCATTTTTTAAAATATCATTTTTTTCACTTTTTTCTAAATTATTCATAAAAATATCCAAAAAATCATAAAATAAAAAATATTTTAGGAATCAATAGGATTATTAGTTTTTATTTTAAGTTTATTTTAATTATTTTAAATTATTTAAATTTTATTTTTTCTTAACTAATTATTTAGTTTGGGCTTTAAAATGGGCTTTAGGGACATTATTGACAATTTGGTGTTAACCCTAATTTGTTCCCTATATATACATGTGTTGCCTTGTTGAAAAGGAGAATGAAAAAAACCTAAGAGGAGTGAGTGTCGTTTGCCGTTATTTATTTTTCTTCTTCATCCATTACTATTGTTTCTTTTTCTTTATCGTTTACCGTTATTTCTTTTCCTTCATCTATTATTGTTGTTTCTTTTTCTTCATCTTTTACCGTTATTTCTTTTTCTTCATCTATTACCGTTATTTCTTTTTCTTCATCTATTACTGTTACGTTTATATATATATAATTTTTAAATTGTTAGAGTTTATATATATAAGATTAATTTTTGATCGAATTATGTCGATACGATGTTTGCACATTTGTGTGCATGACGCGTGACATTTGTGTTAGTTCGATCTGGTTGCGATGATCGCATTTTTGTGTGAGCAATAATACTATTTTTTGCTTAATTCCTTTTTCTTTGCGATAAATTTTGTTTCGTCCGATTTAGATCTGGTTGCGATGAGCGCATTTCTGCGTTAGCAACATTGTTGGGTTATTTGGCACATTTAAAATTCATTATTGCTTTATTATTATTATTATTATTATTATTATTATTATTAGTATTATTAGTATTATTATTATCATTATTTATTATTATTATCATTATTATCATTATTATTACCATTATTATTATTATTATTATCATTAATTTATTAAAACTTGTTATAATATAAAAATCTGTTTTTTAAAATAAATAACATTAACATCTTTTCCAAATTAATATGAAAACCTATTATTTTTAAGAAAAACTTTTTTTTAGATAAATTTAAAATAATAACTAAAATCTTTTTTTTAAAATAATAACTAGAACCGTTATTTATTTTATTTTATTATTGTTCAATTCAAATTTCATTATCATATTGTATCTGCTCCTCTCATGTAACCTCGCGAACTTAACAATCGCTCTTTAAATTCTGCCTTTAAATTTCTGCTTGCATGGTTTAAATTATGACATTATCTCTCTGTTTGCATGATTCAATTATCTCACGCGTTTACCATTATTTCTGTCACATTGCACACATCCGAAGGTTAGGTCTAATTGTTTGGCCGCCGCGCCAATAGTCCGTAAAACTTCACACATTCAATTTCAAATCCTCAAAACTACAAACTACAAACCCTAATTTTCACAAATGCCTCGCCGCAGGCAAAATTACCAATTTTACCCCTAGCATTAGGTCAAAGAGCCGCCGCGCTCATTTTAGGGTTTCCCGCCGTGGAATCCCTAATTTAACCCTAATTACAACTTAACAATTCAACGTAGAGATTTGGAGTTTCTACACTCCACGTAAGCGTGTCCTTAAGATGCGTTTATTCCCCTTGAGACCTTGACCACAGTCAAGAAGTCTCTAACCTCCCTTTTGAGGGGAACTACAGTTACTCTGATTCCATTCCCGTAAGGATATGTAGGCACAAGATGCGATGTTTTGCCGAGTAAACTTAGAATTAACCCCTTAGGTCTCCTTTTTCACTTTTAATCCCTTGTACATATACCTTAAGCAAATAAATAAAGCAAATAGTAAACATATGAACAAAAGGTTCCTGTAGAGTACTACAGAAGTTTAGGGTGCTAATACCTTCCCTAAATTTAACCAACCCCCGAACCCTAGATCTTTCCCCGCATTGTGTTTACGATGCAAAATAGGTTTTCCCTCTTTTGACCTTTTCCTTCGGATAAATCAAAGAGCGGTTGTGAATTGAATTATGATTCAAACTCATTAATAGTTTGTAATCCTATTTCCACCGCAACAGAAAATGGCGACTTCACTGGGGAATCTAAACTTTTGAGGGTTACCCCTAATTTGTTCATGTTTATTACTATTTGCTTTACTATTCATTTACATGTATATATTGTACTCTGATTTTGGGATGGTTCCTTGTGTTGTGAGATAAGTCCTACGCCCGGACTAGTGACATTATTATAGGATGGGGATATATTCGATGAGGCTTATAGGGAGTTGAATCCCGACCAAGCTGATTCGAGAATCACCGCTCAGTTGAGACCTTTTCGAAAATGGTTCGGTCGAACGAGTAATCGTGAAAACTTTTTCCATGGTCGATTGGGGTCTGTGATATTGAGGACCGTAGTACCTTAACACCACCTTGGCCTTATTTAGGACGTAGTGCGGGAACTATGTGGGAGTAGTCCTACAATGGTTGCTACGCGATACTACACTCAAAAGAGGTTCTCTTGAGAATATTATCAACCCCCGAGTCAATCGGAAGGTTGATAATATCCGAAAGATGGGCTGATGACTTTGGGCACTTTTTAGAACCTTGTTCTGCAGGTACAACTAACCTATAGTACACTCCTTTTGGGGATGGGTAGACCTTAACTCCGCTCACGTTCCTTTAACCTAGGACTTTATGTGTTTTCATGCATTGCATCCATAAAACATCATATCGCATTAAGACTTCATGGAATTCAAACTCTATTTATGAACATTGCAGGATACCATGGATCACTCTAGGAAGCATACTTTGAAATTTACTTTTAAGGGTTTTAATTTGGAAGTCCTAGAGAAGCTAAGAGATTTGGTTCAAGATCAAGAAAAGTTCCAAAACAGATATGGAAGGCTATTGTCTTTGTTGAAGGTTCAAGTAAACGAAGGACTTCTTGCGACTTTGCTACAGTTTTATGATCCAGATTATCACTGCTTCACCTTTCCAGATTATCAGCTTTTACCTACCTTAGAAGAGTACTCTCAGTTGGTGGGATTACCTATCTTGGATAAGTCTCCATTCCCTTTCTTGGAGGAAGACCCTAAAGAACGAGATATTGCTAAAGCCATTTGTCTAAGGATATCCGATGTCAAAAACAATATGATCACCAAAGGGGGGATCTCCGGTTTTCCCAGGGACTTCCTAATTAAGAAAGCCCAATTTTATGCCGATCATAAAGACATGTTTGCCTTCGAGACAATATTTGCTTTGCTTATTTATGGGTTGCTGCTTTTTCCTAGTTTTGAAGGGTTTGTGGACCTTAATGCAATCAAGACCTTCATGAGAAGAAATCCAGTTCCAACACTACTGGGTAATACTTATCATTCAGTACATCTCCGAAACTTTCATGGTGGAGGAATGATTACATGTTGTGTGCCATTACTATACAAGTGGTTTATTTCTCACTTACCCAAGTCCGGTCCGTTCTGGAGACCCAATCAAGAACGTTGGTCGCAAAAAGTTATGGCTTTAACTCACTCTGATATTGATTGGTATAATCGCATGTACGATGGGATATCGATCATTGATAGTTGTGGAAATTTCAACAATGTGCCTTTGCTCAGTTTCAATGGAGGAATTAGCTACAATCCAGTCCTAGCTCGCCGACAGTTGGGATACCCCTTGAAGGAACCACCTAAAGGTATTCATGTGGAGAAAATCTTTTTCAAAGACGACAAAAAGCTTCAAGATCAGATTCTATCTTCTTGGAATCATCTGCATAGGAAAGACAAAGAAAGTTTGGGAAGACCTAATTGTGTGTCCATGGAACCATACCTTCAATGGGTCCGAAGAAGAGCTATTGAGTTGAAGATGCCCTACTTTTGCCAAGATCCTTTACCTCAAAGCGAAGAACCTGTACAATATTTCATGACTGAAGTTGAGACTTTGAAGTTCACTTTGAAGAGATCACAATGCGAAACAGAATCACGGAAGAACAAATACCATGTGATGGCTAGTGAGTACGAAGAACTTCAAAAGCAGATTCAGTCGAAGAATGATGAGATACAATCCTACAAGAAGAGAAGGCTCTACGAGTATTTATTTTCCTCCGGATCTCCGTCTGCTCACTGAAGTTGGGGAAGATGCTTCTCTAGGATTTTCTAGGCTTTTATTTAGCTGTTTTGGTTGCAAGAATATTATTTGTAATTTGTCTTCAATGAATTAAAAGTTTCCTTGATATTCTGCAATATTCGTAAATATTCGAATTCCATGAAATCTTCATTTGCATTCACATTTTAGCATCATACTTTTGCATTGCATGTGTCTCCCGGTTTCTCATACTCGGTTCTCTCACCTTCCAGTTTTGTCACACTGAGTTCTCTGCATCAATACGACCCTTCAAAAGGATGGAAGATCAAAACCAAGAGATCAACCGTGTCATCCATGAACTCGAAGATCTTCGAGGAAGTGTAGGGCAGATTTTGGAGATGCTACAAGCTCTTAGTGTGAAGGTGGATGCTCAGTCTACTGTTGTTTCTGAGACTACTAATACCGTTATGGAACCGCAACCAGTTGTTACTGTCAAGAATGTACCTCCTCACGGTCTTCAATCGGGTTTGGTGCCTCCTAGTGCTCAACCAGTTCGACGAGCTACCCCTCCAAAGTGCAAAACTCCTAACTCCGACCATGGTAAAGGACCTACACGCTCGAGGAACCGCAAAATGGCTACTCCTCAACCTTGGCAACATCAGCAGAGTTATGTTCAAGGTTATCCGTTTCCATATGTCCAACAACCCTATGTAGCTACTGTTGCACCTCCTTTCGACCAGCAGTTTCCTACATACCGGCCTGTGCAGTCAGCTCCGGTATATCAAGCACCGATTTATCAACAACCTTCCGGTTATCCGCCCATGCAAGTTCCTGTCAACAGTCAACGAGTGCCCAACGCTCCTGTTCACCAGCAATCACAGAATCAGGTTCCTTATCCCCGTAAGAGGCAGTATAAGCCTTGTCCTCCAATTCCGATAACTTTCACTGAGTTATACCCCCATTTGGTACAACAAGGTCTGATTACTACCCGTGTTTTGGGTCCTCCGCCTAATCCGTTACCTGCAGGTTACAACGCTGCCGCTCATTGTTTATTTCATGAGGGTGCGCCCGACCATGATCTAGAGAATTGCTACGCTCTTAAGAATTTTGTCAGAAATTTGCTAGAAACGAAGAAGTTGTCTTTTAGCGATGCTCAGCTGAAGATCGAGACTCCTCTCGGGTTCCTCACTTGTCGAGTTCGAATTCTGCAAAGCATGCTACTCCTGTGGCAAATCAGTCGAATCCAGTAATTATTCAAAGGCCTAGCTCGCTTCATTTCAGTAACCCTCAAGATGATAAGACCGGGATCAACAAAGAATCTGGGAAATTTATTTTGAAGCAACGACTGAAAACTGTTGAAGATGTGACCAGCGTAACTGGGGCAAGCCATGACGACTCACAGTGACCATAAACCAGACGTCCTTTCCATTGAGGCTCCGCCAAAGGAAACTGTTACTCTTGAATGCAGGATCTCATAAACATTTAGAAGGATTTTTTCGACAGTTCATTTGTTTATTTATATGTATTTCTCTTTGATTAAGCATATTTAGCATGCACGAACTTGTTTATCTTTGATTAATTAATGCAACGCATATGTTTGTCTTGAATAAATCCATTCGTTTCACTCATTCAAAAAACGTTTTCATAAATCATAATGCCAACTTTACCCGATCTCTTGTTCTGATGGAGAATTGGGAGGAGGATGACGAACCCAAAACGTCAGATTTCTTGTCGTATGCCTTCAATTAAAACCTGCTGATGATGTAAGGCATTGTTTCAAATCCCAAACACTGGAGATATAAGGATGTTAATCCCTAGTCAACCTCTTTGAGCCTTGAAGTAAGAGTTTTTCTTTCTTTTTAAGAACCTTCATCCTAACCTGGGGCAGGGTAGGTTTCAGTTAAACCGATCGAGCGCTTAGATCCTCAAAAAGGAAGAGCAAACCTTCGAGAATTTATCCTTAACATCTTAAGAAGTCCAATACAATGACTATCCCTCGGTTACCTAAGGAGTGGGGGCAGTCACGAGCCTTTCAAAAGATTTACACGACTTGTGCATAAAAGAATATTCAAAAAAATAAGAGCCCGCTAAGTCAAAACCTACGAAGGAGACTTAGGCAAAACTGGGGCATCCCGCTGGACTCCAAAGTCAGATCAAAAGACGTTGTCCAGGCAAAAGTTAGGGAATAAGAACAACAAACCAGTAGTTTTTAGAATCCTTATAAAGAACAAGGTCGTGTGATCCAATTGCCATTAGAAATAGGTGAGTGACTGCCATGTCCAAAGCCTTGATAAGTTCTCGACCATAGCAAATCCGCTTGAGATATGAGCGTTCGTATCCGATTAACTGAATTAGGATTGGAGAACATCACGAAGAAGGGGTGGGTACAAATTTAACTTTGAGCCTATATCTTTTGTTTCTTAAACCGTGAACCGAGCCACGATACAACCTTTGAAAGACCTAATTGAAGTAGGACTTCGGTTGAAAGCATACTCGACAAGATCACGTTTCCTGACTCCTACGAGCTATGCTCGGAAAAAATTCATGTTGGCATTATAATTAAAACTTATATCCGGACTAGTGATTTCGGTCACAAGTTGTTGCGATAACTTTTTTTCAAAACAAAAATTCAAGACAAATATATGTGTACATTGACAAGCTCAGGATAGGCATTTCAGGCATGACAACTTTGCTTGATATCTTAGAGATTTACATATGAACATAACCCGTGGAACTTGAAGATCCTGCTGAACAGGGGCAGGCAGTTTCCCAATTCGCTTACCAACGCGAGTCTGACATTCTTAAGAGCTATTTCCCAAAGATTTCGTCGTAACACAATTAATTTGTGCCAGTTACGTCGAGACCTGACAAATCTCTCAAAGAGTTTGAGAACAATGGGGCAACCGGACTCGGTGTTCTCTATAAAATCCTCTTGAGATGACCCTACCTCGCAACGCAAGTATCCTGGGGCACCATGTTTTTAAAGGAAACAAATGGCGACTACTACAAGATCCTTCAAGATCAAAACTATGTGGTTTCACAACTTTTCCTCATACACCCAATGGATTTTACTCGCAGCGGCCTTCATTCCCCAATAAACCTCAGTGTTGCAACAGGCTCCTAAACTATTGCCTCATCATAGTCCCCAGAGAGACTATAAGCTGACAACTTTTTCTTGGGTAACTCAAAAGTGTCCCTCAGGTTTTCTTCTCCCCATGTGAAGACGTGATACTGTACACCCAAGCAGATTACCTTCTCCCCAGAGAATTCAGAACTTTAAAACCAGATTTGGTTCTACCATTGATCTTTCTTACCCATGATTGACGTATTGGTTGCAGAGAACGCAGGGTATTTCCGTCGAGATGTTTATTTCATCTCTCGTCCCGTATCTAGTCTGTTTCGTCAGCATACGCAAGGGCATAAGCATCACATGCCTATTTCATTACATATTCATTACATATTCATTACATATTCATTACATACTCATTACATACTTATTTCATAACATCCTGCATATTTACATACATAGACATCAACATACATTCATATTAACATATTCATTAACATACGCGTTAGCATGCACAGGTTCATTGTGTCTCTATCATTGGTCGTTACCGCCGAGTAACTGGGTTCGTCCATTCTCTTCAAATAGATTGTCAGCCCTAAGCATAAAATACATATGTGTTTCCAAGTTTCCCTACGGAGCTCGATCCTCGTGGATGACGGTTACTTCAGCTATCTTTCCTCGCCAGGATAAGATATCTACCCTTCGAGTTCATTCCCTCGATGGAGTCTTGATTACCAGTTTTCTTTCTAGCTCGATCCTAGATTGAATCTCAGTCTTGTCGGTCGTCGAGCCCAACCGGACGTGCATTTATTTTGCACCATCTAAAGATTTTCACCATACCATGGCAGATACGCGACTGTTCTCGCCCGAGAAGGTTATTACTGTACCCGGACGTGCATTTATTTTGCACTATCTTTCAACCACAATCCTTTACAGATACACGCCAGTTCACGCCTGGAAAACAATCCTACATCTTACAGCATCGGTATGCAACATTTCTCACCTAAGAAGCCGATCCTATCTTCGTTATGACTCGCAGCAAATGGCCATCTCCATGGAGCAGTTGGGCTTCCATTTTCCCTGTTGTCTTGAAGTATAGGGAGGTTTGAATCAAATCGTATTCAGGAGAGCACGATCTTGAAATACGGGGAGGTTTGAGCGGAATCATATTCAGGAGAGCACGATCTTGAAGTATGAAGAAGTTCATTTACCCTTTAGTAAAAGAAGGAGCGGAATCATATTCAGGAGAGCACGATCTTGAAGTATAAAGAAGTTCATTTACCCTTTAGTAAAAGAAGGAGCGGAATCATATTCAGGAGAGCACGATCTTGAAGTATGAGGAAGTTCATTTACCCTTTAGTAAAAGAAGGAGCGGAATCATATTCAGGAGAGCACGATCTTGAAGTATGAGGAAGTTCATTTACCCTTTAGTAAAAGAAGGAGCGGAATCATATTCAGGAGAGCACGATCTTGAAGTATGAAGAAGTTCATTTATCCTTTAGTAAAAGAAGGAGCGGAATCATATTCAGGAGAGCACGATCTTGAAGTATGAGGAAGTTCATCTACCCTTTAGTAAAAGAAGGAGCGGAATCATATTTAGGAGAGCACGATCTTGAAGTATGAGGAAGTTCAATTTACCCTTTAATAAAAGAAGGAGCGGAATCATATTCAGGAGAGCACGATCTTGAAGTATGAAGAAGTTCATTTACCCTTTAGTAAAAGAAGGAGCGGAATCATATTCAGGAGAGCACGATCTTGAAGTATGAAGAAGTTCATTTATCCTTTAGTAAAAGAAGGAGCGGAATCATATTCAGGAGAGCACGATCTTGAAGTATGAAGAAGTTCATTTACCCTTTAGTAAAAGAAGAATCAGAATCATATTCCAGGCGCCGACCTTAAATATGAGAAAATTTATATATCAGATAAGCAGCAGCCTCTTTATTTGAGTGCTTATTCATTTTTGCATAAGTCCCTTCCAACGATAAGTGACAGTTCTCCCTCGAGAAGCTTATCAGGGCATTTCCCATCAAAGTCCATTTATTTTGGCATACAGCCGGTTTTTACCCTGTATATTTGCTACGGATTCCCGAAAAGGTCCGTTTGATCCCATCACGAAGGATAGTTTACAGAAGCTTGGATGTTATTCTTTGCTCAATGCTCCAGCATTCTGTAATCGATCTTGCAGTCGTGTAGGTCCAGTCTTATTATTAGACATTCCCAAGTGGAGGTCATCTCATAGGTGCCATCTCCATTTAAGGATCTCGCTCTTAAAGTCCATTTATTTTGGCATACAGCCGGTTTTTACCCTGTATATTTGCTACGGATTCCCGAAAAGGTCCGTTTGATCCCATCACGAGAGATAGTTTACAGAAGCTTGGATGTTATTCTTTGCTCAATGCTCCAGCATTCTGTAATCGATCTTGCAGTCGTACATGATCCAGTTTTACTTTTAGATTCCCCAGTGGAGGTCGTCTCATAGGTGCCATCTCCATTTGAGAATCCCGTTCCAGTTCTAAAAATGACAATTGGTCGTGTTCGCACCAGTTGACCATCATTTTAGAATCCCCCAGTGTTGTACTGTGTCCCAGCGCGTCGTTTTCCCAGTGTGTTCTTCTCGTAGCGTCTGTCCCTGTGTCGTCATATTCGTCAACATTTTCACATTCATCATTCCAGCATACACATCATATCATATTCATGGCATCGTCTACATTAGTCTGTTCTCGCTTTGTCCATAGCATTGCATATCGCCACATATAAGGGCAAAATTTTCGGTTATCTATATTTAAATCCCTCCACCATGATTCCTCGAGTCTCCGCCACTCAAATCATCCGGTGTAGCTATTTAAATAGGGGCAACTGTAATACCCCAAATTTTAACCTTATATTTAGTCAGTCATTTCGCATAGCATCTCATCTGTGCATCTGCTAACCACTATCAAGTCATGGAGGTGTTTGTTTTGCAGGATTGGTTCCAGGGGTATTTTGGTCATTTTACATGGATTCCGCTAATTCTTTGAAGACGGGCTGTTACTGAGCTTTGAGACACTTGAGACACTATTTCTGAGGCATTTATTTATCACATGGTTTGATTATATCAAGGCGTCAATCCGATGTGTTCGGTATCGAAATTTGTCGGACACAACTGGATTTAAGGTCCATTTCATCGCTCATGGTTTATTTCCAGCATTCTGTGATCGATCTTGGATTTCTGAAAAGTCCATTCGATCCCATCACGAAGGATAGTTTATAGAAGCTTGGATGTAATACCCCAAATTTTGCCCTAAGATTTGTCATCGCATTTCATTGCATTTTTACTGCATTTAATCAATTACTAACAAATTTGTGTAGTCGTTTGACTTTTTGCAGGTAAATATCATATGGCATGCATTTTTTTTCTAATAAATAAAATGGCACAATTGGCAAGAGGACATGTGTAAGGAGTTGTGAGTGTGAGAGGTTGAGAGTTCGAATCTCACCTTAGTCACTTTTTGTTTTATTATTATTTTTACTCTAAATTTTTCTATCTTTCATTAAAAAAATAACAAAAATAGTTTTTTAGTATTATTTAATTATTATTTTCGTATTTTAATTAAATCATTTTTTAAAATATCATTTTTTTCACTTTTTTCTAAATTATTCATAAAAATATCCAAAAAATCATAAAATAAAAAATATTGAAAAAAATTTTGTTCTTTTTATAATATTTTTGATTTTAGGAATCAATAGGATTATTAGTTTTTATTTTAAGTTTATTTTAATTATATTAAATTATTTAAATTTTATTTTTTCTTAACTAATTATTTAGTTTGGGCTTTAAAATGGGCTTTAGGGACATGATTGACAATTTGGTGTTAACCCTAATTTGTTCCCTATATATACATGTGTTGCCTTGTTGAAAAGGAGAATGAAAAAAACCTAAGAGGAGTGAGTGCCGTTTGCCGTTATTTATTTTTCTTCTTCATCCATTACTATTGTTTCTTTTTCTTCATCGTTTACCGTTATTTCTTTTCCTTCATCTATTACTGTTGTTTCTTTTTCTTCATCTTTTACCGTTATTTCTTTTTCTTCATCTATTACCGTTATTTCTTTTTCTTCATCTATTACTGTTACGTTTATATATATATAATTTTTAAATTGTTAGAGTTTATATATATAAGATTAATTTTTGATCGAATTATGTCGATACGATGTTTGCACATTTGTGTGCATGACGCGTGACATTTGTGTTAGTTCGATCTGGTTGCGATGATCGCATTTTTGTGTGAGCAATAATACTATTTTTTGCTTAATTCCTTTTTCTTTGCGATAAATTTTGTTTCGTCCGATTTAGATCTGGTTGCGATGAGCGCATTTCTGCGTTAGCAACATTGTTGGGTTATTTGGCACATTTAAAATTCATTATTGCTTTATTATTATTATTATTATTATTATTATTATTATTATTATTAGTATTATTAGTATTATTATTATCATTATTTATTATTATTATCATTATTATCATTATTATTACCATTATTATTATTATTATTATCATTAATTTATTAAAACTTGTTATAATATAAAAATCTGTTTTTTAAAATAAATAACATTAACATCTTTTCCAAATTAATATGAAAACCTATTATTTTTAAGAAAAACTTTTTTTTAGATAAATTTAAAATAATAACTAAAATCTTTTTTTTAAAATAATAACTAGAACCGTTATTTATTTTATTTTATTATTGTTCAATTCAAATTTCATTATCATATTGTATCTGCTCCTCTCATGTAACCTCGCGAACTTAACAATCGCTCTTTAAATTCTGCCTTTAAATTTCTGCTTGCATGGTTTAAATTATGACATTATCTCTCTGTTTGCATGATTCAATTATCTCACGCGTTTACCATTATTTCTGTCACATTGCACACATCCGAAGGTTAGGTCTAACTGTTTGGCCGTCGCGCCAATAGTCCGTAAAACTTCACACATTCAATTTCAAATCCTCAAAACTACAAACTACAAACCCTAATTTTCATAAATGCCTCGCCGCAGGCAAAATTACCAATTTTACCCCTAGCATTAGGTCAAAGAGCCGCCGCGCTCATTTTAGGGTTTCCCGCCGTAGAATCCCTAATTTAACCCTAATTACAACTTAACAATTCAACATAGAGATTTGGAGTTTCTACACTCCACGTAAGCGTGTCCTTAAGATGCGTTTATTCCCCTTGAGACCTTGACCACAGTCAAGAAGTCTCTAACCTCCCTTTTGAGGGGAACTACAGTTACTCTGATTCCATTCCCGTAAGGATATGTAGGCACAAGATGCGATGTCTTGCCGAGTAAACTTAGAATTAACCCCTTAGGTCTCCTTTTTCACTTTTAATCCCTTGTACATATACCTTAAGCAAATAAATAAAGCAAATAGTAAACATCTGAACAAAAGGTTCCTGTAGAGTACTACAGAAGTTTAGGGTGCTAATACCTTCCCTAAATTTAACCAACCCCCGAACCCTAGATCTTTCCCCGCATTGTGTTTACGATGCAAAATAGGTTTTCCCTCTTTTGACCTTTTCCTTCGGATAAATCAAAGAGCGGTTGTGAATTGAATTATGATTCAAACTCATTAATAGTTTGTAATCCTATTTCCACCGCAACAACCTCCTATTGTATTCTTATGGCCTCTCTCAGGAAGACTGTTGCGTACAAATTCCCGACCCCTGATGTGTCGAAGTTGACTGGTTTGATAGCTCTAGCAGGTGATTCTGTGAAGGATGGGTTCAGGAAGTCTTATGGCAGGTTGCTTAGTCTGGTTTGCAAACCCTCTACGTCCGAGTTGAATGGGTTACATGCCCTGTTGCAGTTCTATGACCCTCCGCTGAGGTGTTTCACTTTTCAGGACTTCGTTCTCGCGCCGACGCTGGAAGAGTATGCTGACTTGTTGGGTGTGCC
Organism: Lathyrus sativus; assembly: GCA_963859935.3. Lineage (NCBI taxonomy): Eukaryota > Viridiplantae > Streptophyta > Magnoliopsida > Fabales > Fabaceae > Lathyrus > Lathyrus sativus. Next base: position 127,713,631 of record OZ012741.1, on the reverse strand, counting down.
TATCAAAAGGCAGGTGCCTTTTGTCCACATGGATGCTGAGCCTGATCTGGATGGTTTAGCTTCTTCACTTCATTTGGACGCCTCTGAGTTAGTAGTGACGAGTTGGAACAAGGTTCCTGGGTTCTCCTTGCAGTTTCTGGTAGCTAAGGCTCAGCAGTGTGCTAAGGACAAATGTTGGGACGCGTTCAATGCCATCCTCACTTTATGCATATATGGCATTATCTTGTTCCCCAACATGCCTGATTTCGTAGACTGTGATGCATTTCACATCTTCGCCTCAGGGAATCCAGTCCCTACTTTGATCGGGGACGTCTATCACTCAGTGCATTACAAGAACGAGAACCGGAGAGGGAAGAACGTCTCATGCTGCGTACCGTTGCTGTACAAATGGTTTGATAGTCATTTTCCCAAGAGGGGTTCTTTCGTCCTATCTGCAGCCACAGCTGAGTGGCCTGAGCGTCTGATGAGTTTGTCTGCAGAAGATATTGATTGGTTCGTTGACAGAGACAGGTTAGGCACCGAGGTGATCTTCAGTTGTAGTGGGTTTCCTAATGTACCTCTGATAGGTAGGAAGGCTTGCATCAACTACAATCCGTCATTGCTAGTTCGTCAGTTCGCATATGCTTTGAGGACTCCACCGAAGGAGGAAGAGGTACAGGAATCTCTGTACCTCACGGGTACTCTAGAGGGGGATTTGTTGTCCAAGCTTCAGCGTGCATGGAACAGTATCAGCAAGAGGGGAAAGCCTTTGTTGGGAAAGAGCAACAGTCAAGCCTACCCTTCTTATTCAGCTTGGATCAGAGCCAGAGCCAACGCTATAGGGATGCCATTTCCTCATGTCAGACCAGAAAGTCCTCCACCAGTCGAAGAGCCTACCACTGTGTCCATTCATCAGCACAACCAGGTATTAGCCGAGCGGGATGAACTGAAGCGGGCGAACGCAGAATTAGAGAAGGAGTTAGCTCAGCTTCAAAGTGAAAGGAACGAAGCCGTGCATGCTTTCAAAAAGCAAACAGAGTCGGTAAACCAACTGGGTGCAGACTTGGCAAAGCAGATTGCTGATCGGGAACGCTTGGGTCAGGACTTCAGGGCTGTTAATGACGTACTAGCTACGAAGAAGCAGCATTTAGACGAGGCATATCGGAGGATATCTAAGTTCGACCAGCATTGGAAGACCTCCCTGGCCACCAGGAAGGAGCGAGAGGACAAGCTGATGCTGCAGATCTCTAAGCTGGAAGCCAAAGTAAAGGACAGTGAGCGGAGGTTTGATGAAGAGACTGCCCGCAGATACGCCGCCGAAGGCCGACTCAACAAAGCTCTTGCTAACCTGAAGGAGCATAAGCTGATGTTTGAGTCTAAGAAGCGGAAACTGGAGGATTGCTTTGGCGAAGGAGCTTGGGAAAGTTCAGTTCAGGGGCTTCAGCATACCATTGTGCAGAGGGAACTACTCGTCGAGGGGTTGCTCACTTTGCCAGATCATCCAGAGACGAAGGAGTTATTAGCAGAGTATCGCGCCCGTGGCCGTACTTGACTAGTTGTGTTCCTGTTGTTTTGATCTTTGCTGTATGCTGACCATCACCAGACTTGTTGGCTGAGGTCATGCTGTTGATTTGTTTTGTACTCGCTGATGCTATGTACTGCCTTGATAGGCTTTCCATATATATATATATATATATATATATATATATATATATATATATATATATATATATATATATATATATATATATATATATATATATATATATATATATATATATATATATATATATATATATATATATATATATATATATATATATATATATATATATATATATATATATATATATATATATATATATATATATATATATATATATATATATATATATATATATATATATATATATATATATATATATATATATATATATATATATATATATATATATATATATATATATATATATATATATATATATATATATATATATATATATATATATATATATATATATATATATATATATATATATATATATATATATGAGATTGATGTTTCCATGATTGGGGCTCGGACTTCTTCTTCTTATTATTATTATCAGCACTGGCACTAAGGCACTAGGATCGGGGGAAATCTCCCAAGCACACAGACACACGCATGCATCTGCATGAAGCATTTGCATGACGTACATTTTGTTGCTTTTCCTAACCTTTAATGTTTTCAGGTTTTTCAGGTTCACAGGTTCCAAGCTGCTCCCAGTCTCCAGGATTGATCAGAGACTCATTCACCGTTATTCAACTCGAGCTAATCAGACTAGGATCATGGATCAGGTGCAGTCAGATGTTCAAGAGCTCCGTGAACGGATGGACCGTTTTATGGAACTGATGCAGGTAGTCGCTAATGGTCAGGACCAGCTTCGTACTTTGGTTCAACCTTTGATCTCCAGGGTTGATAGTAATGGCATACTGCATGGCGGGGCTGTGCCTACTCCTCCTCCAGTTGATGCTCCACAGAATGTTGTTCCTGTTGTTGGGGGCAACGACAGTGCTAACGGCAATCTGATGACTAATATCGGACTCAATGCGACGGGCGTCGGCAATGGTAGTCTGGGAGCCAATGTAAACATAGGGCTGGTCAACGGCAATGCTGGTGTCGGAAATCTGTTGGTGCCTCAACCGTGGCTTGAGGATCATCAGGATGACGTGTTTTCTCAAAGAGGGGTGGAAGCAGAATTGAATGCTGAAGCTCGGCTCAGGTTCAAAGCGCTGGAAGACAAAATGAGAGACATTGAAAATCAGAATACATTGGGCGTTGATATGTCCAAGCTCGGGTTAATTTCTGATTTCAAGGTGCCTCATAAGTTCAAGGTGCCTGTTTTTGAGAAGTATAAGGGTACTACTTGCCCCCGTGTCCACCTTCGATCTTATTATAGAAAGATGTCTGCCTATTCTGACGATGAGAAGTTGCTGATGCACTTCTTCCAAGATAGTCTTTCTGGTCCATCCCTCGAATGGTATATGGGCTTGGAGCCCGCTACCGTACGCACCTGGAAGGATCTCGCTGAAGCGTTCGTCCTCCACTATCAGTACAATAGCGACTTGGCCCCCAACCGAGTTCAGCTCCAGAATCTCTCACAGCGGAATAATGAAAGCTTTAAAGAGTACGCCCAACGGTGGCGTGAATTGGCTGCTCGGGTTCAACCGCCGATGGTTGAGCGCGAGCTAGTGCAAATGTTCGTGGCTACCCTTCCTGGAATCTACTATGAAAAGCTAGTCAGTGGCATGTCTGGGACTTTCTCGGCTCTCATCACTATGGGCGAGCATGTCGAGAATGGTATAAAGATTGGAAAAATTCAAGGCGAATCATCCTCAGCTGGAGGAGGTGGTAAGAAACCTTACGCTGGCAAGCGTCGAGAAGGAGATGTCAGTGCTGTCACTAATGCTCGGAGAAAGGGAAAGGGCCCTCAGCAGCAGATTGCTAGCATAAATATCCCAGCTGCTCCGCCGCCGCCGCCGCAGCAGCAACAGAATCAGCAGGGGTATAGGAAATATCAGAATCGGGCTCCTTTGGCAAATCGTCACTTCGAAGCTCCACCTATGTCGTATGCGCAGCTTTTGCAAACTTTGCTTCAACTTCAGTTAGTTCAAAAGAGGACGTTGGCTCCCTTAACAGGGGCACCACCACCGGGGTATGACGCAAATGCTACTTGCGATTTCCATACTGGGGCACCAGGCCATACGATCGAGAACTGTAAAGCTTTTAAGCACAAGGTGCAGGACCTGGTAGACGCCAAGGTCATTAACTTTTCTGATAGTGTGCCCAACGTTACCAAGAACCCTATGCCTCATCATAGGGGAGGCGGAGTGAACGCCATTATCGCCGAGGATAGTGCAGACTTGCTGACTGATGTCAAAGACTTGAAGACGCCGCTTAGTTTTGTCAAGGCTAAGTTGATGAAGAAGGGCTTCTTTCCTGGATGCGGAGAGTTATGTATGGCTTGTGCTACACTTCCTGATGGGTGTGAGCAGCTGGTAGAAGGTATCCAAAGTCTGATGTCTGAGTGTATTTTGCAGTTCAGCCGGAGAGTCGAAAGTGTATCAGGGGAGGTTGTGCTGAAGCAGGCAGATGAAGTCGCCACCATCACTATTCCTCGTCGACCTATTACTATTTCTGCACCCCGACCGCCTACTATCACTATTACCAGAGCCGGGCCAATCCCTTTCGAGAGCACTAACGTCGTCCCATGGCATTACGGCGCCGAAGTCTATTGCAATGGTCAGAAGATAGAGCTGGAGCCGTATGGGTCGACTGTGCAGAATCTCGCCGGAGTCAGTGGTATTACTCGAAGCGGTAGAGTGTTTGCACCGACAGAGGTTGTGGCAGAGAAAATGGTCAGAACTGATGTTGCTGATAAGGGTAAAGGCAGAGCCTTCGAAGAGGTCCCTTGTGGGGCAGAGAAGGATTTGCTGGTTAAAGATGCCGAAGAGTTCATGCGGTTAATCAATAAGAGCGACTACAAGATTGTAGACCATCTTCATCAGACTCCGTCAAAGATCTCTATTCTCAACTTGTTGCTGTGTTCTGAAGCGCACCGTAACGCGTTACTGAAGGTATTGAACGCTGCCTACGTGCCGCAGGAGATATCAGTAAATCAGCTAGAAGAGGTGGTAGCCCATGTTAATGCTGGCAATGGGCTAGGTTTCACAGATTTAGAGCTGACTCCTAAAGGGAGAGATCACAACAGCGCCTTGCACATCTCGATAGAGTGCAGAGGCACTACCATGTCGCATGTCCTGGTAGACACGGGTTCATCGCTTAATGTGCTTCCGAAGAAGGCATTAATGAAGTTGGACACTCGTGGATTGCTTTGCACGCCCAGTGATCTGGTGGTGAAAGCATTTGACGGAACTAAGCGCCACGTTTTCGGAGAGTTGACCCTGCCGATTCAGGTTGGTCCGGAGACGTTCGATACGGTTTTTTATATCATGGATATCATGCCTGCCTACAGTTGCCTCTTAGGTCGGCCATGGATCCATGCTGCTGGTGCTGTGACGTCCACGCTGCATCAAAAGCTTAAATATGCTGTCGGGGGAAGCATAGTAACCGTCTGTGGTAAGGAGGACATCATGGTGAGCCACTTGTCATCCTTTAAATATGTTGAAATGGACGGCGAAATCCATGAAACGCTCTGCCAAGCATTTGAAACCATCAAGGTGAAAGAGGTAGCTCCTGTCGTCATAGAGAAGCAAGAGATGAATCTCTCCTCGTTCAAAGAAGCCCGGGCCGTCGTCGAAGCCGGTTCCACCCCAGGCTGGGGGCATGTTTTGGAGGTACCGATCAAGCAGGATAAGTTTGGATTGGGGGATTCTCCTGAAGCTGAAGCTCCATCTTCTTCGTCTAGCAGCTCGTCTCGTGGGAAGGGGCCGATCCTATTTACCAAGGGCGGAGTGATTTTCGAAAGCATCAACGCAGCGTCTGAGGACAGCGGGGATAGCGATTGTGATCTTGACGCCTGGATTCAGCCAAGCAAGCCGGGCGAGCGCCTCAACAATTGGACCATCAAGGAGATTATCCAGCTGACAAGTGAAGAGTAATGATTTGCTTTTTACAATCTTTGTACAACCTTATGCCCTACCCGGGGCATAGCGGTTTTATTGTCAGGGCCTTGTTGGATTATGTACATGCATTTTGTTAATAAATCAAAGGCGTTTTCTTCATACTCAAATATTGTGTTCTCTATCATTCCTGTTTTATGTTTATTCCGAAAAACAGTAAAATGGCAACGGGGTTTGTGCTAACCTGCATATCCTTGCTTTAAACTTAACCCTTGTTATTGCAGGATCCACATAACAGACGACATCGACTCTGGACCCTCTACGGCTCACTACGACTTCGATTGCCCGATCTATCAAGCCGAGGATGAGGTTGATGAAGACGAAGACCTTCCGGAAGAGTTGGCCTGCTTGTTGAGACAAGAGGAAAAGGTTATTCTGCCCCATGAGGAAGATATTGAGATCGTAAATCTGGGTTCTGAAGAGCTCGTCAGAAATGTCAGAGTAGGGGCTGCGCTGCAGAATGATGTCAAGCATAGACTGGTCGAGATGCTTCGAGAGTATAGTGACGTCTTTGCTTGGTCATACGAAGATATGCCCGGACTTGACACAGACATCGTGGTTCATCGCTTGCCGTTGCGAGAGGATTGCCCTCCAGTCAAGCAGAAGCTCAGGAGGACAAGACTAGATATGGCTGTAAAAATCAAAGAAGAAGTCCAGAAGCAGTTGGACGCAGGGTTTCTAGCCGTTACCACTTACCCTCCGTGGGTCGCCAACATAGTGCCTGTACCGAAGAAGGACGGTAAGGTACGCATGTGCGTCGATTATCGGGATTTGAATAGGGCGAGCCCTAAGGATGATTTCCCGTTGCCTCATATCGATGTGTTGGTCGACAACACAGCCCAGTTCTCCGTGTTTTCGTTCATGGATGGCTTCTCCGGTTACAATCAGATTAAGATGGCACCGGAGGACATGGAGAAAACGACGTTTATCACCCCCTGGGGAACATTTTGCTATAAGGTAATGCCTTTCGGTCTAAAGAACGCGGGGGCCACTTACCAGCGAGCAATGGTAACTTTGTTTCATGATATGATTCATCATGAGATCGAGGTCTATGTTGATGACATGATTGCAAAGTCCCAAACGGAGGAAGAGCATCTGGTCAACTTATTGAAGCTTTTCGAGAGGCTTAGGAAGTACAGGCTGAGGCTGAATCCTAACAAGTGCACTTTCGGAGTGCGGTCTGGAAAGTTATTGGGGTTTATCGTTAGTGAACGAGGTATTGAAGTCGATCCTGCAAAAATAAAAGCTATTCAAGAAATGCCAGCGCCGAAAATAGAAAAAGAAGTTCGTGGTTTCTTGGGCCGAATAAACTACATTGCAAGGTTTATCTCTCAGCTCACGGCCACTTGTGAACCGATGTTCAAGCTTTTAAAGAAAGATCAGGCGATTACTTGGAATGAGGATTTCCAGAGGGCATTCGATAAAATAAAGCAGTATCTTCAAAAACCTCCAATCTTGATACCCCCAGTGGCTGAACGGCCATTAATCATGTACCTAACGGTTCTGGAGAATAGTATGGGGTGTGTTCTCGGTCAGCACGACGAGACGGGCAGAAAGGAGCATGCCATTTACTACTTGAGTAAAAAGTTCACTGAGTGTGAATCTCGATACTCGATGTTGGAGAAGACGTGTTGCGCACTAGCTTGGGCTGCCAAACGTCTACGACAGTACATGCTCAATCACACCACTATGCTGATTTCGAAGATGGATCCGATCAAGTACGTCTTCGAGAAGCAGGCTCTTTCGGGCAGGATTTCCAGATGGCAAATGGTGTTAACGAAATATGATATTCAGTACGTCTCCCAGAAAGCCATTAAGGGAAGCGTATTGTCTGATTACCTTGCCGAACAGCCGATCGAGGATTACCAGCCGATGAAGTTCGAATTCCCTGACGAGGATATTATGTTTCTCAAAGCGAAGGATTGCGATGAGCCATTGCCCGGTGAGGGGCCAGATAGGAAGTCTCAGTGGAAGTTGATATTCGATGGAGCGGTTAATTCCTATGGAAGTGATATCGGGGCTATCATCACAACTCCTCACGGATCCCACATCCCGTTTACTGCGAGACTGACGTTTCCAGTTACCAACAATGAGGCAGAGTATGAAGCATGTATTATGGGTCTAGAAGAGGCAATTGATTTGAGAATCAAGAATCTAGACGTATATGGTGACTCAGCGCTTGTAATCAATCAGATTAAAGGGGAGTGGGAAACTCGTCAAGCGCATTTGGTACCGTACATGAATTATGCCAGGAGGCTGCTTCCGTTCTTCGACCGAGTGGAGCTCCATCATGTACCCAGGGCTGAAAATCAGATGGTCGATGCCTTAGCCACGTTGGCTTCAATGTATAAAGTCAATCTTTGGAATGAAGCTCCAAGCATTGTCCTTTCGCGTCTTGACAGACCGACATTTATCTTTGCAATCGAGGATGCCGCCGACGGCAAGCCTTGGTACCACGACATCCAGACCTTCCTTATGACTAAGGAGTATCCTGCGGGTGCATCAGCCCAGGATAAGAAGACTCTGAGGAGGCTATCTGGAAACTTTTATCTCAATCCTGATGGAGTGTTGTATAAGAGAAACCACGATCTCGTGCTACTCAGATGTGTAGATGAGAAAGAGGCAAGTATGCTCATGGAAGAAGTCCATGAGGGCGCATTTGGTACGCACGCCGGCGGGCATGCCATGACGAGAAAGATCCTGAGAGCAGGGTATTACTGGCTGACTATGGAGTCGGATTGCTTCAGATTCGCGAATAAATGTCATAAATGCCAGATTTATGCTGATAAAGTTCATGTGCTGCCGTGCCCATTGAATGTCATGTCCTCCCCTTGGCTGTTCTCCATGTGGGGCATCGACATGATAGGCAAGATCGAGCCCACTGCATCCAATGGTCATCGTTTCATTCTGGTAGCTATCGACTACTTCACCAAATGGGTGGAAGCAGCCTCGTACGCTAATGTGACCAAGCAGGTGGTAGCTAACTTCATAAAGAGGGACATCATCTGTCGCTATGGAATTCCCGAGCGGATCATTACTGATAATGGTTCGAATTTGAATAACAAGATGATGAAGGAGCTGTGCCAGAGCTTCAAGATTGAACATCACAACTCATCTCCCTACCGGCCGAAGATGAATGGCGCCATTGAAGCCGCCAACAAGAACATCAAGAAGATCGTTCAGAAGATGGTTGTGACGTACAAAGATTGGCACGAGATGCTGCCGTTTGCCTTGCACGGTTATCACACGACGGTGCGTACGTCGACCGGGGCAACTCCTTTCTCCTTGGTGTACGGTATGGAAGCTGTCCTACCGTTAGAAGTGGAGATTCCTTCTTTGCGAGTTTTGGTTGATGTGAAACTCGACGAGGCAGAATGGATTATGAATCGTTTGAACCAACTCAGCCTGATGGACGAGAAGAGGTTGGCATCGATTGCATTTGGTCGTCTGTACCAAAGCCGAATGAAGAAAGCTTATGATAAGAAGGTGCGTCCTAGAAGCTTTCAGACGGGTGATCTCGTCCTGAAGAAGATTCTTCCGCCACACTCCGATCACCGGGGCAAGTGGACTCCGAATTACGAAGGGCCGTATGTCGTCAGCAAGGTCTTCTCGGGAGGAGCTTTGTTGTTATCCACGATGGATGGTGAAGATTTTGCATCCCCGGTGAACGCGGACGCAGTTAAAAAATACTTTGCTTGAAAGAGACCCGCTGGACAAAAAAGAAAGAGTCCAGGCAAAAAAGGGGCATCCCGGCGAACCAAAAACCGAATAAAAGGTTCGGGCAAAAATTAGGGATATATTGAAAAAAATGTACACCCGCGAAGTCGAAAACCTACACTGGGCGGCTTCGACAAAAAAAGGGTATCCCGGTGAACTGAAAACCCGTAAAGGGCGGTTCACGCAAAAGTTAGGGATTTGAATAAGCAAATGACTGCGTTCCGCGTGTGGACTTTCATTGGTTAGTGGTTTGGAGGACCTGAGGGCCGTTTATCTGAATCAATCTCTTCCGAAGCTGAAGCGTCGGAGAAATATCGAAGTCGAGTGGGTCTTAGAGGGATCAACTCATGATGTTCGTCTACACCTCGTTGCCGACATTTGTATATTTATGTTTTATTTTTGTGCGGCTTCCTCATTCCAGGAGCTTGCCTCTGTTGTAAAACATTTTTTGCCCATTCAGGGGTTCACCATCAATAAAATGCATATTATTCAGCAATTCTGCCTGCCTGTTTAGCATTTATCTGTTTTGTTTGCGAATGAAAACGCCGATGTTTTGATAAAATACGCATACATAAACTTACGGGCCTAGGCCCATTGATTGTTGAAACAATTAATTGCCTGAATATTGTCACGAGATAATAACCTTGATAGGCCCCTTTGAGAAGGGTGTCTTGTCCTGTTTGTTTGTGTTGTTGCAGGTGTAGCACATTCCAGACGGTGTGCCGTGCGCGTCCCCGAAGCAGGGCGGGTCCTCCTTCTCCAGCAGAGTTCAGTAGTCTCTCCTCCGCAGAATCTGAACGCAGAACAGTGAGCATTGATATGTCTCCCCAGGCAGAGATGATTCTCTCTCCCCAAGCAGACGTGTCCTGAAGGAACGTCACCTCATCAGCTGAGTCGCGCGCCGAAGCTTGCATGTCCCCTAGCACCGGGTCACAAGTGCAGATTTCGTAGAAATGTTCGAGTGCCGAAGCTCGTGTTTCCCCAGTAAGGTCGCCGAAGCAGGTGCCTTCCCCAGCACCGGGTCACAAGTGCAGGTCTCGTAGGAAGCTGTTCGTATGCCGAAGTATGCAGTAACTGATGGTGCCAGACTGAAGTCTCCAGCGGAATTGAAATTCCCCGCCAGAGCCGTATTCTCTCCCGAAGTCGGATGATTCCCTCTTCCCCAGTGGAGTGTGGAGCAGCTGAAGTTGTTTTCCCACAGAGTTATTATCCCCAGAAAAGTAGCCATGGAGGCCACACAGTTTATTCTCACGTTTGACATCGCATTCCTTCAGCAGTTCCAAGTTCTCGTAGAGCTTCGTTCCCCTGCAGCAGATCAACTGAAGTTGTTTTCCCTGCAGCAGTCAACGGAAGACCAATTCCCCAGACAGAGTCCGATTGATATTGGCATGTCCACGTTCTCCTCAGCAGGATGATTCCTCCATCTGAGTAGTTCTTTCTCCTCGGCAGGAGAATTTCCCCTTCGACATTTATTTTGCTGACGGGATCGCATCATTGTGCATGATTGCATATCATTTCGCATAAGCGCATAGCATTTCCACTGTGTGGGGCATGGCACCGAAACCCATGCATCATACACATGATCTAGGTTATTATCGTTCTTGTTTTACAGGTGTTCCGTCGTAAGATCAGTGCTCAGGATGACTCCTGACATTCTCCCCAGCGAAGTCTTCAGTTCAAGATGATTCTTGAAATCCGCAGTAGGGCCGTTTGCTTAAGGTGATTCTTAAGACCTCAGAGCAGTTTCCCGAGTTGATGCTTAGGACGATTCTTGAGCTCCCCAGTAGCGTCCCCAGCAAGAGTTGCCCAGGAGGATTCCTGGAATACCCAGCAGAATAAAGTCTCCAGAAAGGTTATCAGTTCAGGATGATTCTTGAAGGTGCCCGACGGAGTTGCTTGTTCAAGATGATTCCTAAAGTCCTCAGCAGCGTGATATGTTTGCTCCAACAGTGATGCCTAATCTGAAGATTGACTTCGTAAACGCCTGAAGGCGATATCAGAATGTTCCTGTGGATTCGGATTTCCGTGTGGGTGAATCAACGTGTGTCTGAAGACAAAGTTCAAAAGTTTGTAGATGCAGCTTTCGTATGCAAGGTGATTCGTGTTGGCCTGAAGACCAAGTCAGTTGTCCTGAGGTGATGATTGATTGCGATCAAGTGAATAACGGTTTTCCCCGACTGATGTCGAGGCCTGAAGGCTATGGTACCACATTGGCTAGCGGTTTTTCCCGACTGAAGTCGAGGCCTGAGGGCTATGGTATAACCGGACTAGTGTTTCTTCTGACTGAAGTCGAAGATGTTTCTCCAGCTGAAGCGGAGTTTGCCTGAAGGCAAAGTGTTTGAATCCCCGTAGAGTCATGAATGGCTCAGGATACCACTTCTCTGACTAAAGTCACAGATTTCCCAAGCTGAAGCGAAGGTGCCTGAAGGCAAGGTTATCCCCAAGGTCATAGATGACCTAGGATTCATTTTTCGGACTGAAGGCCGACGTATATCCCTGACTGAAGTCACGGATACTCTATAGCAGAGACGAGGTTGCCTGAAGGCAGATCCATGCATCCTTGAAGGCCAAGGATCATTTTCTTCAGACTGAAGTCGAAGATACCCCCTGCAGAGTTGCCGACAGGCAAAGTTTACATCCTTGAAGGCCAAGGATGCTTATCTTCAAGAATACTTGAAGATCTTTTCTAGCTGAAGCTGGAAGTGGCCAGGGGCCAGGGTTTCACATAGCTTTGATGCTGAAGTTCTACGGTGGGATCAGTATGCAGCAGTATTCCGATGTTCGTTATGGTTCTGAGGGTGAACCCCAGATCAGGGTGTGCTCGGGTGAGTCTCTCGTTCCCAGCGGAGCAGTTTCAAATACGCAAGTGTACCTTTTGTTCCATTTACCAGGGGTGAACCCCAGGTCAGAGTTGTTCAGTGTTGTATTTTCTCCAGCGGCGAGGCGGGGAATTTTGATTATCCGACGACGAGGTCAGATTATGTTTGTTTCCGGCGGCGAGGTTGGACGTTTGTTTGACGGCGAGGTCAGACTCTTTAAATCCCCAGCAGAGATGATGTTTGTACGACGGCGATGTCGAGTGTCTCTCAAAGGGATGGTTGTTTGACGGCGAGGTCAGATTCAGTTCTCCAGCGGCGAGGTTGGGTGTTGTGGTTGTCTGAAGGCAATATCAGAAGAATTTAATGTGGATAACTGACGACGATGTCAGATCAGTATTTCTCCAGCTAGTTGTCGTGCAACTAGTATTTCAGTATTCGAAGATTTGTTCCCCTTAGGGTACCGTGTACTCGAGCAGTTGGCAAATTTTCGGGTTTATCGGTATTCAACCGTATCGCACCTTGATTGTTTGAGAGTCGTTCGCTTCTCACCCAGTCAGGTTCAAGCCGTTTGAATAGGGGCAGCTGTTGCACCCTAAAATTTGACCAACATTTATTTACCCATCAAGTGTTTGAAATTTGATACCTTCATCAGAAAGTTCAAGAGATCCTCAGAGGAATTGGTTGAAACCAAGGTTATGTGTCTCCTAACTTGAGAGTTGTGGGAGCTCCTCAGATGATTATGAGACTTTGAGAATAAACTTGAAGCTTTGAGAAAGTTTATGAGATGTCTTGATAGCCATCATGAAGCCCAGAGAGGTCATTATGCAAGAATTCAGAAGATTCAACCATGAATGGTAGAATTAGGGTTTTGATTGGGTCAATCCTAGATCAGCTGAAGATTTGGAGAAGGTTGAGACCTAATCCAAGGGCCATGAGATCATGGAATGATGTATGGAGATGTTATAAGGATGATTCCTAGACCAACTCATCATGATTGAGGAGTTTGAGAAGTTTTGAGTTAGGGTTTCTAAGGATTGTCAGTGAAAAAACCCTAATTTGATCCCTGTCTTCCATGCAGTTTTAGCTCAAGACGTGATTGTCATCTCATCTTCCCCGCAACATGAATGTTGTAGAGATTGTTCTTAGCTTTGATTTGAGTGGTAGAAGTCCTTGATAGGATGTGCAGAGCTCAAGTTATGGTTTTGACAAATTACAGGTCATCTGAAGTATGTGAATTTGGGTCTTTGAAAGTCACCCAACTTGCAGACAACTTTTGCCCTAGTAGGATGATTCCTATGATCTCTTGGTCAACATGAATGTTGAATAGCATCTTCTTAGATTTCTAGATAGTACTAGAATTCCTTGATAGGATTTGTAGAACTCAACTTATGGTTTAAACAAGACAGGGGTATTTTGGTCATTTGGTGATTATAGATCATTTTAAGCAAAGGCCATATCTCTTATTTCCAAGCCTCAAATGAAAAAACTCAAAACATCAAAGTTGTTCAAAATGGCATTTTAAGCCTAGAAAAGTGGTCATGATTTGTTGAAAAAGCTTGTAGAAAGGATTTACAAGATTGGGTAAAAATGACCTAAAAATGACTTATAACTTAAATGAATCCAAGTTGGAAATTGGTTTGGGAGATGTACAAATCCAAAATAGGTCATCCAATATGTCATTTTGAATCCAAACATCATTTTAGAAACAATGGTTCAAATAGATTTTTGATTTGAGGTCTTAAAATGGAGGTTACTTTGTAATGCTCATGCTTGCATATTAAGGAACCTTTGCAAAACTTCACACAAGCCAAAGATAAGCTTGTTTTTCACACATTCCCTTCCAATATCTCACAAGGGGAGATTTTAAAGCAAGATTGAAAGTCTTAATGCATGAAAGGAGATAATACCACATATCATTACAAGAGAATTTCCATCACTTTCTAAATGATTCTAAAAGTTTCTAGATGAATTTAGACTCTTCCATTGGTTTCTATATATTGGTTTGATCACAATGAAGGAAAAGGTTGGTGAAAGTTGGTGAATTCATTGGTGAAGAGTGAAGGAGAAAGGGGATTTCAAAGTTTCTTCAAAATTAAGCAAGCTTCCATTTCTTCATCTACAAGCTCTCTTCCTCAAGCTTCTTGCAAGCAGAACCCTATCCACCATTGGAGGAGCATCTGAAAGAGATTACAAGCCCTGAATCAAGCCCTAACATCACTCACCATTTATATTTGACAGGTTGGTGTTCTTCATCATGGCTCCTTATTTAGGTGCTTTCTGTTAGAATTCTAGGTGTAAAGATAACATGCTAGGTTAGTAGATGATTTTCTAAGGATTTGAGAGAGATCCATGGAGTTTCGTGGCAGGGTGCCATTTCTTGCAAGTTCAAGAACAAGCCGTGTATGAAGATTTAGTGATCATGATATAGTGCAGATTGGTTAGGGTAATGTGTAGAGCAAGTTTATGCCATTAGATTTGAGTTTAACCAGAGTTGATCACAGAGAAAATGTTGAAACCCTAATGTTCATGCGTTCTGTTAGAGTGATACAAGATGTTTCAGTGAAAATTATTGGCACCATCGTGTTCTTGGCAATCAGTAGGTCATCTTTGCTTTTGGAAGTTTCGAATTCCATCAAGTAATCATGGAGAACGACCAGGTTGAAGATTCGTGTATGAACTTTGTTGAACCTGAAACCCTAGTGACATTTGGAGAAGACGATCCCTCCACCGTTAGATCGTCTCAGATGTTTGACTCTTTCATTCCATCGCACGGCCAGGATTTAATTTCAAAATGGAGGGAAGGATTCAAAGCAATACGCAGCGTTTAACTTAAATGAAGGTTTTGGGCCTCAGTAGAATTTGATACTCACACCCCACCCAGGAGCCCAATCCAAAAATGAACTTAAATTGGTTGCTATTCGTACCGTCGCTTTTTCAATTTTCCTTTAATTTTTCTTTTATTTTCTGATAGTAATTGGGCCCAGGCGCGCCATGCTAGGCGCACCCCCCCTTCCTGGGCCCATCATAGAAACAACTAGGGCGCAGTTATGTTTAACACCCCCCATCCCATTTATGTTAATTCTTTGATTTTCATTTCTTTTAATTTTTCTTGCATATTATAAAAATCATATAAAAATGAAAAATGATTGTTTTTTTAATCCTTGTTTTTTCTATATGTTCATAATTTTGTCTAGAAAAATATCAATAAATAAAATTGGCATTTTATTTCCTTTTAATATTTTTAGTATATTTTTCATTTAAATAGCTTTTTATAATGTTTTAGTTGATACTCAATTTTGTAGAATTTCTTTTAGGTCTTCCCTTAGGATTTTTGAGCCATTCTTTTTGGCATAGTTAGATATTGAATCATAGTTTCCCATAGGATTTAATTCCTGATTTTTAGATTAAAATTTGATTAGTTTGTTAAGCATAGTCTTAGTGTACTCAAAATTAGGGTTTTAGGTTGCATAAGTAGACTTAACAATTTTGTTTTGGGTTTTTAGGGCAAGATTAGAGTATGGGGAATATATGGGTTAAGGGTAAGTATGTATAGAATCCCCTAGAATTTTTCTAGAATATTATATAGTATTTTTGAATGTATGGTTAGCATGTGTGTTGCTTAAGGGCATAGTTTGTATTGTTTTGCTTTCTTTTATTCTCCTTTGAGTGTGTGAGCCTTGAAGATTGAGTTGAAGACCTTGTGGATCATCATTGAAGACTTTGAAGACCTTGAAGAGGAGCTTAGTTTTAGCTTTTGTTTGTTCTGCTTATAGGATCATAAGTACATAGGTAGAGCTTTAGATAGAATAATTCCATTCAATAAACAAGGAGTGTCTTGTTCACCTCCTTCCTTCTCTATGATATAAAGTCCCTTAAGGGTATTCACCTCTCTCCTTTGGAGGGATTAGTGACCTTTCCCTAGGAGGTAGAACTTTGAGAGAGCCTTTCTTTTTGATGTTAAGTCCTTAATGGCATCCTTTGGAAGTCAGTGAGCACTCTAACATCCTCACCTCATCTTGTTGATTGAATTTTGTTGGAGCATTTGGGTTGTTGAAGATAAAGAAAGCAATGAAGAGTATTGAAGATTTGATTGAAGATCTAAAAGCCATTGAAGATAGAAGCTGAAGCTTTGAAGAGGATGAATCCCTGAAGACTGCCATTCCAGCTGAATCTTGAAGAGCATGAAGATCAAGTTGATACTTGAGTATCCCTGAAGATGGTGAAGCCTGAAGGTGGAGCTGATCAAGAAGCTGAAGCTTAAGGGAGAAGATGAGTTGATACTCATGTTGTAGGGTTGATACCTGGAGAGCAATTGATGATTGAAGTCTGAAGACTGAGTTGCTGCTGGAGGAGCTGAAGCTTTCTTCTGTTTTTTCTTTTATGTATTGTGTGTTTTGTTTGATTTGTCTGTTGCATTAGATTAAGTCCATCTAGAATAAGTTCAGTCTAGGAGCATGATTGCATTAGAGGTTGAGTTGCTCCCTCTGCTTGTATTGTTATTGCGTGGCTTTGCTTGCGGGTATTCGGTAGAGCCCAGCTCCCTTACCCATGTGTTTTGTTTGCCTGATGGCATTTCATTTCTTTTATCTGTATGATTGCAGTTTACTGTTTATTGCTTGATAGCATGTTGTTTATTTCAGTATGATTACTGTTATTTCATGACTGGCTTGAGGTTGAGATGAGCTTGTGGAGGCTGAAGCCCCACACACATTTCCTCCCTCACTTGCATTGCATGCATTTTACTGTTAAGCTGATGCTTTGTCTGTTTTGGTGTATCATTGACATGATCCCTTAGGACTCTCATTTCCTTTGATAAGGATTTGATGATAGACTTTTAGGTTGAAACCTATGCATGACAACTTCTAGGAGTTCCCTGTTCAAACTTCAACCATAGGATGAATCCATGGCATGATAACAGTAGGACTTGATAGTCTCCCTCCTAGTTGGGCCTGTTCTCTTCTCATCTTGAAACAGTTTAAGATACAGTAATCATGAATGATTTCTTTCGTACGTTACGAGCCTTAAGCTATCTGAGAAAGGATTGTGGGAGAGTTTCTTTTCCACAGTCTGAATGTTTAGTATGGTACCCTTTGGGTGACATGCGACGCATTCACTCTCAGGTCATAGTCTCTAGTACGGTTGAAATCACAAACACAATAAAAAACACTTCTTTCGTAAAAACAGGAAATAAACCGTAGTTTCCCGAACTACGTGAGCTCTGATCTCTCATACCTGTTGAGAGTACGTAGGCACAAGATGGCGATGTCTTGGCGAGCTACCTTCCCCCATAACCCTTCGTAGGCCGAACTACGTTGACTCTGATTTCTCATTCTCTGATGAGAATACGTAGGCATAAAGTGCGACGCTTTGCCGAGTCATTTTTCTTTTCTTTTTCAGCCAGCCTTGATAGGTAGATAGAATAAAACCAACCCGTCCAAGTAAACAAACAAGCGAGGATCCCGTCGAGTACGACAGACGTGAGGGGTGCTAATACCTTCCCCTTGCGTAACCAACTCCCGAACCCAGACAATGGTTGCGATGGCCTTGTCTTACCCTTTTTCGTCAGGTTTTTCCGATCGTTTCCTTTCCCGCTCATAGGGATAAATAACGAAAGGTGGCGACTCTTCTGTCATGCCGACACCTTATTTTCGCGCAAGCGACAGGTGGGTCCAACGTTCTCTTCTCAACCAGATTCAAACTTAACAGCGTCTGAAGCAGTTCTGCATACATTGACGGAGGTGTATCAAATACCCTCTTTGGCTTCCCATTCTGGATCCTTCTCTGAGCAGGATTCTGCCTTTGTTGTTGCTGCTGCTGTTGTTGTGGTTGTTGTCGTTATTGAGGTATAGGGATCGTTACACTAGCAACCTGTTGTTGAATATACTGATTCCTACCTCTACCTCGTCCTCGACCACCATACACTGCGCTGGCGTCTCCTTGTCTTTTACCACCAAAGAAATTTTTTGCACCTCCAGCTGAGGTCGATTCACCGGCTTGAATCTTACCAATTTTGATGCCATGTTCAATTCGTTCTCCCATGAGTATCATGTCAGAGAAACTACCCATCGAGTAATTGAGCAATTTATCATAATACATCCCAGAGAATGTTCCAACAAAAATATCAATCAATTCCCTTTCAACCATTGGTGGGTGGACTCTTGCCGCCAGATCCCGCCAACGCTGAGCATACTCCTTGAAACTTTCCCCGTTCTTCTGTGAAAGACTTTGAAGCTTGGACCCTATTTGGTGCAAGGTCACTGTTGTATTGGTAGTGTCTGACGAAAGCATCAGCCAATTCTATCCAACTTCCGATCTGTGCAGGCTCTAGTCCCATGTACCATTCCAGCGATGGTCCCGACAAACTATCTTGAAAAAAATGCACGAGCATCTTCTCATCATCAGAGTAAGCAGACATCCTCCGGTAGTATGAATGCACATGAACCCGTGGGCATGTATCCCCTTTATATTTATTGAAAGTGGGAGCTTTGAACTTCAATGGCACTCTCAGCCCAGGAACCAGCCCCATGGTAGCCATGTCCAAACCTGCAGAATTTTGATTGGCTATACCTCTTATATGCTCTTCCAGCATTTTAATCCTCCGATCATTATCAGTAGGACCCTCAAAACCCATGCCCTGCCCAGAAAAGGCATCTTCCTGACGATCTCTATTCAAGTACGGACCCTCATTACCATATCCGTCATAAGCAGCATTACGACCATGACCATGACCACTTTGGAAGAACCTGGGATCATACCTCAGATTGCCAAGCTCTTGATTAGCAGCTGTTGTCCCAACGCCAGTATTGAAAGGACCCATCCCAGCACCAATGGTATTCACATTGCCAAACCCAGCATTACCATAGCCATTATTACCATAACCTTGATTATTATCACCAAACCCTCCGTTGCCGAAGCCCTGATTATTGACGCCATCATTGCAATCCCGATTGCCAAAGCCAAAACCCTGATTGTTGTCACCGAAACCAGTATTGATACTAACATTCCTGTTGGTTTCCACGTTCCCATTGACATTATCAGCATTTCTGTTACCAGCGTTGCCGTTGCCAGTACCATTCTCACCAGCATTTGGTATTACTTGCTCCCTGCGAGGAGTCTCAACATGAACATAGTTGTATTCAGTATTACCAGCCGCTCGTGCCAGCAGCGGTTGCACCAGAGTTTGAAGATGTTCATGGCCTTTAGCCACAACCTCCATTGTCTACATGAATTGGGCCAACCTATCCCGTATCTCCTGCATCTCAGACTGTACCTGATCCATGATCTTCTTACTGTTGCTTCTTGTAGCGTACCGGTGAGTTCTCTGTTCGTCAATCTTGAAACAACCTGTAAGATGCAGGAGATAAGATTCGAGCTCAAAAAAAGTACCTGCCATGCAATATGAATATGCAGATGCACACATGTAAATATGCAACAGGTTAATTTCCCCCCGATTCTAGTTTCAGAGAGAAAGCCATAACGACAATGGAGTCCCAAGTAAGCAAGTGCAGAATCAGAAACCTCATACATAAACAAATGCCAAGAGGCAGAGTACAAAGATACAACTGAATACAACTGAAAAGACCTCGGCCAACAAGCCTGGCGATGGTCAAAATACAAGTACGAATAACAAGAGAAAAGCAAAGATAAATCAGGACGGATGGCGCGCTCGGACATCTTCCAATAGTCTCAACGTCTCCGGATGACCTGGTCTGGAGATTAGTTCCTGTATCAGTAATGCGTGTCGCTCGACAGTGAATCTCAGCTTTTTGGCGTCCTCTACACAGGCTCCCTTGCCAAAACACTCATCAAGCCTGCATCTTTTGAAGCCAGCCTTCAATTCACAACCCCTAGTTTCTTTGACCATGCTGCTCACTTTAAATTCAGCGTCACGTCTAAGAGATGCCTCCTCAGCAATCTTCGCATCCTTAGCGTCGAGCTGCTCCTCTAATTGGGAAATCTGCAGCTTCAACTTATCTTCACGCTCCTCTCGGCTAGTAAGCGTGGCATTCCACAAAAATTCCCATTTGAAAAGTCGAGAATAAGCCTTGTTCAGAAGCTCTTTCTTAGTAGCAAGTACACTACTAACACTATTCAGGGCTACTCCCACCTTCTCTCTCCTGCTGGTTTCTTCAGTCAAATCTGAACCCAACCTATTAATCATCTCAGTCTTCTTCTTCAAAGTGAAGGTTGTCTCATTCTTCTCATGCCGAAGCTGGATAATCTCTTTCTCTAGCTCTTCATTTGTTCTCTGCAACTCTTCCTTTTCAGCCAGCAGCTTGTTATACTTCTCAATCTCTACTGAAGTAGGTTCCTCAATCACTGGAAGACACGAAGGCTCTACAGCAGGATAGGGCATCAAAGAAGTCCTAACTCTCTCACGGATCCAGAGCCGATAAGGATTATAAGCTCGACTGTCACTCTTGCCAAGCAATGTATTTCCTCTTCTGTGAATATTACCCCAAACACGCCTCAATCTGACCAAAACATCTTCGTCTAATAAACCCGTGAGATACAGAGATTCCTGTATCTCATCTTCAACCGGAGAATCCCTCAAAGCATAGCCAAACTGTCTCACAAGCAGAGAAGGGTTATAGTTAATACAACCTTTCCGTCCAATTAAAGGAACGTTCGGAAAGCTACTGCAACTATATATAATATTCACTCCAAGTAGGTTCCGATCAAACCAAACAATGTTCTCAGCACACAATCCCATCAATCTGGAAGACCAATCTAAAGTACCAGCAGTATCAACAAAAGGTCCCGTCTTAGGAAGATGTCCCTGAAACCACCTGTATAGAAGAGGTACACAACAAGAAACATTCTTTCCCCGACGCTTCTCATTCTTATAGTGAATAGAATGATAAACCTCACCCAAGAGAGTAGGCACCAGATTCTTCGAGGCAAGAATAAAGAAAGCATCTGAGTCAACAAAATCAGGCAAGTTTTGGAACAATACAATCCCATAAATGCAAACAGCCAGAATAGCATTGAAGACAATCCAACATCCATCCTTCGCACACTGCGTAGCCTTCTCAACCAAGCAAGAAAGATGAAAACCATAAGCTCCATTCAACTTGACCAAACCTCCGGGGAACTCAGAAGCATCTAAACTGACAATCTCAGCAAGCTTAGCCAACTCAGGCTCAGTATCCTCGTGAATAAAAGGCATCTGATCTAACACAGGCACTTCTAGCATATCAGAATATTCCTCCAAAGTAGGAGCCAGAATAAAATCAGGGAACAAAAAGCATCTCAACTGATGCTCGTAAAACTGCATCAAGGTATACAATCCAGTCATCTCAAACACAGAAGGTCTGCACAACAAACTGAGCAGTTTCCCATAAGACTCTCTAAACTTAGCCCTCACTCTCTGATCTGCTAGAGCAACCAACCGCAACAAGGAACTGATATCTGGAGAAGGCAACTTGTAAGCAACTGTTCTCTTCATGGACTCCATGTCTAGCAAGAAGAACACTAGAATCTGAGGGGAAAAACACACCTGCAACATAAATATACGTTAATGAAATGCAAACATGAAAATGCAGATGCATATGCAGCAGGGGATCAAGTGCAATAATGAAGAACTGTGTTGTGTTGTACTGCAGCTTAAGAACCATCATATCTTCTCCTCAAACCAAACCAACCATAAAAGAACCCTCACTGACAATTCTCACTGACAGAGACAAACCAGGTGTTCTGAGGCCAGAGTTTTCCTGCAAAAAGACCCACCTACCCCTCACAGGTATGTACTTAACTCGCAGACGAGGTACGACATCCTATGCGGTCATCAGCGTCACAGACTTTCAAGAGCGATGATACGATACCCAGAAGGTGTGGCATCATCATCCCTTGAAGAGGCCTCACTTAGACGAATCCCAAATGATAGGTTCCCAGAGGCGACAACCCTCAAATCCAACAACCTGTCGAGCCCAAAGGGCCAGGCAAGATGCCATCAAAGAGAATCTCGTCTGAGTGTAAATTTCGTAGCTAGCTGGTGCGAGCAAAGCAAGCAGGCTAACCACTACTCTCTACTTCTAAGTCTATGTGCACTCAAGCCCAGGTCTGGCTTATCTCTCAAACTAACCCTCTACCCACAACACAATAACAATAATATATAGTACTTAAAGTAAAGACATAAAGATAAATACATATAAAACCCCATACGGGAAAACAAGCGCTAGGATTGACTCGCATAGGGAATCGTTGGAGTCCCCAGCAGAGTCGCCAGCTGTTGCTACTGCGAAAATCGGCGGCGGCTATGACAGAAGAGTCGCCACCGTGCGTTATTTATCCCACAAGAGGGAAAGGAAACGCTCAGAGTAAACCTAATGCAAAGAGGGAAAGGAATGGTCATCGCAACCAAATCGTGGATTTGGGAGTCGGTTACGCAAGGGGAAGGTATTAGCACCCCTCACGTCCGTCGTACTCGACGGGATCCACACTTGTTTTCTATCTAAGGGTATGTTTATCTATCTACTCTAAAGGTCTGGGTTAAAAAAGAAAATGCAAATGACTCGGCAAAGTATCGCACTTTATGCCTACGTATTCCCGTCTGGAACGAGAAATCAGAGTCAACGTAGTTCGCCTAACTACGGGTTAAAGGGGGGAAGGTTGCTCGCCGAGATGTCGCATCTCGTGCCTACGTACTTTCATACGACATGAAAGATCAGAGCAAACGTAGTTCGGGCTACGGAAGATACAAGTTTGTATGACAGTTTTTTATCTCCTTAAGAAAGGGTTTTCCTGATTAAAGGTCCAAGAGGACAAAAACAGAGTTTGAATGTTTGTTTGAGTTTTTTTACGAAAGAACTGTTTTTTAGGATGTTCGCAATCTCAGTCGCACTAGAGACTATGACCCAGGAGTGAACGCTTCGTATGTCACCCAAAGGGTACCATACTAACATCCAGATTACGGGAGAGAGACCCACCACCAACCTTTTCCCAGATAGCTTAAGGCTCGTAACGTACGACTTCAATTAACCTTATTACTGTGTTTTTGAATTGTTTTGAGAATGAAGAGAAAGACGCCCTAAAACTATGGTTGAAAGGGAATATACCTACAGTTATCATGCATGGGTCAAAACCTAATGTCTGTCATGATTCCCTCTTGCACAAAGGAAATCAGAGATCCTAGGGGAAAACAACAAAAGAAAGCAAGCAGTAAACAGTAAACGGTAAAATGCATGCTATGCAACAGTACAAGCGAGGCAAGGGAGTCCGGCTCAACCTCAAACCTATGAAAACAACAGGCAAGGGGAGACTAGCTCCACCTCAAACCTAGAGGTAATCAACACAAGCAAACGGACAATACAACAGAGAAAGCAGCCCAAGCAGCAACAATAGTCTTCAACAACTTCAATACTCAACAGCAGCAGCTCTAAACAGCAAATCCTCTTGACATCAAAGTTGACAGCAAAATGACTTCATCTTCAAGCTAGATTCTATCTTCAACCTTCATTAAACTTCATATTCAAGCTCTAGCAAGCAACTCCAAGCAAAGGATTAATCACTAAGATCAAGGTTGCAATGTTGAGAACCAAATGAAAACCAAAGGAAATCACCAAGTACCAACATTGAAATGGAAAGGCATCCTCAAAGTTCTACTCAACTATGGGCATGTCACACATCCCTCCAAAGGAGAGATGGAATTTCCCTAGGAGGACTTTACATCATTGGATAGAATAGAAGCATACAATGCATTCTATGTTTGATGAAAGAATCAAAACTAGTCCTAATGGCTCTTCCTAAAACCCTAATTTCCTAATCTCCTAACAAGCTCCTAAAAGATAAGAAAGCTTCAACTCCAAGCTCCAACCTTCAAGCCACATCAGCTACACCAAATCCAGAAGACCTCCCAAGAAGGATTCCAAGCAAATCCAACTCCAAAGTCACCAACAAGACCAAACAAACAAGAGCACTAAAAATAGAACACCACAAGCACAAGCAACTTGAAAAATACAACTAAAATAGAAAACAAAGTTGTAAAAATCTAATAAATTTCCTAGGGGAACATACATGTTTGAACAACCTAGGGTTAAAATATTAAAGCCTAATTCAACTTCTAAGTCACCTAAATAATTTCTAAATTGAAGGGTATCAAGGTGATCCATAAGTTTGGGAAGGCTCTAATCTTAACACCTAAAACAGAACCTAAAGTTGTTCTAAAATTCTAACAAAAGTTCTAAGATAACATGGATATCTACCCTAAAACATACTAAAAAATCAAAGCCATATTCAACACCAATTGAGAGAACAAAATTTAACAAGACAGATGATCAAATATGCAAATATTAAAGAATTAAACAAAATAAGAAAAATCAAATTAAATTGAAAAATGCATGAAAATGCATTTTATTGATTTCAGAAAATCACAAATTCTCTCAAGATCATGGAGATATTTTTAAAATAATTTTTGGATAAAGAATGAATTTATTGTGATTTTTAGAATCAATAATGCATTTAAAATAATAAAAATCAAATAAAAGAAATATTAAAACTGAAATAAAACATGAGCGCTTGGATCTGCATACAAGTCAATACATCCAAGGATCCACAGCTTGCCAACGCATTAGTGAAACTACTGCGTTTTGGACTCAAAAAATCCAACCTCAGATCAAAACATGGCCGTCAGATGCAAGGAAAAATCATGGTCAAAGCAAGATCCAATGGTCCAGTCTTCATCTTCTCCAACTCACAGGCCAACCGGAGTGAGATTTAGGGCAGTGGCCGGAGAAGACTCCGGTTGTCTTCTCCGGCGAGGTTCAAGCCTCAGGCAACCAAATGCAACAATCCTTATATCAATTTTGCTCAGTTTTTCATCAGGATTTCAAATCTCCTATCCATATGTTCTAACTCTCCATAGATTTAAAAATTCGAAGCAATGTTCAGAACACACATCCAGATCAATCATCATCAATTGAAAATATAAGACTATAAAATTCATCCTAATGTTACACTGATCATACTGATCTAATCAACTTGCTCTAACTCCTCATGAATCAAGAGATTCGAATCCAAACAGAATTACTATGTCATGATCAACCATCATCAAATGTCTCCAAATTGATCCTAAAACGATCTACATCTTGCCTAGATCCTAACCACAAGTTCAAATCTAACTATCTCATGCTAAATCATGCAAAATTTTGAAAGTTACTAACCTGTTGTAGATCTAGTAACAGAGGCACTTGGAGCTTGATTCTCCCTTCAAAACTCTCCAGATACGTTCAATGATGCACTAGGAAGAGTTTGCAACCTTCAATTTTCTTTGATCTTGCTTCAAACTGAAAACTCGATTTCACTTGCTCCTCTTGAAAACTCAACTGCAGCTTCAGCTTTCTGGCACGAAAATGGTTCCAAAATTGATCTGAAATCAATCCAATGAATATATAGAATGTTTCCATGGGCTTTTGAATTCAATTTGAGGCCCAATCCAGCCAATTGCAATTTCTGTTTTTGCTCTTGAAGTTGCACATGACAGTCACGAATTGGCCATGGAAATTGCTCTAGAATCTTCCCTTTCAACTGTAAAATGCCTTGTGAATGAAATTGAAACAGTAGAATGGCCTGAATTGCATTGTTGAAGTGTTTGGTTATGTAACTTGCATTTGAAGCAACCATATGATAACTTGTAAAACTTGACCTAAGCTCAAAAATCTGGTAATGCCAAAGTGTCTAAAATCAAATTTCCAATCAAAATGAGCACTTATTTGACATGTTTTGGTCATTCTATTCAAAATGTGAATTTTCCCTCCTTTAATCATTTGAAAATCTTCCTTATTCAAACCATTTCAAACCAAGCCTTGCTATGAGCCCAATCAATCCATCATGACTTATTGGTTATCCTAAAAACCCAATTTTGAACAACTTTCATGTTGAACAAAAATCCATTTGACAAGTGCAAGTTGGAGATTTTGACCTATAATTGAAAATGACCTATAATCTCACTTTCCCAAAATACCCCTGACTTGTAAACTTCATAACTTGAGTTCTACAAATCATATGGAAGACTTCTAGTACAATTTAGAAAGCTAAGATCATGAGGAACAACTTTCATGTTGGCCAAAAGTTCAGGTGAAACCTCCTTCTAGGTAAAAAATAGCTTTGAAGTCATATAATATTTACAGACAAATTTCAGAGGCATCTGAGGACTTGTAACTTGTCTGGGTCATAACTTGAGTTCTATAAACCCCCTTGAGGACTTATAGTACTCAAATTAAAGTTATTGAGATTCTCTACATGTTTCATGTTGGCCAAATATCCATTTGAAACTTCTATCGTGACTTATGTGGTCATGAAGTTAGGCACTAAACAGAGGATTTTACACTGAAACCCTAATTTAGCAACTTCCCACACTCTTGATTCTTCTTGATTTGATCTTGGCACAACACCACAAATGTATCATCATATCATTTCATGAACTCCATGACCTAAAAGTAGGCTTTGATACTCTTCAATTGCACAATTGACCTATAATTGATCCAGATGAAACCCTAATTACTTGCACCTCAACTGTGGCCCTTGCATTTGACACAATGACTTGGTTGAGCTCTCCCATGGCCCTCTAGGCATTCTATGAGCTCCATACACATCCTATTCTCTCATTCAACACTTCACAACCCTCTGATAGTCTTCAGTGGATCCTCAAGTTAGGAGAAGATTCACACTCAAACATCTAAACCCTTAGGCACTCAAACCACCTTCTGATGACTTTGACAACTTCTCAATCTTGAATGAGACCTCTTGCTAGGCTCCTCTTGATAAGAATCGCACTTAATCCCCTATTATATGAATGATACCATGATATGCAAATGATATAACTATGCAAATGTTAATGCAATGAAACATAAACCAGGTAAGAAAAGGTTGAGCAAATTTTGGGGTACAACAACCATCACTTGGGCAAGTGATTCCAGCGCATCAGCAATAGCACGATCCTTTCTTCCAGCCATCTGCAACACCAACAGGGTTAGAAGAAAACAACTCATCCAATAGTGTTCTCACACTATTGACTGACAGGGGACTAACAGCATAAAAACTTGGCCGGACGGACCGACCTGCTCTGATACCACTAATGTAACACCCTTTTCTACCCCACAATTATCATGGAAAAATTACACAGATATCAGAGTAAATTATTAAATTTCATAAAAAGCCACCTCAAAAGGGCGTACATTTCCCAAATCAACAAAATCGGTCAAGGCTCCGTAAACAACGGGTTTTCTCAAAATAATCAAATCGCACAAAGTAGCGAAACTCAAAGGCATAAATCAAGGTTTCCTCATTAGGGAAAAATAAGCAAAATAACTCAAGAATATATAGTTTAACTCAATAGAACCCAACCCGATGTTACATATCAGAGCAAGACCCTCTAAGCTAACCAAAAGGCTAAAAACTCAAAAACTTCAAAAATACTCCTCGACGGCGTCCATGGATAAACTTGGTCATCTGCACGTCACCCACGTGGAGGTAACATTCAAACAAGCAGGGTGAGCAAAGCAATTCATAATAACCAATGTATAAAAATCAACATATAAACAACATCATATTCATATTCAACACATTCATATCCTTCAATAGGCCTCGAAGGCCACAACATCATAATTTATACAAAAAGGCTCATAAATGCAAATGCAACATAGACTCAATGCATGTGGTACTAATCATCACAGCGCGATGGACACTAGGCCATCAACCCTCCATAGATCCCCATTAATAGGATCGATTCTGCTAGAGAACCGGAGCATATTAAAACACTTCACATCCACACAATGGGATTGAAATCAAAGTAATCGAGGTCCTGAACCGAAGTCCGGATGCACATGAATTCATGATGCACACGTCACAAATCATCCTCATATAACAACATAAGTGCATCATCATTCATCATATTCATCATCATGTCAGTCATCATCATATCTTATATCATCATATAATTCATCAAAGTCATGGTAATATCATCATATTAAGTCATATAAATCATCATGTCATCATGCATACATCACATAAAACTCACAGTCATACTCATGTTAACTCATCACAGAAATCACAGAATCAAACATCAAGGCATCGCTACACACGATCAACATTCGCGAAACTCTTTTACGTTCGCTGGCATGTTCGCTAGGAGAGTCTGGGAACAACATTGTTCTCTAGGCGAAGCTTTCTTCGCTAGGCGAACTGTGCGATGACAGCAAATTCTGCTACGCACCAGAACTGATTTCTACCCAAAAGGCTCTATGATTGACTTACCCAATGCCCCTAAAACATCCCTATATCATCCCTAAAGTCCTACGGCGATAATGGCACAAAACCTACGGTTTATTAGGCCAATCCCAGAGCATATTCAGCCCTAAATCACAATTTTTCCTTCAATTACACCCTAAGGCATTAGAGTTACTCACATTCAAATATTCCAATTTCTATAGGGTCAGTCATATAACAATTCAAGGTTTTGGCCACGAAGGCCTAAGGTTTCCCTTTCTCATATTATGCTCTAACTGTCAGGAATACTTACCACTACACCATAACATCAGAGTTCCCAAAACCAGATTTAGGCCACGAAGGCCAAAATCTCTTTTTCCCCAATTGAACTATGACTAGATTTACCTATAATCGGTTTAGGCCACGGAGGCCAAAGATCTTAATTTCTCATTTCTACCCTCAAAACCTTTAACCCTTAAATCAACCTTACTACATCGAAATCTACACATAGAAAATTATGAAAGATAATACTCCCGATACCTTTAAACGTTGATTCAAAGCCTTCACGAATCTGTTAGGGAATCTTTCAATGCTTCTGCCTCCAATTCCCCCTTCAGAGCTCTCTGGCGACAATTCTTACGGTTAACACAAATGAATCCTAAAACCCTTCAGAACTCCCTTTTTGTTAAACCTAGACTTGGGCCTCACAATTGGGCTTTCTCCATTATACCCTCACTTACTCCTCACAATTGCCCAAATTACCCTTCTTTCACTTATATTCATTTTAAATAATAATAATACTAATAAAATAGTGTTATATACTATTAATAAAATAAATAACCCAAAAATGCACACTTTTCCAATAATCCACAAACTATCGAAAATCACCGAAAAATGAATATTCTCAATTAAATAAATAAATTAAAATATTCCGATTAAATTTGGGGTGTTACAACTCTCCCCCACTTAAAAGAATTTTCGTCCTCGAAAATTACCTCAAGAAAATAGATTCGAATACGACTCCTTCATCTGATCTCCACGTTCCTAAGTCCAACTTTCTCCAGCTGGTCCTCCCTACAATACCTTCACTAAGGCAATCTCTTTACCACGCAGCTACTTCACTCCTTGTTCGTCAATCCGAACAGGCAACTCCTCAACAGTCAAATCATCCCTCACTTATACATCATCCATCTGAATCACATGCGATGGATCTGGAATGTACTTCCTCAACTGGGATACATGAAACACATCATGCAAATTCGCAGGCGACGATGGTAAAACAATCCGATATGCTACTTCCCCCACCCTCTGTGAAATCTGTTACGAACCAACAAAGCGCGATGTTAGCTTTCGAGACTTCAAAGCTCGACCAACGCCAGTTACCGGCGTAAATCTCAAAAACACGTGATCTCCCTCTTGGAATTCAAGTGCTTTCCTCCTCTTATAATGATAGCTTTTCTGAAGACTCTGTGACACTTTCATCTTTTCTTGGATCATCTTGATCTTTTCAGTTGTCTCCTGCATAATCTCAGGTCCAAGTACAACACTCTCGTCTGACTCATACTAACATAATAGAGTCCTACACCTCCTACCATACAGAGTCTCATACGGTGCCATTCTGATACTAGAATGGTGACTGTTATTGCAGGTAAACTCAATCAACGACAAATGACTATCCCACGATCCACCTTGATCCAACACACAAGCCCTCAACAAATCCTCTAAAGACTGGATAGTTCTCTCTGTCTGACCATTCGTCTGTGGATGATAGGCAGAACTCAACCTCAACTTAGTACCCAAAGCTGTCTGCAAACTTTCCCAAAACCTCGATGTAAATCTCAGATCTCTATCAAACACAATACTCGACGGAACACCATGCAACTTCACAATCTGATCAATATACAACTCGGCAAGCTTCTGCAACGAATAATTGAGCCTCGTCAGTATAAAATGAGCCGATTTAGTCAATCTATCCACAATCACCCAAATCGAATCATATCCCTTCAAAGTCTTTGGAAAACTTGTCACAAAATCCATATAAATGCTATCCCATTTCCATTCTGGAATACTCAACGGTTGCATCAGACCCGACGGTCTCTGATGTTCAATCTTCGACTTCTGACAAGTCAAACAAGCATAGACAAATTCTGAAATTTCCTTCTTCATACTCGGCCACCAAAACAACTTCTTCAAGTCTCGGTACATCTTTGTGGCACCAGGATGAATACTCAACCCGCTTCTGTGGCCTTCTTCAAGAATGCTCTTTTTGATTTTTGGCACATCGGGAACATACACTCTATCTCAGAACTTCATCACACCATTCTCATTGATTTGAAAATCACCTATGTTACCTTGATTGATTAATATGAGACGATCCACCATACTCAAGTCATACTTCTGACCTTCTCTGATCTCTTGAAGAATACCACTAGTCAACTTCAGCATTCCCAACTTCACACTGTTAGGAGTCTCTTCACAAACCAAACACATATCTCTAACTGCTCAATCAGTTTTAACTCTCGAACCATAAGCATCGACATATGCAAGGACTTTCTACTCAACGCATCAGCTACAACATTAGCCTTACCAGGATGGTAACTCAATTCAAAATCATAGTCCTTCAGAAGTTCAAGCCATCTTCTCTGCCTCATGTTCAACTCCTTCTGATCAAAAAATACTTCAGACTCTTGTGATCACTAAACACTTCAAATCTGGACCCAAAAAGATAATGTCGCCAAATCTTCAACACAAACACCACAACGACCAACTCTAAGTCATGCGTAGGATAATTCCTTTCATGAACCTTCAGTTGTCTGGAAGCGTAAGTAACAATCTGACCATTCTGCATCAATACACCTCCAAGACCCATCTTCAATGCATCACAATATACTACCAAGGACTCACTCGGATTTGGCAAAATCAACAATGGAGCAGTCGTCAACTTCGTCTTAAGTTCTACAAAACTCTTCTCACAAGCAACATCCCACACATAAGCTTGACCCTTTCGAGTCAACTGAGTCAAAGGCAGTGCCGACTTAGAAAAGAATTCTATAAACCTACGATAATAACCAGCCAACCCAAGGAAACTTCGAATCTCAGTAGCAGACCTTGGAGTCTCCCACTGCAACACAACATCAATCTTCGACGGATCCACCGCAATTCCACCACTAGAAATCACATGGCCAAGGAAACTCACTTCCTTCAACCAAAACTCACACTTGGACAACTTGGCAAAGAGCTTCTTGTCTTTCAATACCTGCAATACCACTCTTAGATGTTGCGCATGCTCTTTCTCGGATTTAGAATATATTAAGATATCATCAATGAACACTACCACAAACTGATCCAAATAAGGATGAAAAATCCTATTCATATACTCCATGAATACACCAGGTGCATTAGACACACCAAAAGACATCATAGTATACTCAGTGTCCATACCTCGTCATGAAAGCTGTCTTCGGAATTTCATCAGGCTTAACGTGAATCTAATGATAACCAGACCTCAAATCAATCTTGCTAAACACACAAGAACCCACCAATTGATCCATCAAATCATCAATCCTCGTAAGTGGATACTTATTCTTAATTGTTACCTTATTCAACTGTCGATAATCCACACACAATCTCATGCTACCATCTTTCTTCTTCACCAACAACACAGGAGCACCCCACGGAGAAACAATCGGTCGAATAAACTTCTTCTCAAGCAAATCTTTCAACTATTTCTTCAATTCTCCTAACTCAGATGCAGACATCCGATAAGGAGCCATCGACCCAATACTAGTGCCTGATATCACATCAATAGTAAACTCTACCTCACGCTCAGGAGGTAAGTCACTCATGTCGTTTGGAAACACCTCTGGAAATTCCCGAACAACTGGTAGTTCCACACTCACTGCTTCATAATCAACTTGAAGAGATGCAACCAATGCAAAAATCTGAGCCTCATCTTCCAAGAGTTCTTCTACTTGCTTTGCAGATACAAACATCAGCTCTCCACCATGACCGAACTCAAGAAATATCACAGTCTTGCTGTAGAAATCAATATGAACATAGTTGTACTCCAACCAGTTCATTCCAAGAATAATATCAATTTGATGCAAGGGTAGACAGACCAAGTCCATCACAAAATTCTTATCATAAATGGTCAAAGGGCAGCTCAAACAGACTAACGCAGTAGTCAAAGAACCATTAGCCGGGGTATCAATAACCATACTCCCAATCATAGCATATAATTTCAAATTCAACCTCTTAGCAAATTCAAGCGAAATAAATGAATGAGTAGCACCAGTATCAACTACAGCAATCAATTCAACATCATTAATAAAACAAGTACCTCAAATCAAGTTATCTGTCTTGGATTCTTCTGCACCGTTCAAAGCAAACACTCTGCCACTTGTCTGAGCAGCAGTAGCAGTCTTCTTCGGCTGCTGGCACTGGGTACTGATATGACCCTTCTCTCCACAGTTGAAGCAAGTCGGAGCTTCGTCTTTACAATCAGTAGCTCTATGATCCCTCTTGCCACAACAGTGACATCTCAGCGCTCTACAATTCTCAGCACGACGATCTTGCTTGCCACAACAGCGTCATATTCATATTCAACACATTCATATCCTTCAATAGGCCTCGAAGGCCACAACATCATAATTTATACAAAAAGGCTCATAAATGCAAATGCAACATAGAATCAATGCATGTGGCACCAATCATCACAGTGCGATGGACACTGGGCCATCAACCCTCCATAGATCCCCATCAATAGGATTGATTCTACTAGAGAACCGGAGCACATCAAAACACTTCACATCCACACAATGGGATTGAAGCCAAAGTAATCAAGGTCCTGAACCGAAGTCCGGATGCACATGAATGCATGATGCACACGTCACAAATCATCCTCATATAACAGCATAAGTGCATCATCATTCATCATATTCATCATCATGTCAATCATCATCATATCTCATATCATCATATAATTCATCAAAGTCATGGTAATATCATCATATTAAGTCATATAAATCATCATGTCATCATGTATACATCACATAAAATTCACAGTTATACTCTTGTTAACTCATCACAGAATTGACAGAATCAAACATCAAGGCATTGCTGCACACGATCAACATTCACGAAACTCTGCTACGTTCGCTGACATGTTCGCTAGGAGAGTCTTGGGCGAGTTTCTTCGCTAGGCGAGTCTGGTAACAACATTGTTCGCTAGGCAAAGCTTTCTTCGCTAGGCGAACTGTGCGATGACAACAAATTCTGCTACGCACCAGAACTGATTTCTACCTAAAAGGCTTTACGATTCACTTACCCAATGCCCCCAAAACATCCCTAAAGTCCTATGGCGATAAAGGCACAAAACCTATAGTTTATTAGGCCAATCCCAGAGCATATTCAGCCCTAAATCACAATTTTTCCTTCAATTACACCCTAAGGCATTAAAGTTACTCACATTCGAATATTCCTATTCCTACAGGGTCGGTCATATAACAATTCAAGGTTTTGGCCTCGAAGGCCTAAGGTTTCCCTTTCTCATATTATGCTCTAACTATCAGGAATACTTACCACTACACCACAACATCAGAGTTCCAAAAACCAGATTTAGGCCACGAAGGCCAAAATGCCTTTTTCCCCAATTGAACCACGACTAGATTTACCTATAATCAGTTTAGGCCACAGAGGCCAAAGATCATAATTTCTCATTTCTACCCTCAAAACATTTAACCATTAAATCAACCTTACTACATCAAAATCTACACATAGAAAATTATGAAAGGCAATACTCCCCATACCTTTAAACGTTGATTCAAAGCCTTCACGAATCTGTCAGGGAATCTTTCAACGCTTCTGCCTCCAATTCCCTCTTCAGAGCTCTCTGGCCACAATTCTTACGGTTAACACAAATGAATCCTAAAACCCTTCAGAACTCCCTTTTTGTTAAACCTAGACTTGGGCCTCACAATTGGGCTTTCTCCATTATACCCTCACTTACTCCTCACAATTGCCCAAATTACCTTTCTTTCACTTATATTCATTTTAAATAATAATAATACTAATAAATTAATATTATATACTATTAATCAAATAAATAACCCAAAAATGCACACTTTTCCAATAATCCACAAACTACCGAAAATCACCGAAAAATGAATAATCTCAATTAAATAAATAAATAAAAATATTCCGATTAAATTTGGGGTGTTACAGTGATTCCTCAACTCCTTTGTCAATTATCACAACTCTGAGCATGTTAATGCACGTCTTTAAACAATGAAGGCAAATAAAAGCCCGATTGAAGGACTTTTATTTCCATTCTTAAACCATTATAGTGACCACCGTAAGGTGAGTTGTGACAATGTCAAAGAATACTGTTTGAATCCTCCTTTGAAACACACTTTCTCAATATATTGTCAGCACCAATCTTAAATAGATAAGGTCCATCCCACACATAGTACTTAACATCAGACAAGAATTTCTTTTTCTGGTTCAAAGTTAGATCCTCCGGTATCAACCCGGTTGCTTTGTGGTTTGCAAAGTCTGCAAACCACAATCTAACTTGAACCATGAACAATTTTTCATTCGGGAACCCTTTTTGTTGTGAATTTAAAGATTAAATTCTTACAATAAAAGGGATCCATCAAATACGCCTCTGCTTAGAATCAGGTTTTGTAAGCAAATACTTTATCGCCGCATGGTCCATGTAAGCAACCACTTTTGAACCAATAAGGTAGGACCGAAATTTATCAAGCGCATTGTTAGCTCCTAAATTTGACACCTCTTGCAAAAGAAGAGATTTAAGGAGAAGCATTAAAAGCCTGCTGGAGGCGGGAGTTGGTCGAAGGATGTGAGACAGCTAAGGGGGAGTAGTCGAAACACGTACCAGACTTGAAGAAAAATCACGAAGGCATTGACCGTTTTGGTTTTTTCGAAGGTTTGAAATTCAAATAATTTGGAGGGAATAGTTCCGTTCGCCAGATGACTAAGAGGACACATGGCGCCCTATGAACAACTGATCCATGCATCGCGACAAGTGGCGAAAGATGGTGATGTTGGAAGTTATTGGTAGCTATTTCTTGCTATTATAAATAGGAAGTTTTAGACATAGAATGTGTGTGGGAATTTTACTGTTGTACAAGTCACTCTTAAACTTACTCCAAGTATCCGAGTGTAGAGAAAAATAGTATTGAAGAGAATGTACGTGATGTAAACACACCACCTTTTATTTTCCAATGAAGTTTACTTTACTTGTTTAAATTTTACAAAGTTTTCTTTACCTTTTCCTGCAATCTTCTCCCTTTTTTATTCCCTCTTTACTTTGTCCTCATTCTCAACTCCTTTATTTCAAAAACTTGTGTCTTTTCTTTGCTAGAACTTTATGTACTTTTTCTCCTGTAGTCGAATAGGTAACCTTTAAAGAACCTTCTCCCAAATATTGTCAAAAGTGTAAAGACTTAGATAAATGTTCAAAGAAAACCTTTTAGCACATGTCCTAGGATCAATCTGATCAATCCTGTGAGTCACCAAAGTTATATTTGGAAGATCAGCGGTTGTTTTCCGATTTTCAAGGGAAATAAAATGGCACGCCCAGTGGGACAGTGCTAAAAAGAAATTTCTTCATATAATCAAAACTTGTAGAAGTTAGTTTTATTGGTCTGTTCGCGAAAAGTGCATTTTATGTTACTAAGATGTGGTAAAATTACCGCTGTGAATGAAGAAAGACTGACAAGACGAAACATTAGGAATATGGAGACAGATGCAAGGACGCCAAATAATCCTAAACCCCAAGGAGGCGGTGTAACCCGGTGAACTGACTTTAAACAATGTTGCGGATAGCAAGAGTCGCCACCGACTTTTATTTTATCCATAAGGAAAGGTTATAAAAGAACAGGAAAGACCTTAGAGAATATTTTGGGTCCGGGGGGTAGGTTATGAAAAGGGAAGGTGTTAGCACCCTTTTCATCCATGGTTATCCATGGGCTCTTAGGTACTTAAGCTCACTTTTTGAATTGTTTTGAAAGTGTAGTGTGTGAATAGAAAATTTTCAGAATAGTTAATAAATAATCCATGTAAGGATGTGTTAAGAACTTGTTTGAAAACTTGTTGAAAATTTGTTTAAGTGTGAAACAGTTTTGAAGTGAGCAAGCACCTAGGAGTAACCTACCCTAATGTTTAAAGGTCTTTCTTATTCTTTATTCTTTCCTTTAGTAAGACTATCCCTACTATAATGGAGTAGGTAGTCCTTACTTTGGATGTTAAGGGACATGTGAGGGACAATTTGACTTTGAAGGCCATTGTGGGATGTAATAAGCACATATAAGGGACCATCATCATTTTTCGAAAGGGACTCGATTCGTAAAGGCAACCATAAGGGACTTTGATGATTTTTCTATTTGAGGGACTTGCTTTATACACCCCACTTAACCATTATTCGTAGGCAACTTGAGGGATATCCTTAGGAAGTGAGACGGCGATTAAAATCGACTTACGTGTGTGACGTGTTTATTTTAATTATCTTTATTTAAAAGTGATCTAAATTTATTTTAATATTACATACATGTTGTTACACTCCCTAATTACTAACCATAATAATAATTAAATAATTAAACAACTTTACATCCAAGAAACAATTACAAAATAATAAGCAAAATAATTAAATAGCAAAGATAAATAAAATATAAATAAGCAATAATAAATAATAAAGGGGGTTAATTCTAAGTTTACTCGGCAAGACATCGCATCTTGTGCCTACGTATCCTTACGGGAGTGGAATCAGAGTAATCGTAGTTCCCCTCAATAGGGAGGTTAGAAACTTCTTGACTGTGGTCAAGGTCTCAAGGGGAATAAACGCATCTTAAGGACACGCTTACGTGGAGTGTAGAAACTCCAAATCTCTACGTTGAAATGTTAAGTTGTAATTAGGGTTAAATTAGGGATTCCACGGCGGGAAACCCTAAAATGAGCGCGGCGGCTCTTTGACCTAATGCTAAGGGTAAAATAGTAATTTTGCCTGTGGCGAGGCATTTGTGAAAATTAGGGTTTGTAGTTTGTAGTTTTGAGGATTTGAAATTGAATGTGTGAAGTTTTACGGACTATTGGCGCGGCGGCCAAACAGTTAGACCTAACCTTCGGATGTGTGCAATGTGACAGAAATAATAGTAAACGCGTGAGATAATTGAATCATGCAAACAGAGAGATAATGTCATAATTTAAACCATGCGAGCAGAAATTTAAAGGCA
This sequence comes from Lathyrus sativus, assembly GCA_963859935.3. NCBI lineage: Eukaryota > Viridiplantae > Streptophyta > Magnoliopsida > Fabales > Fabaceae > Lathyrus > Lathyrus sativus. The sequence goes on along the minus strand of OZ012741.1, from coordinate 127,676,040 downwards.
GAATTTAAAGAGCGATTGTTAAGTTCGCGAGGTTACATGAGAGGAGCAGATACAATATGATAATGAAATTTGAATTGAACAATAATAAAATAAAATAAATAACGGTTCTAGTTATTATTTAAAAAAAAAGATTTTAGTTATTATTTTAAATTTATCTAAAAAAAAGTTTTTCTTAAAAATAATAGGTTTACATATTAATTTGGAAAAAGATGTTAATGTTATTTATTTTAAAAAACAGATTTTTATATTATAACAAATTTTAATAAATTAATGATAACAATAATAATAATAATGATAATAATGATAATAATAATAAATAATGATAATAATAATAATAATAATAATAATAATAATAATAATAATAATAATAATAGTAATAATAATAATAATGATAATAATAATAAAGCAATAATGAATTTTAAATGTGCCAAATAACCCAACAATGTTGCTAACGCAGAAATGCGCTCATCGCAACCAGATCTAAATCGGACGAAACAAAATTTATCGCAAAGAAAAAGAAATTAAGCAAAAAATAGTATTATTGCTCACACAAAAATGCGATCATCGCAACCAGATCGAACTAACACAAATGTCACGCGTCATGCACACAAATGTGCAAACATCGTATCGACATAATTCGATCAAAAATCTTATATATACAAACTCTAACAATTTAAAAATTATATATATATAAACGTAACAGTAATAGATAAAGAAAAAGAAATAACGGTAATAGATGAAGAAAAAGAAATAACGGTAAAAGATGAAGAAAAAGAAACAACAGTAATAGATGAAGGAAAAGAAATAACGGTAAACGATGAAGAAAAAGAAACAATAGTAATGGATGAAGAAGAAAACTAAACAACGGCAAACGGCACTCACTCCTCTTAGGTTTTTTTCATTCTCTCCTTTTTTTCCAACAAGGCAACACATGTATATATAGGGAACAAATTAGGGTTAACACCAAATTGTCAATAATGTCCCTAAAGCCCATTTTAAAGCCCAAACTAAATAATTAGTTAAGAAAAAATAAAATTTAAATAATTTAAAATAATTAAAATAAACTTAAAATAAAAACTAATAATCCTATTGATTCCTAAAATAAAAAATATTATAAAAAGAACAAAATTTTTTTCAATATTTTTTATTTTATGATTTTTTGGATATTTTTATGAATAATTTAGAAAAAAGTGAAAAAAATAATATTTTAAAAAATGATTTAATTAAAATACGAAAATAATAATTAAATAATAATAAAAAACTATTTTTGTTATTTTTTTAATGAAAGATAGAAAAATTTAGAGTAAAAATAATAAAAAACAAAAAAAAGTGACAAAGGTGAGATTCGAACTCTCAACCTCTCACACTCATAACTCCTTACACATGTCCTCCTGCCAATTGTGCCATTTTTACTTTTTAGAAAAAAATGCATGCCATATGATATTTACCTGCAAAAATTCAAACGACTACACAAATTTGTTAGTAATTGATTAAATGCAATGAAATGCGACGACAAATCTTAGGGCAAAATTTGGGGTATTACAGTTATTATGATAATATTTCTCACCCAACCTCTCTTTGATGTTGGCAAAAAAAATCATGAAGTTTGACTTTGGTTTGACCACAGTTGACCTCAGTTTGACCTTTTAACTGCATTGACTGCTTTTGACTTATCTGATCATCTGACTGAGCAAACTTTTGAGAAAAGTCTTGAAACTTGACATGGGGGTTCTTATACACATATAAGATGTTATGAATCTCACTTGAAGTCTTGGAAGTCCATTTAGCCTGATTAAAGTCAAAACCCTAGTTTTGGATGCACTGCTTAGGAGGTGCATTGTCTGAGGGAATTGTCAACTCTTCTGACCAATTGTGAACTTTGTGAACCTTGTGAACCTTCTTGGAACACAAAGTCTTGTATTGTGAGGGCAAATTTTGGGGTGCAACAGCTGCCCCTGTTCAATTTTCTGAAACCTGAGGGGTTAGATTGGTATATTTGCCAGTCGTAACCTGGAAGGTTGAAGGGGATTGAACACAAAAGCCCAAAAATTTGCACTCACCAGTGCATGGAGTGATATTGATGGTTAGTTGAACATGATTGAGTGGGCTTAAAGATGCCACTAGGGGAAAGTTCTTCAGTAGTATAATGAGAACTGTCAGGAGTCTGGAGTAATACTGATGTAACAGCATGTCTTCATGAGGATAGAGCAATCAATAATGATAACCCTAAAGCAGTCTTGAAGTGATAAATCTGACCTCAGGAGGATAGAGCAATCAATAGCTCTAAAGCAGTCTTGAAGTAATAATGGCTTCAGGAGGATAGAGCAATCAATAGCTCTAAAGCAGTCTTGAAGTAATAGAATGGCTTCAGTAGGATAGAGCAATCAACAGCTCTAAAGCAGTCTTGAAATAATAATGTGATATGTCTTCAGGAGGATAGAGCCATCAATAGCTCTAAAGCAGTCTTGAAGTAATGATTTCAGGAGGATAGAGCAATGGATAGCTCTAAAGCAGTCTTGAAATAATAATGTAATTTCAGGAGGATAGAGCAATGGATAACTCTAAAGCAGTCTTGAAATAATTAGATGGCTTCAGGAGGATAGAGCAATGAATAGCTCTAAAGCAGTCTTGAAGTAGTAATATGACCTCATGAGGATAGAGCAATGAATAGCTCTAAAGCAGTCTTGAAGTAATAGGATGATTTCAGGAGGATAGAGCAATCAGTAGCTCTAAAGCAGTCTTGAAGTCATGAGAGGCTATCAGGAGGATAAAATAACCCTGAGGTTACAATAAAGCAGTCCCAAAGTAATAAGAAGCTCATCAGGAGGATAAAGTAACCCTGAGGTTACAATAAAGCAGTCCCAAAGATCATAAGATTGTTTGTTGGATAATTAACCTGAAAACAAGGTAGCATTCTGTATAACAACATTAGTTTATGCTTTATGTATGCATGTATGACATGATGCACTTAGGTAATGTACTATAGACATATATGTTATGGTATGATGTAAATGATGTATGTATGATATGACACTGCTGGAAGTGTCTGGATATCCTTGTATAACAACTGCTGGCCAAGGAAAATAAATCCTGATTCGTTGTTGAAGAATGTATAACCCTCCGTCTGCTGGGGATAACAAGGTATAGATAACCTCCCGTTGTTGGGGATAACAAGGTATAGATAACCTCCCGTTGTTGGGGATAGTAGGGTATAGATAACCTTCGTTTTCGTTTGATAGTAGGATAATTATAACATCCCGTCTTCGTTCATCGTGCCCTTATTGGAAAGTAATTTCCCGTATATCCGTATGAGGATAAAAGAGATGGATATAAATTCCAGGGGAGATTAGACTTTGTGAAAATGGATTAGTCCTACTGATGGTTTGTAACTGTCTTGTAAAGATGAACCGGCGAAGCTTCGTTGAAATCCTTCCCTCGTTCGTCCTTAGTAAATACTATTACTGCATTTTCATGCATTTCTGGTAAACATCAATCATATTAAAAGCATACATGCGTTTCTGGTAAACATCAATCATATTCAAAGGCATACATACATTCAAACACAACCAATGGACGTTTCGCTTATGTAAATAGGGTAAAAGTGAATCTGGATTCAAAAGATGGAATTTATTTATATCAAAAGTGACCCATACACGGGTAAGTTTGTACAAGGAGACATAAACCCTAGTAAGAGGATTTTGTCATGAAGTTTTACAAAAAGAATCAGCTATGTGGGAAATAATCCTATTGAGTTTCAATTCTACTATTGCCACTCAAGTATCTCATCTTCTTGCTGTTGAGACGGAAATGATTGGATTGAGCTTTATCTGTTTGAGCTTGAGTAAGTAGTACAACTGGTTGCAGTTTCATGAGTGATCCAAACGAGACATAGTCATACGCTTTAGTCCCTAACTTTTGCCTGGATTGCCCTTTCAGGTTTTCAATCCACCGGGATACCCTTTTTTGCCCAAGCCGCCTTTTCAGGTTTTCGACTTGCCGGGTGTACATCTTTTTATATATATATCCCTAATTTTTGCCCAAACCCTTTTGGTTTGCCGGGATGCCCTTATTTTTGCCTAGGCCTGTCAACCTAGCGGGTCTCTTTTTATGCGTAGTATTTTTTAACTATGTCTGCGTTTACAGGTTGTGGGAAGTCTTCACCATCCATTGTAGTCAGTATCATGGCACCTCCTGAGAACACTGTCTTGACTACAAATGGTCCCTCATATGTTGGAGTCCACTTGCCCCTAGGATCACCCTGTGGTAATATGATACGCTTGATTACCAAGTCACCAGCCTGATATACCTTTGGCTTAACCTTCTTGTTAAAAGCTTTGATCATCCGTTTCTGGTACATCTGGCCATGACAAACTGCTGCTAACCTTTTCTCATCAATCAAATTTATCTGGTCAAGTCGAGTCTGAATCCACTCATCTTCATCCAAGCCTGCATCCTTCATAATTCTCAAGGAACTGAATCTTCATATCAATAGCAACTTGCATACCCATGATACATGCCTCATACTCAGCCATGTTATTGGTACAATAGAAACAAAGTCTGGCAGTAATCGGGGTATGACAACCTTCAGGGGAACTAATCACAACACCAACACCATTACCATGTGCATTGGAGGCACTATCAAAAACCATAGTCCATCGGGATCCTTGTTCAGGTCCGTCATATTGTCCAGGTTCTTTGGTAACAGACATAATGTCTTCATCAGGGAACTCAAAATTCATTGACTGGTAATCATCTACTGCTTGATGAGCCAAGTGATCAGCAACAACACTCCCCTTAATGGCCTTCTGAGTAGTATACTGTATATCATATTCCGTCAAGATCATTTGCCATCTTGCAATTCTTCCGGAGAGAGCAGGTTTCTCAAATATGTACTTGATTGGATCCATTTTTGAAATCAACAAGGTAGTATGGGTCAACATATACTGTCTTAGCCGGTGAGCAGCCCATGCCAAAGCGCAGCAAGTTTTCTCGAGCAGTGAGTATCTTGTTTCACAGTCGGTAAACTTTTTGCTAAGGTAGTATATTGCCTGCTCTTTTCGACCAGACTCGTCATGTTGCCCCAATACACACCCCATTGAGTTGTCTAATACTGTTAAATACATAATCAAGGGTCTTCCATCAACTGGTGGCATTAAAATTGGAGGTTCTAGCAAATATCTCTTGATTTCATCAAAGGCAGTCTGGCACTCATCATTCCATTCCATCACCTGATCTTTCTTGGCTCACAGATGGTAGTTAATTGGGAAATAAATCTTGCAATGTAGTTCAATCGTCCCAAGAAACCTCTAACCTCCTTCTCAGTACGAGGAGCTGGCATCTCTCGTATAGCTTTCACTTTTGCAGGATCCACTTCAATACCTTTTCCACTGACAATGAAACCCAGGAGCTTTCCAGATCTAACTCCAAAAGTACACTTGTTTGGATTTAATCTCAACCTGTATTTCTTCAACCTCTCAAACAACTTGTGCAGATGATCAAGATGTTGTTCTTCATTCTGATACCTGGCTATCATATCATCCACATATACCTCTATCTCATGATGAATCATATCATGAAACAAAGCCACCATAGCACGCTGATATGTTGCCCCTGCATTCTTCAAACCAAATGGCATTACCTTATAGCAAAAGGTGCCCCACTGTGTCACAAATGTAGTCTTCTCCATATCTTCAGGTGCCATCTTGATTTGATTGTAACCAGAGAAACCATCCATAAAAGAGAATACCTTATGCTGAGCAGTGTTGTCTACCAGGATATCAATATGAGGAAGTGGAAAGTCATCTTTAGGGCTAGCCTTGTTCAGATCTCTGTAGTCTACACACATACGTACCTTACCGTCTTTCTTAGGAACTGGTACCACATTCGCAACCCACTGAGGATAAGAAGTTACGGCCAATAACCCTGCATTGAACTGTTTCATTACCTCTACTTTGATCTTTTCTGACATTTCAGGACGCATACGACGAACCTTCTGCTTCTTTGGACGACAATCTTCTTTCACTGGCAAACGGTGAACCACAATGTCTGTATCCAACCCTGGCATATCTTCATAAGACCAAGCAAAGATCTCCACATAGTCACGTAGCATCTGAATCAACCTGCTCTTGACACTGTCCTCTAAATCAGCCCCTATCTTGACCTCTTTTCTGTTTTCTTCAGTTCCCAGATTCACAACTTCGACTGGCTCTTCATGTGGCTGTATAGCTTTCTCTTCTTGTTGTAACAACCTAGCAAGCTCTACAGGTATTTCACAATCGTCCTCGTCTCCGTCTTCAGTTTGATAGATCGGATTCTCGAAATTGTAATTGGCAATAGTAGAACTGTTATCAACTGGATCCAGAGTGGATGAGGATCTGCATTTTAGTGACGTGGGTGTGTGTAAAAACACATAGCTGATAAAGCAAAAATAAAAGAAAAAGAAAGACAAGGAACACAATATTTACGAAAACGAAACGTCCACTGATTTTATTGAATGCAGTATGCAAATGAAATGACAACCCGTAATAAGCACACCATTGTGCCCCGGGTAAGGCACATGGCTTGAAAGTTTTAATTGTTCCAGGAATTACAAATTTAAAAACATAACACAGTAATAGTATTTACTCCTGACTAAAGGAGATAGGGATAATATCTTCAGCTTTCCAATTATTGAGTCCAGCACCCACAGTAGGAAAAATCCATGCCTCCAAGTTGTGGTCTTCATCTTGATCTCCCACAGCATTGATAACCCCTTGATTGGTGATACGAACAGCACGAGCACAACGAACAGCCTTCTGGGACTCTGCAGTGAAACCCAAACCAAACTTGTCAGACTTGTATGGAATATCAGGAAGCTGACCCCAAATAGTACAACCACCTTCTTCCACCACAGCTTTTGCATCATTGAGGGAGGCCATTGCCATTGTTGGAAGGTTTCTGATGACCACAGGAACCTTCTTCACAGCAGGAGGAGTCACACAATCCTTAACAGCCCAGGGAACCACTTCAAATGACTGACATGGAGTTTCAATGTATTCACCTTCTACTTCCAGATACTTGAAAGTGTTTACATGGCTGACAAAGTATTCTTCCTCTCCAAAGACAGTAACAACTTTTCCATTCACCGGATATCTCAACTTTTGATGTAATGTGGAGGTCACAGCACCTGCCCCATGGATCCAGGGACGACCAAGCAGACATGAGTACGAAGGACGAATATCCATCACATAGAATGTAGCAGTAAACACCTGAGAGCCAACCTTGATTGGAAGATCAATTTCCCCATGCACTACTCTTCTAGAACCATCAAAAGCCTTTACCACAATATTACTGGGCTTCAATACCGTATCTTCAGGACTCAGCTTGTTCAGGACTTCCTTAGGCAACACATTCAGAGAGGAACCATTGTCTATCAGCACATGAGACAGGGTAGTGCCCCTGCATTCAATTGAAATATGCAAGGCCCTGTTATGATCCCTCTTGGCAGGGGTCAAGTCAGCATCAGAAAATCCTAACCCGTTGTCATAGGTCAGGTGAGCAACACAATTCTCAAACTGGTCCACAGAAATTGCACTGGGTACATGAGCCATCTTTAGAAACTTGATCAATGACTTGGCATGAGCCTCAGAACATAATAACAGGGAGAGTATAGAAATCTTTGAGGGAGTATGCCCCAGCTGATCAACAATATCATAATCACTCTTGCGAATGATTTTCAATACTTCTTCCATCTGCTTAGAGAGGTCATCAGCAGCTGGCACATCAGTAGATACAGGCTCAATAACAGGACCCTTGCCCCGAGCATCAGTGGTGGAAGTAATAGCAGGAGTAACTGCACTCTTAGAAGCAACTGGAGGAGAGAAGACTCTTCCACTACGAGTGATCTTGCTAGATCCAGCAATATTATCAATGTCAACAGGCATATCAGGTAAAGGCTCCTGCTTGACACCATGGATGTAAACATCAGACCCATAGTGCCAAGGCACAGCTTTGTCAGATGTATAAGGAATAGGACCAGGAGTGGTAATGATCAGAGGAGCTACTCTGGCTTCAGCAACAACTTTCACAGGACCTTCAGCAATAATCTTGATTGGGCCCTGATGAGTGATTTTAATGGGACCCTTTGAAGTGATTCTTAGTGGTACTTTGTCAACCATGTCAACCTCTTCAATCTTCTTACCCTGAGTCAGATGATCCACCATACTTTCTACAGATGCTGGTCTTCTTTCAAACACTATAGTATATTTATCCATGAGACGTTGAATCCCATCTCTCAAAATGAAGCAACTATCCGGCTTATAGGTACAATATAGACAATCTTCATGACAACCTGGAAAGATCCCAGCTTGTACTAACCTCTTTTTGATAACAGACAATGGTGTGCTCAACTCCATAACTGAATAGACATGCAGATCTTCATCAATATCTTCATCAATGGCGTTGACAGTCTTCTCGTGATTTGGCATTGGAGCTGTAATCACATTTGGAGTACCTGGTGGATCAAACTCAATTTCTCCAGCATCAATCATATCCTGAATTTTGTTCTTCAAGACCCAGCAGTTATTAGTATCATGTCCTGGACAGTTTGAATGATATGCACATCGTGCATTGGGATTGTACTTGGGAGAGGTAACATTGGGATTCTGAGGAGCCTCCCTCAGGGTAATAAGTTCAGCCTTCAACAAGTGTTGCAATGCCTGAGCCATTGACATGTTGATCTTCGTGAACTGTCTTCTAGCCCTCTGTTGGTTGCCTTGAGGCTGCTCTGTTGTTGCAGGAGTTGGATTTGAAATATGAACTGCACTAACAGACTGATGCCTTCTGTTACGATCAGGCTGACCATACACAGCATTAGATTCTTTCTTCCCAGTGGGAGGCTTCTTTGCAGCACCTGATGAAGAAGTGCCCACTTGGATCTTACCACTCTTGATACCATTCTCTACTCGCTCTCCTGTCATGATCAACTCAGTGAAGCCAGATGATGAGCTTCCAATGAGATGACTGTAAAACGGACCATTCAGCGTACACATGAACATATCAACCAACTCCCTATCAGTCAAAGGGGGTTGAACTCTTCCAGCTAAGTCTCTCCACTTCTGAGCATACTCCTTAAAGCTTTCTTTGGCACCCATAGACATGCTTTGAAGCTGCATGCGAGTGGGGGCTAAGTCAGCATTGTATTGATACTGCTTGTAGAAAGCTTCAGCAAGGTCATTCCAATCTCTGATGTTGACACTCTCCAACTGATAATACCACTCTAGCTGAGCTCCAGATAAACTCTCTTGAAAGAAATGGATCCACAACTTTTTATCAGCAGTGTGGGGTTGCATTCTTCTGACATAAGACCTCAGATGCAATTTGGGACAAGAGACCCCATCATAGACAACAAATGTAGGAACTTTGAACCCAATGGGTATGACCACCCCAGATATCAAGCTCAAATCCTCAAAATCCAGCCCAGATGATTTCTGTAATTCCATAGCATCCATTCTATCCACCAGCATCTTGAATTTGTCTTCGTTAGGCTCATGGTAGTAGTTAGCCTCAGAATAAGAGTCCCCCATAGTGTTGTGGAGACTGCCTCTCTCCTGCTCAGATTCTTCAGATTCATAGTCTTCAACATGTTCCTTGGTCTTGACAGGACCTTTGAACCTTCTTCCCATGTTGAGCAACCCAGCAGACCTTCTAGCCTTCTTAGTCTTCTTGGCCAGCAGTGTCTTCAATTCATCCTGCCCCTTGGATAGGTTCAGGATCAGCTCTTGGAACTGTGCATTCTGTGCCTGGAGATCCTTAACTGATTGTTCAAGAGCCATTGCTGAAATAAACAGCGAGAAGATGAGAAACCTGTGCACAATTATAAACCTGTGATGCAATGATATGGGAATGCATATGCAATGTTTTCAAGGACCGCAGGATTTAAATTTGCTTAAACAAACAAGAAAGTAACTTTTTATTAGTAATAACTTGTTTTGCCTTTTAGGCTTACAAAAAATGAAAACGAAATAAGTACAAAAGATGGGGTTTTAAGTCTCCCATGGACGTTTCCTCTTTGTGTTGAGGTATGAGTTGAGGTTTCGTTCCTCATGAAGTAGCTTTGTTAGCTCTAGGATCCTTGCTTGTCTTGATTTGTAATGAGTCTCGAAAGTATCCCTTTGCTCTTTCAGTTGGATCCATGATCTCTGCAAGTCTTCCATATCAGTAGGCATGTCTGGGTGAAGGATGGTATAAGCTGTGTCTCCTTCAGCAACAGGTTCCATGGTAACTGGTAGGATGGCAGGATATGGCATCATGAGTGTCTGAGCACGAAATCGTACCCATCTGAGATAAGCCTTCATAGGAATGGTGTACTTAGGCTCCAGTGTCTTGCTGTCAATCCTGTTTACCTTTCCCCAAGCTCGTATGAATCTCTGACAGTAACCCTGAAGATCGTTGTCGTAGTCAAACACAATGCCCTGAATCAACATGTCATGTGGACCATCGCTCCGGGCGTAACCAAACTGTCGTAAAGCTAGAGATGGGTTGTAGGTGATGCCTCCTCTTATGCCTAGAAGTGGCACATTAGGAAACTCCCCACAACGGTCAATGATGGTGACATTCTCCATAGATCTGGAGCACCAATGGATGTCTGAGTGAGAAAGTGACATGATCCTCTTGGACCATTTGAACCCTTGCTCATTCTTCATTACTGAGCGAGGAAGGTGAGAAATAAACCACCTAGAAAGTAAAGGTATGCAGCACATCAAAGTTCCTCTTGCCCTTGTAGTACGGGTGTGAAGAGAATGTAGGATGTCTCCAAGTAAGGTAGGCACTGGATTGTGACTCAGGAATATGTTGATGGCATGAACGTTTATGAACTGATCAGGATTGGGGAACAACACTAAGCCATAAATCAATAAGGCTAAGATCTCCTCAACAGCATCGTAGCTCATAGCCTTCAAGAACATTTGAGCTTTATCCACTAATACCTTGGCAAGAATACCTTTAACTCCACTTCTCGTCTCTAGAACAATGTCAGACTTCTTCAGATGTAGAGCTGCAGCAATAACTTCTGGTTTAAGCTCCTTCTCTAAGCCTGTGAATGGCTTCTGATCAAGAACAGGTATACCCAGAAGTTTAGAGAACTCCTCCATGGTTGGAACCAGCTGATAATCAGGAAATGTAAAGCAATGGTGCTTAGGGTCAAAGAACTGAAACAGCACACTCATCATGTCTTCACTGAACCCTGAAGTAACTAGATCCAATAAGTGACCATGTCTCTTGTTGAACTGGGAATGATCAGGCACTAGGGAAACCAACTCCTTGAGCTTAGCAGGTATCCCTACAAAGTTGATCCTGATGGTGTTTCTACGAGCAGAAGCCATGACCTGCAACAAAGAACAAAGATAAATCCTTTGGTCCTTGAAATGGTTAGGGAAAATGATATGCTTATGATGCATGATGATGTCATGATGTCATGCTCAATCACAAACATGTGGCACACACAAACAAGTCACACCATAGCCCTAGGTTTAAAGGCTTGCATGAGGTTCAAAGGCAAGTACCCTCCCCTGAAGTTAGATGGTTCATCCTGTCCTACAAAAGTAACCAGGTTCTAAGGGATCTCAATATCATTGATCCTTCACAAGGGTGGTTGTTCAGAAGGCAACTTACTTGCCAACCAAAACCCTCCAAGTTTAAGATCTCAATGAGCGTAGTATCGAGTGTCAACCAACTTCAGTCTGCACCAAAGCCGGTTACCTCACTACTTTCTAAAGGCCAAGATGAGTTAACTAGGGTTCTAAAAGTCAGTTAGTGCATTGACAACATATGGCAGCCTCAATATTATCCTCAACTTGACTTAAGGAATATAAGCACCAACCAAGAAGTCGCACTAACTATGGCCACCAGATCAACCGTATCGATATACGTCGTACAGTTTCCTTGGTCTATTGCCATTTACCTAAGGTACACTAGATCCGGGTTAGGACCTTTCACACATAAGAGCACCCCAACAATATAATAATAAAGCAAACAAGGCAAACAATTTAAAGTGATCTTAATTCCTAAGGGTACCCCTCTTAAATAAATCCCCAGCAGAGTCGCCAGTTCTGTAACCCGGTGAACTGACTTTAAACAATGTTGCGGATAGCAAGAGTCGCCACCGACTTTTATTTTATCCATAAGGAAAGGTTATAAAAGAACAGGAAAGACCTTAGAGAATATTTTGGGTCCGGGGGGTAGGTTATGAAAAGGGAAGGTGTTAGCACCCTTTTCATCCATGGTTATCCATGGGCTCTTAGGTACTTAAGCTCACTTTTTGAATTGTTTTGAAAGTGTAGTGTGTGAATAGAAAATTTTCAGAATAGTTAATAAATAATCCATGTAAGGATGTGTTAAGAACTTGTTTGAAAACTTGTTGAAAATTTGTTTAAGTGTGAAACAGTTTTGAAGTGAGCAAGCACCTAGGAGTAACCTACCCTAATGTTTAAAGGTCTTTCTTATTCTTTATTCTTTCCTTTAGTAAGACTATCCCTACTATAATGGAGTAGGTAGTCCTTACTTTGGATGTTAAGGGACATGTGAGGGACAATTTGACTTTGAAGGCCATTGTGGGATGTAATAAGCACATATAAGGGACCATCATCATTTTTCGAAAGGGACTCGATTCGTAAAGGCAACCATAAGGGACTTTGATGATTTTTCTATTTGAGGGACTTGCTTTATACACCCCACTTAACCATTATTCGTAGGCAACTTGAGGGATATCCTTAGGAAGTGAGACGGCGATTAAAATCGACTTACGTGTGTGACGTGTTTATTTTAATTATCTTTATTTAAAAGTGATCTAAATTTATTTTAATATTACATACATGTTGTTACACTCCCTAATTACTAACCATAATAATAATTAAATAATTAAACAACTTTACATCCAAGAAACAATTACAAAATAATAAGCAAAATAATTAAATAGCAAAGATAAATAAAATATAAATAAGCAATAATAAATAATAAAGGGGGTTAATTCTAAGTTTACTCGGCAAGACATCGCATCTTGTGCCTACGTATCCTTACGGGAGTGGAATCAGAGTAATCGTAGTTCCCCTCAATAGGGAGGTTAGAAACTTCTTGACTGTGGTCAAGGTCTCAAGGGGAATAAACGCATCTTAAGGACACGCTTACGTGGAGTGTAGAAACTCCAAATCTCTACGTTGAAATGTTAAGTTGTAATTAGGGTTAAATTAGGGATTCCACGGCGGGAAACCCTAAAATGAGCGCGGCGGCTCTTTGACCTAATGCTAAGGGTAAAATAGTAATTTTGCCTGTGGCGAGGCATTTGTGAAAATTAGGGTTTGTAGTTTGTAGTTTTGAGGATTTGAAATTGAATGTGTGAAGTTTTACGGACTATTGGCGCGGCGGCCAAACAGTTAGACCTAACCTTCGGATGTGTGCAATGTGACAGAAATAATAGTAAACGCGTGAGATAATTGAATCATGCAAACAGAGAGATAATGTCATAATTTAAACCATGCGAGCAGAAATTTAAAGGCAGAATTTAAAGAGCGATTGTTAAGTTCGCGAGGTTACATGAGAGGAGCAGATACAATATGATAATGAAATTTGAATTGAACAATAATAAAATAAAATAAATAACGGTTCTAGTTATTATTTTAAAAAAAAGATTTTAGTTATTATTTTAAATTTATCTAAAAAAAAGTTTTTCTTAAAAATAATAGGTTTACATATTAATTTGGAAAAAGATGTTAATGTTATTTATTTTAAAAAACAGATTTTTATATTATAACAAATTTTAATAAATTAATGATAACAATAATAATAATAATGATAATAATGATAATAATAATAAATAATGATAATAATAATAATAATAATAATAATAATAATAATAATAATAATAGTAATAATAATAATAATGATAATAATAATAAAGCAATAATGAATTTTAAATGTGCCAAATAACCCAACAATGTTGCTAACGCAGAAATGCGCTCATCGCAACCAGATCTAAATCGGACGAAACAAAATTTATCGCAAAGAAAAAGAAATTAAGCAAAAAATAGTATTATTGCTCACACAAAAATGCGATCATCGCAACCAGATCGAACTAACACAAATGTCACGCGTCATGCACACAAATGTGCAAACATCGTATCGACATAATTCGATCAAAAATCTTATATATATAAACTCTAACAATTTAAAAATTATATATATATAAACGTAACAGTAATAGATAAAGAAAAAGAAATAACGGTAATAGATGAAGAAAAAGAAATAACGGTAAAAGATGAAGAAAAAGAAACAACAGTAATAGATGAAGGAAAAGAAATAACGGTAAACGATGAAGAAAAAGAAACAATAGTAATGGATGAAGAAGAAAACTAAACAACGGCAAACGGCACTCACTCCTCTTAGGTTTTTTTCATTCTCTCCTTTTTTTTCCAACAAGGCAACACATGTATATATAGGGAACAAATTAGGGTTAACACCAAATTGTCAATAATGTCCCTAAAGCCCATTTTAAAGCCCAAACTAAATAATTAGTTAAGAAAAAATAAAATTTAAATAATTTAAAATAATTAAAATAAACTTAAAATAAAAACTAATAATCCTATTGATTCCTAAAATAAAAAATATTATAAAAAGAACAAAATTTTTTTCAATATTTTTTATTTTATGATTTTTTGGATATTTTTATGAATAATTTAGAAAAAAGTGAAAAAAATAATATTTTAAAAAATGATTTAATTAAAATACGAAAATAATAATTAAATAATAATAAAAAAACTATTTTTGTTATTTTTTTAATGAAAGATAGAAAAATTTAGAGTAAAAATAATAAAAAACAAAAAAAAGTGACAAAGGTGAGATTCAAACTCTCAACCTCTCACACTCATAACTCCTTACACATGTCCTCCTGCCAATTGTGCCATTTTTACTTTTTAGAAAAAAAATGCATGCCATATGATATTTACCTGCAAAAAGTCAAACGACTACACAAATTTGTTAGTAATTGATTAAATGCAATGAAATGCGACGACAAATCTTAGGGCAAAATTTGGGGTATTACAGTTATTATGATAATATTTCTCACCCAACCTCTCTTTGATGTTGGCAAAAAAAATCATGAAGTTTGACTTTGGTTTGACCACAGTTGACCTCAGTTTGACCTTTTAACTGCATTGACTGCTTTTGACTTATCTGATCATCTGACTGAGCAAACTTTTGAGAAAAGTCTTGAAACTTGACATGGGGGTTCTTATACACATATAAGATGTTATGAAGCTCACTTGAAGTCTTGGAAGTCCATTTAGCCTGATTAAAGTCAAAACCCTAGTTTTGGATGCACTGCTTAGGAGGTGCATTGTCTGAGGGAATTGTCAACTCTTCGACTTCTAGACATTTTGCTCCCCCCGGGTTTTCACAGTCACCAAGAAACCCCCCATATGGATGCCCACAACTGTAATGCAAGGGCTCCAAAATGCGCCCCCCATATTCTCAGATCATGTAATGGCTTCGCCATGACAAGGATCAGGGCCTGGTGTGAACGTTGGTCGAAATCCCTAAGGTTCGAGCCTAGGATATTCGAAACATGGTCCTAACTTGACCAATACCTCTGTTGCATGCTTAAGACAACAAATGGATGAAAGCAATTTGCAAATAGTCCAGACTCTGTCCCAAACCATGGGGGAAATCTTTCAACCATTGATCCAAAACACAACCCACACTAATCAATAATTAGCATTACAGTTGACACGATTGGCTGAATTCATGGAGGTACCTCCCCTAGCCAGGAATCAAGCCCCGACAGCAAACATTCCACGACAGGATTTGGGACATCAGCCAACAATGGAAATCCAGGAAAGGATGGGTCATCCCATAGTCGAACTACCTATGGTCGAACTGTTGAGAGAGCAGGTTCGTGTTCCAGGGGAAAGGGACCCAGAAGTAATTATGGTGAATCGAAACTAGGACGCAGATAATGTCGTCCATCAGGTTCGACGCAATAATGTGGCTGTCGATAATAATTTAGCAGCCATGGTTGAGAGAATTATGGTTCGAAATGGGTTGAAGACTGGTTTCACCCGGCCGAACTACACCTCCCTAATAGTAGATTATATCCTTTAGGCGGAGTTGCCTCCTAGAACGAAAGTGCCCAAATTTACTAAGTTCTCAGGAGATACGACGGAATCCACTGTCGAACATGTGGCCTGTTATCTAATCGAGGCTGGAGAGATAGCAAATGATGAGAGCCTTAGAATAAAATACTTCCCAAGTTCTCTCACTAAAAATGCCTTCACTTGGTTCACACTTGGTCGTCTTCAACACTCCACTTTTGCCTCGAACAATCCCCCGAGACTCGCCCTCTGGCTGTAACAAAGGCTGGATAAGTGCTCTGGCCTGCTAGAGTAATGCTATGCAATATGATTTATGCAGACAGAAATACAAAAAAATGCTAACGTGCATGTGTGCATTGGAGATATTTCGCCTCCAATTCTAGTGTCAGTGGTAGCGAGACGAGATAAACCATAAAGACAATATTTATAAAAACCCTCATATATTTATTGGAATAACAGTCTTGTCAAGATGTTACATAACTGTGATCCATACAACTGATATGATAAAGGAGGATCCCAGCCAACATGCCTGGTGGTGATCTCAACACAACAGAATACAAGAGAGAAATCAAGTGCGGGTACGGTCGCGGAAATCCTCAACCAGCTTCTTCGTCTCTGCGTGATTCGGTCGATAAATCAAGCCTTCTATCAATTGATCCCTTTTTCTGACCGTTCCCTGGATGTCTCTGACAAAGTCTTCCCAAGCCTTATCATGGGCACCATCCCCAGGTTTGGGTCTCTTGGCGTCTGCTCTATGCTGAAAATCTTCCAAATTCTTCATGGCATCAATCAGTTTGCACTCGGCCTCGTATCGGCGGCATGCTTCTTCTTCAAGCTCTTCGGTATTCACTTTGACCTGTTCTTCTAACTGAGTGACCCGTGTCTTTAGCTCTTCGTCCCGTTCTTTGCGTTTGGCCATAGTGAGATCCCAGTGCTCTCTGAACTTAGCTAGCTTCGTGTAGGCCCTTTCCAGCTCTTGTTTCTTAGTAGCCAATACACTGCTAACTGAGTCTACATCTAACTCCAGACGCTTCTTGGTCTCAGTCAATTCCAATAACGTAGTCTTCAGATGTTTCAGTGTTTCGGCCTGTTACTTGGAAAAATATCCTGTTTCAATCTTTTCATGACGAAGCTGGGCATTCTCTTTCTCTAAAGCTTCTTTAGCCTTTGCTAGCTCTTCTTTCTCCGCCATCAGCTGCTTGTATACCTGTATGTCTATAGTGGTGGGCTCCTCCACCGGAGAAGGATACGCTGGCTGAACCGCTGGATAAGGCATAAGGAATTTCGTAGCTCGCTCACGAATCCATTCCACATACGGACCAGGAACTCGAGTATCCCCTCTGCTACCTGAAGGCTTCCCTCTCTTGTGCAGGTTCTTCCAGGCTTTCTCAAGCTTGGTCAACATCTCTTTCCCTATTGCCCCAGTGAGATACAGAGATTCCTGTATCTCCTCGGGTTTCGACGCTCCCTGAGGCGCATACCCGAATTGCCTGATCAATAAGGAAGGGTTGTAATTGACACACCCTTTCCTTCCTATTAACGGAACATTCGGGAATCCTTCGCATCTGAGTATGACCTCAACTCCGAATACCTCTTCGTTAACCCATACCACATTCTCAGCAGTCAACCCCATCAAGCGCTCGGGCCATCCTAAAGAATCAATAGAGGTGACAAAAGGGCCTGACTTAGGCATATGACTGGTGAACCACCTGCACAGGAGGGGTACGCAGCAAGACACATTCCTTCCTCTCCGCTTTTCATTTTGGTAGTGAGTGGAATGGTGGATATCTCCCAGCAAGGTAGGGACTGGGTTCCTTGCAGCCAAAATATAGAAAGCATCTGAGTCAACAAAGTCAGGAATGTTTGGGAACAATACGATGCCGTAAACACACACTGCAAGGATGGCGTCAAAAACAACCCAGCCACCTTCCTTGGCATACTCCCGAGCCTTCTCCACCAAGACATCCAACGGAAATCCCCACACATCTCCTCTTCTGATCATCTTCCCTGTCAGCTCAGACTCTCTTAAGTACAGGATGGCAGAAAGCTCAGCCAGATTAGGCTTAGCGTCCGTACGATAGAAAGGCATCTGCTCGCGGATCAGTATATCCAAGAGTGCAGAATACTCCTCCAGGGTAGGAGCCAAAACAAAGTCAGGAAATACGAAACACCTGAGCTCCGCATCATAAAACTGTAACAGGGTATAAATGTCGCTGATCTCGTAAGCTGAGGGCTGATAAACATAGGTTAGAATCCTCCCATACGTCTTTCTAAAATCTCCCATTACCCTCTTCTTAGCAATAGTAATCAACTCTAACAACAGACTGATATCCGGAGACGGAAACTTGTAGGGTAACACTCTCTTCGTGGCTTCCATGTCTTGCTAGGAAACAAACACCAGAACTGGGAGGGAAAATATGTACCTGCAATACACACACGTTAGTTGGATGCAAATGGTAATGCAATGATGCAGCATGATAAATAATGCAATCAGTGAACACAGGGGGTATGCTGTAGCCTGAAGAGGAACATCTCTGTGATATCGAGAACAGAAAAACCACCATAGTCATCAGAACCTCGTGACACTAACTATCATCTGATACTCAAAATACCAATCCCCTGGTAAGAAATCCATCTGAACCTCTGTATCTGACGAGAAAACCATATGATAATAGTATCAACCTCAGATAAGAAACCCATCTGATCTAGACAACACACCTGGAGATGAATCAAGAACACCGTCTGATAAATACTGAATCATGGTTTCTGAAGGCCAGTTTTTCTGCAATAACCCAATCCCCCTCACAGGTATGATGAACCTAATCCACGGACAAAGGTACGGCATCCTATGCGGTCATCAGCGTCACAGACTTTCATGAATGACGATACGATTCCCAGAAGGAGTGGCATCATCAAGTCATGAAGAGGCCTCACTTAGCTGACTTCCAAATGATCGGTCCCCAGAGTCGACAATCCTCACGTCTGGACTCCCCTCAGATCCTCAGGACCGGAAAGGAGCACCTCTGCGAGAACCTCGTCTGAGCGTAGATTTCGTAGGGAACTGTGCCTGCTCAGCAGACAGGTTCGTCTACTACTCTCCACAACTATATCTAGGTGCATACTCAAGCCCAGGTCCGGCTTCTCACTCATAGCAACATCCCTCTCCCACAGCAATAATCACAATAATATAATGCTAGAAAATAAATGCGGAAAGGTAAAGGTACGGAAAAGTAAAGTGCAGAAAGGTAAAACACATATGCACAACACCCAACAAATAAACACCCAAGCGCTAGGATTGACTCACGTAGGGGACGGGAAACGGTCCCAGCATAAGGGATGGGAAAAGTCCCTAGATGCTAAATATCCCCAGCAGAGTCGCCAGCTGTCGCTACTGCGAAAATCGGCGCCGGCTTGACAGGAGAGTCGCCACCGTGCGTTATTTATCCCAAAGGAGGGAAAGGAAACGCTCGGAGTAAACCTCGCACAACACGGGAAAGGTATGGTCGTCGCAACCAAAACCTGGATTCGGGAGTCGGTTACGCAAGGGGAAGGTATTAGCACCCCTCACGTCCATCGTACTCGATGGGATCCACGCTTGGTGTTTATAAGGAAAATGGTGTGTTTATCTATCTACGCTAATGGTCAGTCTGAAAAGAAAATAAAAGGACAGGACTCGGCAGAACATACGGTGTTCTGGGCCTACGTACTCCCTCGTGCAATGGGAAAGTCAGAGTCAACGTAGTTCGACTACCTACGTCTAGACGGGGGGAAAGGTTGCTCGCCAGGACATCGCATCCTGTGCCTACGTACTTCCATACAGCATGGAAGATCAGAGCAAACGTAGTTCGACTGACTACGGCTAAACTGGGCGCTCTCACACAGTAGTGAGAAAATAAACTGGTTTCGAAGGTTCGGGAACCTGCAACTACGATCTGGTCTCAAATGCACTCGGGCAAGAGAAAAGGGAAACAATCAGTCGTCAGCGGGAAAGTCTCGATCGCACAGCAGCGAGAGAACAAAAGGTTAATTGTTAGTGTGCTCGCTAGGATATCGCATCCTATGCCTACATATCCTCATCTGGTACGAGGAATCAGAGCATCTGTAGTTCGGCTAACTACGACACAAGCTACTCAAGAGCTCCTATTGAAAGGGAAAAGACACCCTAAAACTATGGCTAAAAAAAGGGGAATATACCTACTGTTATCATGCCTGGTTGACCATCCTAATGTCTATCATAACGACTTCGCAGCGGAGAAGTTAGAGCTCCTAAGGGATCATGGCAACAGGACTAAACAGCAAACAGGAAATACTGCAAAGAAAAGAAATACTGGAAATATGCATGAATGCAACAACTAAACAATCAAGGCACAAAGGCCGCAAACCACAGAGGTAAGGGAGTTTAGCTCTACCAAATACCAACAAGCAAAGCCACTCAATAACAAACAAGCAGAAGGAGGACCACCTCAACTTCTCATGCACACAAAGCCTACTTCTAAGATGCACCTACCTCAGAACTATCTAGATGAATCCCTAAGTCTAATGCAGCACAACACCACACAAGTTAAACAACATAAAGAGAAGGCAAACCAGCATGACAAACTCCTATCTAAAACTTAAACCAAAACCCTGAGCAGGACCCCTAAACCACCCTAAAACAACCCTAATCTATCCCTGAACAAAACTCTATGCAACACCTTAAGCAAATATCTAAGCAAAACTCTAATCAAAACCCTAAGCAAGAGGAATCAATCCCAGTCTCCAAGCTTCAGAACAAGCTTACCAAAGAAAGGGGGCTAAGCAGACAAACTCATAGTGCCTTCCTCGGGAAAGTACCAGGAGGTTACCACTCAGGAGTCATATCCTATGCGGCTCGACAACTGTGATCAGTTTACATTCCTCCTCAGGAGAAACTAAACTCACATGAAGGCTCCGGCATCATTGGATACTTGAGAAAGCCTATAAGAACTAGGGGAACTAAGTGAACAGACCCATAGAACCTTCCTCAGGAAAGTACTAGGAGGCTTCCACTTAGGAATCGTATCCTATGTGGCTCAACAACTGTGATCAGTTTACGTTCCTCCTCAGGAGAAACTAAACTCACATGAAGGCTCCAACATCATTGGATACTTAAGAAATCCTAGATGAGCTAGAGGAACTAAGTGAGCAGACCCATAGGACCTTCCTCAGGAAAGTACTAGGAGGCTTCCACTTAGGAATCGTATCCCATGTGGCTCAACAACTGTGATCAGTTTACATTCCTCCTCAGGAGAAATTAAACTCACATGAAGGCTCCAACATCATTGGATACTTAAGAAAGAGGTGAGAAGAAAGAATGAAAGTCATTCATAGTGCCTTCCTCAGGAAAGTACCATAAACTCCCTTCACACTTCAGGATCTCAAACCTCACAAACGGAGAACAAGCTCCTAGACTAAGCCTTAATCTATGCATCCTTGCAAGCTCCAACATGACTCCAACCAGCCTCCATCTTCAAGAAGAAACCACAGGTCCTCAAACCACAAGAAACTATCTCTGAAGTTCAACCACAGTTGAACTTCAAAGTCAGAAGCCATCAAGACTTTTCCTATCCTCAAGCTCAGACAAAAAAATAACAAAACACCCTACAAAAATCTATCAAAAATCTAGGGGAAACCTACATGGCTCTATGATCCCAGGATAAAATCTCAAAGCCTAAGTCAACTTCTAAGGCTACTAAACAATCCCTAACATATGAAGGGTCAAGGGTTAACCAGCAAGTTGTGAGGTCTCTATTCTCTAACCCTAAAACAATATCAATCATCCTAAAAAAATCTACGAAAAATCTATGGGGAACATGCATTAGTCTAGTATAACATACGAAAAAACTAGAGCAAAATTCATTACCAGATGAAAGAATTAAAATCAACAAGGCAGACGTGCCACAAACCAATTATTCAATATCAATAACAATGCAAAAAATGCAATTAAAATGCAAATGCATGATTAAGCTAATGTTTTTGTACTATAAAATCCTAAATGGAATTGTGAACATATGGAAAAAAGAATGGAATTATTTGATCGAATCTACTATTTTTTATGAATTTTCTAATAATATGCATGAACTAAAAGATATTAAAAAGTCATTTAAATGGAAAATATGCTAAAAATAGCAAACAAAAATAAAATGGCATTTTTATTCTTATATAATTTTCTAGACATTTATACTGACCTATAGCAAAAAGAAGAATTAAAAACATTGATTTTTTCTATTTTTTATGAATTATATAAGATGCAAAAAAAATGTTAAAAGAAATCAAAGAATAAAAAAAATGAATAAAAGGGAGGGGGTTTAGCAAAAGCAATTCCTAGTTATTATTTTATTGGGCCCACGCTAGGGGGGGCGAATAGCAGTGGGGCCCATTGTCAACAGAATCTCACTGAAAATGGAAAGAAAAACACAAGACATGCGTGGGGGGGTGCATTAAGTGAATTCTTCACATTATTCTTCCAAATGGGCTTACATATGGAGGTGCGAATAGCGGGTGGGGCCAAGGCCCAACCCAGAATCATCACTCAGTTCTCACGCAGGGGGATACGAGCAAACCAGGGGAGTGCATCAGCAATTCACAGTTGGGTTGGGCCCAACCCAAACCAATCAGAAACCCTAACAAAACCTAATTCCTCTAACAAACCTGAACACTGTTCATCATCTAAACCTAATACGCCGCTCGCACCTTCTTCCTCCTCTCTCTGACCTACTCCCAAGCATCTTCAAACACACTCACTCAGATTAATCCCCACCAACTAACCCTAAACCACAACTCTCAAAACAAGAAAACCCTACCTCAGCGCATGAACAACAATGGAGACTGTGAAAAAGGGAACATACCTGAGACGATGAAGTTCTGGGATTCCTTGAAGGCTCGCTTGAAGATCAACGGACCGGATGGCGCTTGAAGACGATCTAGAACGTTTCTGGTGACGAGACCTGGCAGATCTTGCAGAATCGCTTGAAGATCGGTCTTTCTGGGAAAAAACTGAAGAAGAATGAAGATCGTTGAAGCGCACGCTGATGAAGTTCTGGGAATCTTCTGAGGGATGAATGTTCTTAAGGCGTTCTGGAGATTTTGGAGAAGTTCTGAGAATCTTGATTCTCACGATCTGGAAACAGAGGAGAAGTTCTTAGAAGGTGACGATTGTTCTTGAGCTCGTTGAAGTTTTCTGGAATTTCATTGTGAAGAACGATGAACGTTCAACTTCTTTCTGGAAAATTGGTTGAAGTTTCCGGCGGTGTTAGATTTTCCGGTGAGGCGATGACTAAGGTGGACGGAGAAGGAATAGGGAGATCGGAGGAGAAAAGAGGGAGTTCTGGTAAATTTCCAGATTCCGGCGGTGGTTGCGGTGGCCGGAAGGTGTTAGGGTGGCCGGCGGTGGGAGCTCACCGGATTTGCATGTCGGCCGGTGGAGTTTCTGGCGAAGCTCAGACGCTGCCAAGTGGCGGTGAGAGAGAAACGGTGGAGGGCATGCAGGGTGCCACGTGGGAGTGTGGAGAGGTAGTGGGGCGCGTGTCAGGGCGTGGAGAGAGAGGATGGAAAACGTGGCAGACGCTGGGAATTCTGAGTTGTGTGTTGGTGGGGCATGAGTGCAACGCGTGGCATGACTTTATAGTGACAAGTGTCACTTTCTGGACAAAAAAACTGCACAAAAAAACTGGATTGCAAATTGAAATGGGCCTCCAAAAAATCCCCTTCTGGGCCCAACGAAGCTGTTACACTAAAACCCAAAAAACTAAAAAAAAATGATTAATGTGGAAATGGAATAAAAAACTGATTAAGACCAATTAAAACTAATCAACACCTAATTAACTAATTAACTTGATTAATCCGAAAATTAAACTTTCTTAATCCTAATTAGATCTAAAGATGATTAAAATCCTAATTATCCCTATTATTCCTAAAAACAGAATTAATACCTAATTAAATTCTATATTAAACCATTACTATTAAAACTTCAACAACCTCTATTAAAATTCTATTTAATTCCTATAAAACTCTATAAAATTCCTATTAAAATTCTATACTATTATTTAAAAACTATTAAAATCTATTATCCTAAAAAAACTATTAAATCTATATTAAAACAAACTCTATTTATTTCTATTTAAAAACTATTAAAGTTCCTATTAAAATAAAAGAAAAATCTATATTCTTTTCTATATTATTCTAAGAACAATTAAAACAATTTTGAAATCTATTATATTCTAAAAAAATGATAACAAAACTATTAAATCTATTTAAAAAATTCTATAAAATTCTAAAAGAAAGATTTAAACTATTTAAAAAAAGTAAAAAATCTATTTAAATCCTAAAAAATCCCCAAAGCCTATTAAAAATCTACAGAAAGCTATTAAACCCTAAAAAATGCAGACAAATGCAAATGACCCCCATAAAAGAGCGCGCGAGACCAGATCGAATCGAACAGTAAACCCCTGGTATCAGAATATCCCGAAAATCACCATGCAAGCTGAAAATCACCGAGGAGCGCACAATTTCCCGAAAATAAAACCCTGATGATCTGGACTGGATCTGAAATATCCGACAAATGAAAACCAAGCTGTAACCCTGATATCCTCTGTCTGTGCACACATGTCATGCATCTAATTTATGAATATGAATTTAAACCTCGAGCCAGATAGGAGAATCGGTTGGTCAAATTTTAGGGTGCAACAGCTGCCCCTATTCAAACGACTTGGACCTGAAAGGTTGAAGAGCGCTCAACCTTCAAACATTCGGAGGTACGAGACGGTTGAATACAAATAAAACCCGAAAATTTGCCAACCGCGAGAATATACTGTAAAACTGCTTGGGGAATAAACTCCAGAAAACCGAGTCCAGTCATTACGGCACCAAACTGATCACTCATCTGATAAGGAACTCCTGATTTGAATGCCAATTACCTGTGATACCCCATATAACAAAACCCGAGGGTTGCAACAAAACACCTGATCCTTTCACATTGCCTACTTATAGGCAGGAAGAGAAATATACTCACATCGTCCAAAGATGAACGGGAAGACACCACAATCCCGAAGGAAACTTCAATACTCACATCGTCTAAGGATAGACGGAAAGAAACCATTAATCTCCATACTCACATCGTCTAAGGATAGACGGAAAGACACCCATAATCCCCATACCCACATCGTCTAAGGATAGACGGAAAGACACCACAATCCTGAAGGAAAACTTCAATACTCACATCGTCTAAGGGTAGACAGAAAGACATCCTGATTGATACTCACATCGTCTAAGGATAGACGGAAAGAAAACCTGCTCGAATACTCACATCGTCTAAGGATAGACGGAAAGAAGACCCACTCGAATACTCACATCGTCTAAGGATAGACGGAAAGAAAACCCACTCGAATACTCACATCGTCTAAGGATAGACGGAAAGACACCATTAATCTCCATACTCACATCGTCTAAGGATAGACGGAAAGACACCCCAATCCCGAAGGAAAACTTCAATACTCACATCGTCTAAGGGTAGACGGAAAGACACCCCAATCCCGAAGGAAAACTTCAATACTCACATCGTCTAAGGGTAGACGGAAAGACATCCTGATTGATACTCACATCGTCTAAGGATAGACGGAAAGAAAACCTGCTCGAATACTCACATCGTCTAAGGATAGACGGAAAGAAGACCCACTCGAATACTCACATCGTCTAAGGATAGACGGAAAGAAAACCCACTTATTGGGGGAACACATCGTCAATATGAATTGACGGGAAGAAAAGTTTGTCGATACCAGATGACTGATTGATCGAAGCATAACTGTTGTATGATCTGAAATACAAGTAATCCGTTGAATCGTCTGAACACTGCTGCTGGATAAATGCCCCTGTACTGATCGCAGAGTAATTCACGCGCCATGCGAGGCTGGTAGAAAACCTGACTTCTGCTTCGTGTGCATATGCATATACTTTAATCTTTCTATGGCGTAATGCTCCCTTCAGGATGGAAATGCTACGCATTTTGAAAATGACATGCAAGTATGATGCAAATATGATGATGCATGCAATATGCTAATGCAGGCTCGAGCTGTCGGAGAAAACTGGGTACAGAAACCCACTCCAGCAACATAAATGCTGAAGACGGAGCCAACTCCGCTGGGGATAAACCGGATATCACAGGATTATCCCAGCAAAATAAACGCTGGGAGAGTGAAATCAACTCCGCTGGGGATATTGGGAACTTAACCGAACACCTCAACAAAGTAATACCCTGCTGGGGAATATAACTCTGCTGTGAAATAGCAGATGTGCCGAGTATGATCGGACTCCTCTTGGGGATAGCTCACCCGTACCAATGAAAAATTGGACTTTGCTGGAGAAAAAAGACGGAGTCTTCCCACGTACTGATGAAGCTCGGATTTGGAAACTGATGCGCCAACACGGGTGGGCCTCACAGTGATCGTCAACATGGATTTGAGCTTTTAAGCTATCTTGTGATGGGTCAGGTACACCTGACGCTGGGAAACACTCTGTCTGAATACACAGCCTTTTAGTTGAATAGTCAAGGGGTAGTGACACGACTTCCCGACATTCGCCCTGCTCTTGAAAATTGGCTGAATCTGCTCGAATAGCTCTGAATAACCCTGCTGATACGAAGAAGACCAATCCTTTCGCTTCTGATACGCCCCAGCCTGCGGGATCTCTGTGGGGATATCCCTCGAAAGGAAATCTGCAAATTTGTTCCCTGATGGTCTGATATGACATGCCCCAGCGTTCTGAACTTCGGAGAGATACTTCACATCAAATGCTTTTCGAATAAAGAATAACTCCTGCGCTCTTACGATGGTCTGCCCCTGACTGCAATGACCTTGCCCCTGATTAGCTGATCCAGAGCAGTACCTCCTGACTACGACGTATTCACCGGATCTCAACTTGATTGCCCCAGGATAACTGACTTCGAAAGGCTGACCTGACTGGGGATCACGGTAATAGCTTGCCCCTGCTCTCGGAACATTTGGGCGATCTGCATTCTATCCTGACCGTACTTTCCATTGCAGAAAACTTTCCTGCTGTCAAGCGCTTACTCGCAAGTAAAACAAGTTGTTCTGCGCAAAAGATGTATTAATGCAACACATATGACAGCTTTGACATCCAATCTGTTCACTGGGAAAAGAAAAAACAATTTATGGCATATAATGCACAAAACATTTATCAAGAATATCAACACCAGTACCAACATGGTAAGAGGAACCCTTTTAGGAGTCAGAACCGACGCGACCTTTACCGGAGTGTGCTTTCGAAACAAACTGCTTCAATTAGGACTTTTGAAGGTTGTAACATGGTCAGGTTCACGGTTTTGAAGGAAAGGATAAAGGCTCAAAGTTTATTTTTACCCACCCGCTCTCCTTGATGTTCTCCGATCCTATGTTTAGCTAATTCAACCTTAGCACTCACCTCTCGGAGGCTGAAAAATAGGGGTGATAGTTCGAGAAATTATGATTGTTGGGAGTGACAGCCACTCACCTTTCGTATTTGACACTTGAGGTCACACGACTCGTATTTCATTTGAGGATTTTTCCATCCTTTCATCTTTTTCTTTTCATATCCCTAACTTTTGCCTGGACTGACTCTTTTTGAGTTTCTTTTGATTCTTTTAAGTCCAGCGGGATGCCCTCATTTTTGCCTAAGTCATTTGTTTTGAAGTTTTCTTGACTTAGCGGGCTTTTGATTCTTTTTTTTTCGCTTTCTCTTTTTTCGAACGAGTCGTGCGACACTGATTGCTTGACTCATTGGAGGATAATGTGACTGCCTCACTCTTGATGCTGAACCATTGTGGTTTTTTAGGCACGACCTCTAGGGGTGTGATTGATCCTCGAACAGACACTCCTTTTGCAATTTGGGCGCTCGGTCAAATTAGCTAACACCTACCCTGCCCCAGGTTAAAATTGAGGGTTTTTCATTTTTCAGAAAGAACTCCTACTACTAGGCTCAAAAGGGGTTAACAAGGGATTATCTTCCTTATATCTCCGGTGTTTAGGGATTTGAAACAATGCCTGTACATCATCAGCAGGTTTTGTTTCAAAAGCATACATTATCGGAAGTTGCATGTCGTTCATTTTCGTCATCCTCCCCAGATTCCTCTTAACCAAGCATTGGACATTTGTGAAAACAATTAGTGAACACGAATGGATTTAATCAAAACATGCATATTTATTTCATTATCATTGATTGAATGAAAACAACAAGTTTTACAAACAAGATTGCATTTTAACCAGGAAAGAAACTACAAAATGTAAAGAAATGACAAGATAAAATAAAGAAAACAAAACTAGCTTCCGAGAACCGGGATTTCACATTTGTCCTGCTGCTAAACCAGCTATCTTCGCAATCAGTTATTAGAGACAATTCGATGCTGTCCTGATCAACGACTCAACCAAATTATAGAGCCCTTCCTCCTTCAGATGATTTTGGGACCTTCCTGCCCGAAGCTGATTGCTGCACTATCAAGTAGATCCTGCACTTTGTGTTTGAAGGCCAGACAATCTTCAATGTTGTGCCCCTGTGCTCCTGAATGGAAATCACAGCGCTCCTTAACATTATAACTTGCTGGAGGCGTACCTGTCAGCGGAACTAACTTCCTCTTCTCAACCAACTGCAATCGTAGCAACACCTGAAGAAGTTCGGCATACGGCATCGGAGGCACCTTAAATACCCTCAATGGCTTCTGATTTTGGGCTTTTCGCTGATTGGGATGCTGCTGCCTTTTCCACTGTTGAGATCGTTGCTGTTGTTGCTGGTATCGGGTTGACTCTTGAACAACCTTTGTAGCAAATACAACATCGGTTTCTTGACTTTCACTGTACTGATTAAAGCCCTCCTGATGCTTAGCCATTTTCTTTCTCAGATCTGCCCCAGGAATAGGCAACAGTTGTGGGCATGGAGATTCTGACACCATGGAGTCCAGGATACGCTTCTGACCCACTGCAGCTTTAGAAACATCTGTCATCTTAGCATCGACTGGGATAGGAGCAACACGTACAGCTACACCGCTCGGCGTGAATTCAATATCGTGCGAGTCAATCAGGTCTTGAACATTGTGCTTAAAAGCATGACAACCCTCGATGTCGTGTCCGAATGCTCCAGAATGAAACTCACATTGCTTACTGGCATCGTACCCATGAGGAAGCGCTCCTGCTGGTGGTTCCAACGTTCTCTTCTCAACCAGATTAAACCTCAATAAAGTCTGCAAGAGCTCAGCATATGTTGTAGGAGGTGCCTCAAATATTCTCTTTGGCTTCCCTTCCTGGATCCTCCGTTGAGCTGGGTGCACCTTTTGTTGCTGCTGCTCAGGTTCCACAGGCACAGATGGAACGAGCTTCCTCACTGATCAGTGCATTTTAATGTACCTTACTCTATGTTTAGACTTAGGCATTTCTACCATTTAGTTTATTTAATTTCCTATTTTATAATGTTTTTACAATTTATTTTATTTTAAGCTTTATTTAATTTTCGTTTGTTATTTTTCAGCATTAATAGCTTTTAGTGAAAAATTCATAACTGGAGCTACAGGAATCGGATTGAGGCATTCTACCAGTCGTTGGAAAGCTAAGAAAGAGATCTACAACTTTCATGTTGCACAAAGGAGCTGATTCGGATTTCTTGAGTCTCGAATAATTCATTGAAGTTTCTGACTTGTGACAATGTAGTTTTCCTTGCGGGTCTAGTTTAGGTTTCTGGCCCAGTTATTTTCTATTTAAAGTTGTTGTTGTGATGCAAACGAGGGACCTAGTTTATTTTCCGAATTTTTTTCCTTTGTTTTATAGTTTTCATGGAGAACTAATACCTCCGGGCAAATCCTGCTGTGTACGGTTTCAACACTTTGAGGTTATTATTATGTCAATTTACTCTGATTCCTTTCAATCCTTTTCTATGAAGTCATCTGCTTAATTTGATTACAATTGTTTGCTTAATTCAATTGTTGTTCATAGGATAGAATTGGTTAAATTCGATTGTATGCGTGTTCCTAAATTTAATTGCGTATTATCGTTTGCTTAATTCGTTAATTCGTCATATTCTTAACCGTTTGCTTAATTCGGTAAACAGGAACATAATTCATTTGATGTTGATAAGCGCTTGTCTGATTAATATCATAATCGAATAGGATTGGTACCGCTTAGGGATTGATGTTATAATAACCGATGATAAGTCGGAACCCGAATCAGTAGGATTAACCGTTTTAGTTTATCTGATAATCACTTTTTTTTAATCACTTTTTTTTTCTTATTTTATAAATCAAAACTTAAAACCCCCATAAACATTTTCTTTAGTTGGTTGAAATAATACAAGAATCCTTGTGAGAACGATATTTCGAGTCATTTGTCGCTATATTACATTTTTATCAAAACTACTCGTTTTTGATCCGCGAGCGACCGCAGATCAAATTGGCGCCGTTGCCGGGGATTCTTATTAATTTTAGCCAAATGTAAAATTTTAATTTTAGAGTTTTTGTTTTTTTTGTTTTTTGTTTTTTGTTTTTGTGTGTAAATTTTCAGGGTTGCAGTACAATGGTAAGCGTTTCAGCCTATCAGGTGAGTTTGTAAGCTATTGTTCCGATTTGCTCCGAATTTTTTCCAGAAAATCAGAAATAAATCGTTTAACAATACTCATTTAGAATAGAATTCTAAAAGATTTTGACCCTGAAAATCGCAAATTAGTTATTTTTCTATTTTATTTTTCTTTTTTTCTATTTTCATATTTTCAAAAAAATCCGAAATTTTTTTTATTGACTCATTTTGATTTTATTTGATTTTTAGTTATATTTTTATAATTTTTAGATTTAATTTTATTCGGTTTTCTATTTTTCCATTCTTTTTCTTAACGGGAACATTGTTGGTATTTTTCTAATTGTTGCTGCATTGCCGAATTTGTTCTTTGTTTTATTTTCTTTGTTGATTTTCCTATTAAATTTAATATGACAAATCAAATAACTCTTAGAGAACTTGTTGCCTATGATACGAACTATAATGCTTTATGTATGGAATATCCTATTGTTAGTGTACCTTTCGAATTGGAATCTGATTTAATACACTTGTTGCCAAGGCTTAATGGAATTGCAGGTGAGGATCCGAATAAGCATATGAATGAATTCCAAATTGTATGCTCTACACCTTCTGAACCTTCATTAGAGGACCTTGTCAAGCAAATGGCTATAAATGATCTTCAGTTTCAACAACAAACAGATTCAAGTCTTCAGGCTCTGCAGACACAGATTGAACAGTTTGCCACTATACTGAATGCCATGCAACAAGCTCAAGAATCAAACCAACTATCTGCCCAAACAGTAGTGAATCCAAAAGAGTTACCATCTGATTTAGTTGATGATATTCATCCTGAGTTGTTATCTGATTTTCCATCTTTATTAGATTATGATGATACTTACTCTTGTGATTCATGTACCGACACTAACATTTGTTCTGTTTGTGCTGAGATTAATGCTGCCGTACAGGGTGATGTTTTTCATGCAGATGAAGTTGTTTATGTAGCTAAAACTCTTAACATCACGGCTGCCCCAACCTCACCATCCATTGAACAACCTTCCCCCTTGGAGCTTAAACCACTTCATACCAATCTGAATTATGCTTATTCAGATATGGATAAAAAGCTTCCAGTTATAATTTCTTCTAACCTTGATTTTGATGAAGATAATAAACTTTTACAGGTTTTGAAGAAACATAAGAAGAGAATTGGATGGACCTCGATGGAAGTGGGAAGAAAAGCAATGAAGCAACCCCTTAACCCATTGATCTCTGATGTTGTGGAAAAGGATACCAAATTCACGTGTCCATTCGACACTTTTATTTATCGAAGATTCTTCTTTGATCCTGGAATAAAAGGCGAAGACACTAATACAAATTTCAAGGGCGATGGATGTTATCCAAAGTTAATCCCCACTTTGGAAGAGGAGACGGCAGGAAATCTCTCTTTGGGAAAGGATGCATATGTGATCACTTATCCACCTTGACTCCTCGGGTGTGTTCCTTCCTTTCTCTCACTCTTATTTTATATTTATGTTCTTTCGTTGAGGACAATGTATGCTTTAAGTGTGGGGGAGGGAACCATTTACTTTGTTTTATTTCTTTCAATTTTCTTTGTTTTGTTTTCATTTAATAAAAAAATTGTTTACTCAGAAAAACACAATGCATTTTTTGAAATTTTTGGGTTGTAGATCGATTGGAGGTCAGATTGTAGAGACTTGAGAAAAATTCATAAGATCGGTATCGTTTTAACACCTTGAGTCTCCAAAATATGGAAATCGATTTAGATACTTGTTATGGCTTAGTCTTGAGTTCTCGTTTTTTAATAGCTCTTAAGTAGTTTATCTAGCAGTCAGCACCATCTAAAAATCACATGCTAAGTAATTGAGCTGATGCAAATAAGTGAATGATCCCGTGCTTAATAAGAAAAAAAAAGAGAAAAAGAAAAAGACAAAAAGTGAAAAAAGAAAGAAAAGAAAAGACAAAGAAAAATGTCTAATTATGAATTGTTGAAAAAAATATGGATCACAGTCACTAACAAGCTTAGTTACCATGCGTGTGAATAGATAAAGGGCTTAATGTGATTGCACTAGAATGAAAGAGAGCAAAAAGGAGGATGAGTAAGTTAGACTTAGGCATAACGACATGATTTGGATTGGTTTGTATAGGAGGGAGTCTTATGATCGCAAAATTGCGGATTTGTGTTCTTACGATATCCTTAGTATGCAAAAGTAGTACCGATCAATGCAATCTTGACCAAAGAGGAGTTCACAGCCTAGATTGAATAGCTGAATGTTTTTGTGTTTCATGAGTTTTGACAATACTTTGCTCGGAGTGCAAAAGTTCAAGTGTGGGGGAATTTGATCAGTGCATTTTAATGTACCTTACTCTATGTTTAGACTTAGGCATTTCTACCATTTAGTTTATTTAATTTCCTATTTTATAATGTTTTTACAATTTATTTTATTTTAAGCTTTATTTAATTTTCGTTTGTTATTTTTCAGCATTAATAGCTTTTAGTGAAAAATTCATAACTGGAGCTACAGGAATCGGATTGAGGCATTCTACCAGTCGTTGGAAAGCTAAGAAAGAGATCTACAACTTTCATGTTGCACAAAGGAGCTGATTCGGATTTCTTGAGTCTCGAATAATTCGTTGAAGTTTCTGACTTGTGACAATGTAGTTTTCCTTGCGGGTCTAGTTTAGGTTTCTGGCCCAGTTATTTTCTATTTAAAGTTGTTGTTGTGATGCAAACGAGGGACCTAGTTTATTTTCCGAATTTTTTTCCTTTGTTTTATAGTTTTCATGGAGAACTAATACCTCCGGGCAAATCCTGCTGTGTACGGTTTCAACACTTTGAGGTTATTATTATGTCAATTTACTCTGATTCCTTTCAATCCTTTTCTATGAAGTCATCTGCTTAATTTGATTACAATTGTTTGCTTAATTCAATTGTTGTTCATAGGATAGAATTGGTTAAATTCGATTGTATGCATGTTCCTAAATTTAATTGCGTATTATCGTTTGCTTAATTCGTTAATTCGTCATATTCTTAACCGTTTGCTTAATTCGGTAAACAGGAACATAATTCATTTGATGTTGATAAGCGCTTGTCTGATTAATATCATAATCGAATAGGATTGGTACCGCTTAGGGATTGATGTTATAATAACCGATGATAAGTCGGAACCCGAATCAGTAGGATTAACCGTTTTAGTTTATCTGATAATCACTTTTTTTTAATCACTTTTTTTTTCTTATTTTATAAATCAAAACTTAAAACCCCCATAAACATTTTCTTTAGTTGGTTGAAATAATACAAGAATCCTTGTGAGAACGATATTTCGAGTCATTTGTCGCTATATTACATTTTTATCAAAACTACTCGTTTTTGATCCGCGAGCGACCGCAGATCACTCACTGCGGCTTCAAATAGCTGATCATCCTCTTTCCTAAGCACATTCTTGACTACTTCCATGATCAAGCTCATTTGGGTCTTCAACTGACTGTTCTCCTCTTTGAGAATCTTCTGCTCCAAACGCATCTCTTGCATGTCTCTCATCATCTGCCCCAGCTGGCTTCAGACTTCAATCAATTCAAACTGGTTCTGTTCCATATCTCTGAAGGAATTCCTGCAACAAACTTGACGACGAGGAAATAAGGCCCACGGTTCTGATGTACCTGTTAAATGATAACGCAATGCAGAAAGCAAACACATATTCATAACGAGACAAAGAGAAACTCAAGCTACAAGCACACAGACGAACATCTCCCACATATGTACAACCAACAAAAGCAGCACGTAAGCACAAATGAGTACGAATACAATGACCCTAGCCAACAATCCTGGTGGTGGTCCGCAAACACTAGTGCACAAAAGCTAAACGGATTAGGCATGGAAAACAGATGCGACACTCGGCACAGAAACCTCTAGAAACTTCTCCCATATTCAACTGAACTCTCCGATTGACAATCTTCAGAGCACACACTTCCTGTGGAGCCTTCCATGATATTAACTGACGAACCCACACAACTGGATGACGGAGACTCATTAATCTAAACAAAACCCTGGGGCGTGATGAAAATCCGGTTAGAGTCTAACAGATCCTGAACCTAACTTCTAAGCACCTTACAATCATTCGTTGAATGCCCGGTACTCACAGCGGGCGCTGGCATCAAAACCTGGAGGATACAGTGGAATCACCGGCTTAGTCTCTTTTGGCACTATCAATCCACTTCTGACCAGATCCGACAACAACTGACTGTACGACACCGGTAGCTGAGTAAACTGCCTTTCAGGTTTCCTCGGTCGTCGTTGGGCGTGCTGACGCGATCGACGATAGGATGACCGTTGACTTGAAGTGTCTGAAAACCGATCCTGAGATGCTAGAGATTCTGAGATGACGTCATTTCCTTCTTCCCACTCTTCTTGAGAACTGACAACTGACTCATTCTTATCAACTGGGAAATAAGGAGCATCTCGAAGCTTTCCACTCTTGAGTCCCCTCTCAACAAGCTCTCCCATTCTCATCAGGCCCACAAAGCTTGTGCAACCGAACAATTTGTCAAAATAATGGCCTTTCAGAGTACCCAAGAAGATGTCAACCATTTCTCTTTCCGGAAGCGGTGGTTGAACACTAGCAGCTAATTCTTTCCATCTTTGCAAATACCCTCTGAATGATTCATTCTCCGCCTGAGATAATTCTTGCAGATGTACGAGACTAGGAGCCAAATCCAGGTTGTAATCGTACTGCTTCATGAAAGCTCTGGCTAAATCCACCCATGATCGAATCTGATTACTCCCTAATTGCACATACCACCTCAAGGATGCCCCAGTCAGGCTATACTGAAAGCAATGGATCATCAATTTGTCATTTCGCACAAACGAAGTCATCCTTCGACAGAACATCATCAAATGCAGCTTCGGACAGCTATCTCCCGTGTACTTTTCGAACTTCGGCACTTTGAACTTGTAAGGCAACACCAGATCAGGAACCAAACACATGTCTACAGCATCCAGGTTAACAGCATCTTTCCCTTTCAAGGCTTTTATTCCTTCTTCCAACGCTCGGAGTCTTCTATCCTTTTCAAGAGCTCTTGGGTCTACCATCCCGGCCATTGGAATATCTCTTCGGTAATTCATCACAGGGAAAGCAACACCTTGATTGTTAGCAGGAGGAGGACGTTCATTTCGGGCAACAAACTGCTCATGTTGATCTCGGTTCTCAACAGTAGGCTGTACGACTTGGTCTGCAGTAAGGTTGTTCGGGAAGTCTTCCATAGAATCATGCTGATGGTTGGACACCATAGTAAACCTTGTCAAAGTATTAGGAGCCTGGAAATTGCCTTCGGACATAGCTATCGATTACCTGCAACCGACTACACTGCTTGATTCTGCTCAAATCTGCTTCAGCCCCCTTGGTCGTCTTCAACACTCCACTTTTGCCTCGAACAATCCCCCGAGACTCGCCCTCTGGCTGTAACAAAGGCTGGATAAGTGCTCTGGCCTGCTAGAGTAATGCTATGCAATATGATTTATGCAGACAGAAATACAAAAAAAATGCTAACGTGCATGTGTGCATTGGAGATATTTCCCCTCCAATTCCAGTGTCAGTGGTAGCGAGACGAGATAAACCATAAAGACAATATTTATAAAAACCCTCATATATTTATTGGAATAACAGTCTTGTCAAGATGTTACATAACTATGCTCCATACAACTGATATGATAAAGGAGGATCCCAACCAACATGCCTGGTGGTGATCTCAACACAACAGAATACAAGAGAGAAATCAAGTGCGGGTACGGTCGCGGAAATCCTTAACCAGCTTCTTCGTCTCTGCGTGATCCGGTCGATAAATCAAGCCTTCTATCAATTGATCCCTTTTTCTGACCGTTCCCTGGATGTCTCTGACAAAGTCTTCCCAAGCCTTATCATGGGCACCATCCCCAGGTTTGGGTCTCTTGGCGTCTGCTCTATGCTGAAAATATTCCAAATTCTTCATGGCATCAATCAGTTTGCGCTCGGCCTCGTATCGGCGGCATGCTTCTTCTTCAAGCTCTTCGGTCTTCACTTTGACCTGTTCTTCTAACTGAGCGACCCGTGTCTTTAGCTCTTCGTCCCGTTCTTTGCGTTTGGCCATAGTGAGATCCCAGTGCTCTCTGAACTTAGTTAGCTTCGTGTAGGCCCTTTCCAGCTCTTGTTTCTTAGTAGCTCATACACTGCTAACTGAGTCTACATCTAACTCCAGACGCTTCTTGGTCTCAGTCAATTCCAATAACGTAGTCTTCAGATGTTTCAGAGTTTCGGCCTGTTGCTTGGAAAAATATCCTGTTTCAATCTTTTCATGACGAAGCTGGGCATTCTCTTTCTCTAAAGCTTCTTTAGCCTTTGCTAGCCCTTCTTTCTCCGCCATCAGCTGCTTGTATACCTGTATGTGTACCGCTCATCACACGGGGTCGGCCCAATCCATCTCTCCGTCGTGGAGGGCCTAGCCCATTGATCAGCTGTCGCGCGCGGATCAGAACCAGTGTTTTTGATGAAAACGTAATACAACGACAATTCAACTCGGATATCGTCTCAAGGATTCTTTTATGTGATTAATCTACCAAATTCGAAATGGAGGGGGTGTTGGTTTGGTTTCTGATCGGATAAATAAATAAAATGCAATTAAGCGGTTAAAATAAGTGATTATCAAAATAAGTCAATCTACTATTTTCGGTTCCGGCTTATCACGGGTTTCTACCTTACCAATTTCCTAAGCTATTTCGATCTCTATTCGATTCCTATGTCATTTAACAAGCGCAAAAGACATAAACTAGATTATCAATCCTATATTCCAAATTAAGCAAACGGATTAAGTTTTCGTGAATTAAGCAAACACGAATTATAAACGCGAACTATTGACAAAGCGACGTAACGGCGAATAAAAGCTAAGGATGCAATCATACGAATTTAATCAAAACAATTCTATAAACTAATAGATTAAGCAAAAGCAATTCATAGAATAGTGTTGAAAGAGAAACGAATTAGATTGATAAAGTAAAAACCTCAAAGCGTTGGAACGCGATTACAGCAGAATGACTCTAAGGAATTAGCTCTCCATGGTTCTCTCAAAGCTCCGAATGTATTTTTCATGAAAATGTAACTAGGTGAACAGTAACACGAGTATTTTTCCTTTAAAAAGAAAGCAAATTCAGGTCATAACCCAACTGGGTCGAAAACATAACCCAGGCCCAATACATGACCCAACACTAAAATTAAATTCTAATGCAGTAATTTCAAATGGAA
The DNA here is from genome assembly GCA_963859935.3 of Lathyrus sativus. Taxonomy (NCBI): domain Eukaryota; kingdom Viridiplantae; phylum Streptophyta; class Magnoliopsida; order Fabales; family Fabaceae; genus Lathyrus; species Lathyrus sativus. The sequence goes on along the minus strand of OZ012741.1, from coordinate 127,638,099 downwards.
TTCTGGAATTTTGGGCTCCGAATCTGACTTCGACTCCAACACGAAAGTCGTAGCTCTCTCCCTTAGCTTTCCGGCGATTTTTAGAACGCCTCAAACGGATTCCCGGAACTCCAGTTATGATCGTTTCTGTGCAGACTGCCAAAGCTGAAAAATAAGTGCGGAAATCAAATTAAGCCAAAAATTAAATAATATATAAAAAAAAATAAAACATAAAAATAATCTAGATAAATTAAAGAAATGCCTAAGTAAAAATATAGGAAAAAGTGCAAAAATATGCACTGATCATTCATCACGCTGGGAGCGATTAGGGGTCTCCCTCATGGACACAAACCTTAGGATCTATGACATTTTGATATTAATGATTATAGGAATACCTTGACGAATATAATGAGAAAGATTTTTAGACAATGACAACGATAATTCTAAAATACAAAAGTGTAGAGACAAGTGTTTGACACTGGTTGGCTTGTGGATTTTTCTCAACCGGTACTCGTAATGTCTTGAAAACTCATCGAATGGGGGAGAAAAAGAGATAATTTTCTTATAGCATGATATATTTTAGATCATAGCCTATATATAGAATGATAATCATTTAAAACTCTCATTATTTCGAAATGGATTATTTTGACATCCACTTATATTTAAGCACATATTCAATTAAATAATTAATTATTAAATATAATTAATTATTTTATTTACTTACTCAACCGATTAAGATTCTTATATATATATATATATATATATATATATATATATATATATATATATATATATATATATATATATATATATATATATATATATATATATATATATATATATATATATATATATATATATATATATATATATATATATATATATATATATATATATATATATATATATATATATATATATATATATATATATATATATATATATATATATATATATATATATATATATATATTATATATATATATATATATATATATATATATATATATATATATTATATATATATATATATATATATATATATATATTTATATTATATATTTATATTATATATATATATATATATATATATATATATATATATATATATATATATGTATATATATATATATATATATATATATATATATATATATATATATATATATATATATATATATATATATATATATATATATATATATATATATTGCTCTGTCCCGCTCATCACACGGGGTCGGCCCAATCCATCTCTCCGTCGTGGAGGGCCTAGCTCATTGATCAGCTGTCGCGCGCGGATCAGTACGAGTGTTTTTGATGAAATAAATAAAGAAAATGCAATTAAGCGGTTAAAATAAGTGATTATCAAAATAAGTCAATCTACTGTTTTCGGTTCCGGCTTATCACGGGTTTCTACCTTACCAATTTCCTAAGCGATTTCGATCTCTATTCGATTCCTATGTCAATTAACAAGCGCAAAAGACATAAACTAGATTACCAATCCTATATTCCAAATTAAGCAAACGGATTAAGTTTTCGTGAATTAAGCAAACACGAATTATAAACGCGAATTAACGACAAAGCGACGTAACGGCGAATAAAAGCTAAGGATGCAATCATACGAATTTAATCAAAACAATTCTATAAAATAACAGATTAAGCAAAAGCAATTCATAGAATACTGTTGAAAGAGAAACGAATTAGATTGATAAAGTAAAAACCTCAAAGCGTTGGAACGCGATTACAGCAGAATGACTCTAAGGAATTAGCTCTCCATGGTTCTCTCAAAGCTCCGAATGTATTTTTCGTGAAAATGTAACTAGGTGAACAGTAACACGAGTATTTTTCCTTTAAAAAGAAAGCAAATTCGGGTCATAACCCAACTGGGTCGAAAACATAACCCAGGCCCAATACATGACCCAACACTAGAATAAAATTGTAATGCAGTAACTTCAAACGGAATTCTGAAATTTTGGGCTCCGTATATGACTTCAACTCCAACACAAAAGTCGTAGCTCTCTCTCTTATCTTTCCGACGATTCTTAGAACGCCTCAAACGGATTTCCAGAACTCCAGTTACGATCGTTTCGGTGCAGACTGCTAAAGCTGAAAAATAAGTGCGGAAATCAAATTAAGCCAAAAATAAAATAAAATATAAAAACAAAATAAAGTATAAAAATAATCAAGATAAACTAAAGAAATGCCTAAGTAAAAATATAGGAGAAAGTGCATATATCTGCACTGATCACTCATCACGCAGGGAGCGCTTAAGCGTCTCCCGATGGACACAAACCTTATGATCTATGACATTTTGATATTAATGATTATAGGAATACCTTGACGAATATAATGAGAAAGATTTTTAGACAATGACAACGATAATTCTAAAATACAAAAGTGTAGAGACAAGTGTTTGACACTGGTTGGCTTGTGGATTTTTCTCAACCGGTACTCGTAATGTCTTGAAAACTCTTCGAATGGGGAGAAAAAGAGATAATTTTCTTATAGCATGATATATTTGAGATCATAGCCTAAATATAGAATGATAATCATTCAAAATTCTCATTATTTCGAAATGGATTATCTTGACATCCACTTATATTTAAGCACATATTCAATTAAATAATTAATTATTAAATGTAATTAATTATTTATTTTACTTACTCAACCATTTAAGATTCTTATATATATATATATATATATATATATATATATATATATATATATATATATATATATATATATATATATATATATATATATATATATATATATATATATATATATATATATATATATATATATATATATATATATATATATATATATATATATATATATATATATATATATATATATATATATATATATATATATATATATATATATATATATAGATATTGCTCTGTCCCGCTCATCACACGGGGTCGGCCCAATCCATCTCTCCGTCGTGGAGGGCCTAGCTCATTGATCAGCTGTCGCGCGCGGATCAGAACGAGTGTTTTTGATGAAAACGTAATACAGCGACAATTCAACTCGGATATCGTCTCAAGGATTCTTTTATGTGATTAATCTACCAAATTCGAAATGGAGGGGGAGTTGGTTTGGTTTCTGATCGGATAAATAAAGAAAATGCAATTAAGCGGTTAAAATAAGTGATTATCAAAATAAGTCAATCTACTGTTTTCGGTTCCGGCTTATCACGGGTTTCTACCTTACCAATTTCCTAAGCGATTTCGATCTCTATTCGATTCCTATGTCAATTAACAAGCGCAAAAGACATAAACTAGATTACCAATCCTATATTCCAAATTAAGCGAACGGATTAAGTTTTTGTGAATTAAGCAAACACGAATTATAAACGCGAATTAACGACAAAGCGACGTAACGGCGAATAAAAGCTAAGGATGCAATCATACGAATTTAATCAAAACAATTCTAAAAAATAACAGATTAAGCAAAAGCAATTCATAGAATAGTGTTGAAAGAGAAACGAATTAGATTGATAAAGTAAAAACCTCAAAGCGTTGGAACGCGATTACAGCAGAATGACTCTAAGGAATTAGCTCTCCATGGTTCTCTCAAAGCTCTGAATGTATTTTTCGTGAAAATGTAACTAGGTGAACAGTAACACGAGTATTTTTCCTTTAAAAAGAAATCAAATTCGGGTCATAACCCAACTGGGTCGAAAACATAACCCAGGCCCAATACATGACCAAACACTAGAATAAAATTCTAATGCAGTAACTTCAAATGGAATTCTGAAATTTTGGGCTCCGAATATGATTTCGACTCCAACACGAAAGTCGTAGCTCTCTCTCTTAGCTTTCCGGCGATTTTTAGAACGCCTCAAACGGATTTCCGGAACTCCAGTTATGATCGTTTCGGTGCAGACTGTTAAAGCTGAAAAATAAGTGCGGAAATAAAATTAAGCCAAAAATAAAATAAAATATAAAAACAAAATAAAACATAAAAATAATCAAGATAAACTAAAGAAATGCCTAAGTAAAAATATAGGAAAAGTGCATATATATGCACTGATCACTCATCACGCTGGGAGCACTTAAGCGTCTTCCCATGGACACAAACCTTATGATCTATGACATTTTGATATTAATGATTATAGGAATACCTTGACGAATATAATGAGAAAGATTTTTAGACAATGACAACGATAATTCTAAAATACAAAAGTGTAGAGACAAGTGTTTGACACTGGTTGGCTTGTGGATTTTTCTCAACCGGTACTCGTAATGTCTTGAAAACTCTTCGAATGGGGAGAAAAAGAGATAATTTTCTTATAGCATGATATATTTGAGATCATAGCCTAAATATAGAATGATAATCATTCAAAATTCTCATTATTTCGAAATGGATTATCTTGACATCCACTTATATTTAAGCACATATTCAATTAAATAATTAATTATTAAATGTAATTAATTATTTATTTTACTTACTCAACCATTTAAGATTCTTATATATATATATATATATATATATATATATATATATATATATATATATATATATATATATATATATATATATATATATATATATATATATATATATATATATATATATATATATATATATATATATATATATATATATATATATATATATATATATAGATAGATAGATAGATAGATAGATAGATAGATAGATAGATATTGCTCTGTCCCGCTCATCACACGGGGTCGGCCCAATCCATCTCTCCGTCGTGAAGGGCCTAGCTCATTGATCAGCTGTCGCGCGCGAATCAGAACGAGTGTTTTTGATGAAAACGTAATACAACGACAAATCAACTCGGATATCGTCTCAAGGATTCTTTTATGTGATTAATCTACCAAATTCGAAATGGAGGGGAAGTTGGTTTACTTACTCAACCGATTAAGATTCTTATATATATATATCCGATCAGAAACCAAACCAACTCCCCCTCCATTTCGAATTTGGTAGATTAATCACATAAAAGAATCCTTGAGACGATATCCGAGTTGAATTGTCGTTGTATTACGTTTTCATCAAAAACACTCGTTCTGATTCGCGCGCGACAGCTGATCAATGAGCTAGGCCCTTCACGACGGAGAGATGGATTGGGCCGACCCCGTGTGATGAGCGGGACAGAGCAATATATATATATATATATATATATATATATATATATATATATATATATATATATATATATATATATATATATATATATATATATATATATATATATATATATATATATATATATATATATATATATATATATATATATATATATATATATATATATATATATATATATATATATATATATATATATATATATATATATATATATATATATATATATATATATATATATATATAAGAATCTTAATCGGTTGAGTAAGTAAATAAAATGATTAATTATATTTAATAATTAATTATTTAATTGAATATGTGCTTAAATATAAGTGGATGTCAAGATAATCCATTTCGAAATAATGAAAATTTTAAATGATTATCATTCTATATATAGGCTATGATCTCAAATATATCATGCTATAAGAAAATTATCTCTTTTTCTCCCCATTCGAAGAGTTTTCAAGACATTACGAGTACCGGTTGAGAAAAATCCACAAGCCAACCAGTGTCAAACACTTGTCTCTACACTTTTGTATTTTAGAATTATCGTTGTCATTGTCTAAAAATCTTTCTCATTATATTCGTCAAGGTATTCCTATAATCATTAATATCAAAATGTCATAGATCCTAAGGTTTGTGTCCATGGGGAGACGCTTAAGCGCTCCCAGCGTGATGAGTGATCAGTGCATATTTATGCACTTTCTCCTATACTTTTACTTAGGCATTTCTTTACTTTATCTTGATTATTTTTATGTTTTATTTTGTTTTTATATTTTATTTTATTTTTGGCTTAATTTGATTTCCGCACTTATTTTTCAGCTTTAGCAGTCTGCACGGAAACGATCATAACTGGAGTTCCGGGAATCCGTTTGAGGCGTTCTAAAAATCGCCGGAAAGCTAAGAGAGAGAGCTACGACTTTCGTGTTGGAGTTGAAGTCATATTCGGAGCCAAATATTCCAGAATTCTGTTTGAAGTTACTGCATTAGAATTTAATTTTAGTGTTGGGTCATGTATTGGGCCTTGGTTATGTTTTCGACCCAGTTGGGTTATGTCCCGAATTTTCTTTCTTTTTAAAGGAAAAATACTCGTGTTACTGTTCACCTAGTTACATTTTCACGAAAAATACATTCAGAGCTTTGAGAGAACCATGGAGAGCTAATTCCTTAGAGTCATTCTGCTGTAATCGCGTTCCAACGCTTTGAGGTTTTTACTTTATCAATCTAATTCGTTTCTCTTTCAACACTATTCTATGAATTGCTTTTGCTTAATCTGTTATTTTTTAGAATTGTTTTGATTAAATTCGTATGATTGCATCCTTAGCTTTTATTCGCCGTTACGTCGCTTTGTCGTTAATTCGCGTTTATAATTCGTGTTTGCTTAATTCACGAAAACTTAATCCGTTTGCTTAATTTGGAATATAGGATTGGTAATCTAGTTTATGTCTTTTGCGCTTGTTAATTGACATAGGAATCGAATAGAGATCGAAATCGCTTAGGAAATTGGTAAGGTAGAAACCCGTGATAAGCCGGAACCAAAAACAGTAGATTGACTTATTTTGATAATCACTTATTTTAACCGCTTAATTGCATTTTCTTTATTTATCCGATCAGAAACCAAACCAACTCCCCCTCCATTTCGAATTTGGTAGATTAATCACATAAAAGAATCCTTGAGACGATATCCGAGTTGAATTGTCGTTGTATTATGTTTTCATCAAAAACACTCGTTCTGATTCGCGCGCGACAGCTGATCAATGAGCTAGGCCCTTCACGACGGAGAGATGGATTGGGCCGACCCCGTGTGATGAGCGGGACAGAGCAATATATATATATATATATATATATATATATATATATATATATATATATATATATATATATATATATATATATATATATATATATATATATATATATATATATATATATATATATATATATATATATATATATATATATATATATATATATATATATATATATATATATATATATATATATATATATATATATATATATATAAGAATCTTAATCGGTTGAGTAAGTAAATAAAATGATTAATTATATTTAATAATTAATTATTTAATTGAATATGTGCTTAAATATAAGTGGATGTCAAGATAATCCATTTCGAAATAATGAAATTTTAAATGATTATCATTCTATATATAGGCTATGATCTCAAATATATCATGCTATAAGAAAATTATCTCTTTTTCTCCCCCATTCGAAGAGTTTTCAAGACATTACGAGTACCGGTTGAGAAAAATCCACAAGCCAACCAGTGTCAAACACTTGTCTCTACACTTTTGTATTTTAGAATTATCGTTGTCATTGTCTAAAAATCTTTCTCATTATATTCGTCAAGGTATTCCTATAATCATTAATATCAAAATGTCATAGATCCTAAGGTTTGTGTCCATGGGGAGACGCTTAAGCGCTCCCAGCGTGATGAGTGATCAGTGCATATTTATGCACTTTCTCCTATACTTTTACTTAGGCATTTCTTTACTTTATCTTGATTATTTTTATGTTTTATTTTGTTTTTATATTTTATTTTATTTTTGGCTTAATTTGATTTCCGCACTTATTTTTCAGCTTTAGCAGTCTGCACGGAAACGATCATAACTGGAGTTCCGGGAATCCGTTTGAGGCGTTCTAAAAATCGCCGGAAAGCTAAGAGAGAGAGCTACGACTTTCGTGTTGGAGTTGAAGTCATATTCGGAGCCAAATATTCCAGAATTCTGTTTGAAGTTACTGCATTAGAATTTAATTTTAGTGTTGGGTCATGTATTGGGCCTTGGTTATGTTTTCGACCCAGTTGGGTTATGTCCCGAATTTTCTCTCTTTTAAAGGAAAAATACTCGTGTTACTGTTCACCTAGTTACATTTTCACGAAAATACATTCAGAGCTTTGAGAGAACCATGGAGAGCTAATTCCTTAGAGTCATTCTGCTGTAATCGCGTTCCAACGCTTTGAGGTTTTTACTTTATCAATCTAATTCGTTTCTCTTTCAACACTATTCTATGAATTGCTTTTGCTTAATCTGTTATTTTTTAGAATTGTTTTGATTAAATTCGTATGATTGCATCCTTAGCTTTTATTCGCTGTTACGTCGCTTTGTCGTTAATTCGCGTTTATAATTCGTGTTTGCTTAATTCACGAAAACTTAATCCGTTTGCTTAATTTGGAATATAGGATTGGTAATCTAGTTTATGTCTTTTGCGCTTGTTAATTGACATAGGAATCGAATAGAGATCGAAATCGCTTAGGAAATTGGTAAGGTAGAAACCCGTGATAAGCCGGAACCAAAACAGTAGATTGACTTATTTTGATAATCACTTATTTTAACCGCTTAATTGCATTTTCTTTATTTATCCGATCAGAAACCAAACCAACTCCCCCTCCATTTCGAATTTGGTAGATTAATCACATAAAAGAATCCTTGAGACGATATCCGAGTTGAATTGTCGTTGTATTATGTTTTCATCAAAAACACTCGTTCTGATTCGCGCGCGACAGCTGATCAATGAGCTAGGCCCTTCACAACGGAGAGATGGATTGGGGCCCGACCCCGTGTGATGAGCGGGACAGAGCAATATATATATATATATATATATATATATATATATATATATATATATATATATATATATATATATATATATATATATATATATATATATATATATATATATATATATATATATATATATATATATATATATATATATATATATATATATATATATATATATATATATATATATATATATATATATATATATATATATATATATATATTATATATATATATATATATATATATATATATATATATATATATATATATATATATATATATATATATATATATATATATATATATTATATATATATATATATATATATATATATATATATAAGAATCTTAATCGGTTGAGTAAGTAAATAAAATGATTAATTATATTTAATAATTAATTATTTAATTGAATATGTGCTTAAATATAAGTGGATGTCAAGATAATCCATTTCGAAATAATGAAAATTTTAAATGATTATCATTCTATATATAGGCTATGATCTCAAATATATCATGCTATAAGAAAATTATCTCTTTTTCTCCCCATTCGAAGAGTTTTCAAGACATTACGAGTACCGGTTGAGAAAAATCCACAAGCCAACCAGTGTCAAACACTTGTCTCTACACTTTTGTATTTTAGAATTATCGTTGTCATTGTCTAAAAATCTTTCTCATTATATTCGTCAAGGTATTCCTATAATCATTAATATCAAAATGTCATAGATCCTAAGGTTTGTGTCCATGGGGAGACGCTTAAGCGCTCCCAGCGTGATGAGTGATCAGTGCATATTTATGCACTTTCTCCTATATTTTTACTTAGGCATTTCTTTACTTTATCTTGATTATTTTTATGTTTTATTTTGTTTTTATATTTTATTTTATTTTTGGCTTAATTTGATTTCCGCACTTATTTTTCAGCTTTAGCAGTCTGTACGGAAACGATCATAACTGGAGTTCCGGGAATCCGTTTGAGGCGTTCTAAAAATCTCCGGAAAGCTAAGAGAGAGGGCTACGACTTTCGTGTTGGAGTTGAAGTCAGATTCGGAGCCAAATATTCCAGAATTCCGTTTGAAGTTACTGCATTAGAATTTAATTTTAGTGTTGGGTCATGTATTGGGCCTGGGTTATGTTTTCGACCCAGTTGGGTTATGACCCGAATTTTCTTTCTTTTTAAAGGAAAAATACTCGTGTTACTGTTCACCTAATTACATTTTCACGAAAAATACATTCGGAGCTTTGAGAGAACCATGGAGAGCTAATTCCTTAGAGTCATTCTGCTGTAATCGCGTTCCAACGCTTTGAGGTTTTTACTTTATCAATCTAATTCGTTTCTCTTTCAACACTATTCTATGAATTGCTTTTGCTTAATCTGTGATTTTATAGAATTGTTTTGATTAAATTCCTATGATTGCATCCTTAGCTTTTATTCGCCGTTACGTCGCTTTGTCGTTAATTCGCGTTTATAATTCGTGTTTGCTTAATTCACGAAAACTTAATCCGTTTGCTTAATTTGGAATATAGGATTGGTAATCTAGTTTATGTCTTTTGCGCTTGTTAATTGACATAGGAATCGAATAGAGATCGAAATCGCTTAGGAAATTGGTAAGGTAGAAACCCGTGATAAGCCGGAACCAAAAACAGTAGATTGACTTATTTTGATAATCACTTATTTTAACCGCTTAATTGCATTTTCTTTATTTATCCGATCAGAAACCAAACCAACTCCCCCTCCATTTCGAATTTGGTAGATTAATCACATAAAAGAATCCTTGAGACGATATCCGAGTTGAATTGTCGTTGTATTATGTTTTCATCAAAAACACTCGTTCTGATTCGCGCGCGACAGCTGATCAATGAGCTAGGCCCTTCACGACGGAGAGATGGATTGGGCCGACCCCGTGTGATGAGCGGGACAGAGCAATATATATATATATATATATATATATATATATATATATATATATATATATATATATATATATATATATATATATATATATATATATATATATATATATATATATATAAGAATCTTAATCGGTTGAGTAAGTAAATAAAATGATTAATTATATTTAATAATTAATTATTTAATTGAATATGTGCTTAAATATAAGTGGATGTCAAGATAATCCATTTCGAAATAATGAAAATTTTAAATGATTATCATTCTATATATAGGCTATGATCTCAAATATATCATGCTATAAGAAAATTATCTCTTTTTCTCCCCATTCGAAGAGTTTTCAAGACATTACGAGTACCGGTTGAGAAAAATCCACAAGCCAACCAGTGTCAAACACTTGTCTCTACACTTTTGTATTTTAGAATTATCGTTGTCATTGTCTAAAAATCTTTCTCATTATATTCGTCAAGGTATTCCTATAATCATTAATATCAAAATGTCATAGATCCTAAGGTTTGTGTCCATGGGGAGACGCTTAAGCGCTCCCAGCGTGATGAGTGATCAGTGCATATTTATGCACTTTCTCCTATACTTTTACTTAGGCATTTCTTTACTTTATCTTGATTATTTTATGTTTTATTTTGTTTTTATATTTTATTTTATTTTTGGCTTAATTTGATTTCCGCACTTATTTTTCAGCTTTAGCAGTCTGCACGGAAACGATCATAACTGGAGTTCCGGGAATCCGTTTGAGGCGTTCTAAAAATCGCCGGAAAGCTAAGAGAGAGAGCTACGACTTTCGTGTTGGAGTTGAAGTCATATTCGGAGCCAAATATTCCAGAATTCTGTTTGAAGTTACTGCATTAGAATTTAATTTTAGTGTTGGGTCATGTATTGGGCCTTGGTTATGTTTTCGACCCAGTTGGGTTATGTCCCGAATTTTCTCTCTTTTAAAGGAAAAATACTCGTGTTACTGTTCACCTAGTTACATTTTCACGAAAAATACATTCAGAGCTTTGAGAGAACCATGGAGAGCTAATTCCTTAGAGTCATTCTGCTGTAATCGCGTTCCAACGCTTTGAGGTTTTTACTTTATCAATCTAATTCGTTTCTCTTTCAACACTATTCTATGAATTGCTTTTGCTTAATCTGTTATTTTTAGAATTGTTTTGATTAAATTCGTATGATTGCATCCTTAGCTTTTATTCGCCGTTACGTCGCTTTGTCGTTAATTCGCGTTTATAATTCGTGTTTGCTTAATTCACGAAAACTTAATCCGTTTGCTTAATTTGGAATATAGGATTGGTAATCTAGTTTATGTCTTTTGCGCTTGTTAATTGACATAGGAATCGAATAGAGATCGAAATCGCTTAGGAAATTGGTAAGGTAGAAACCCGTGATAAGCCGGAACCAAAAACAGTAGATTGACTTATTTTGATAATCACTTATTTTAACCGCTTAATTGCATTTTCTTTATTTATCCGATCAGAAACCAAACCAACTCCCCCTCCATTTCGAATTTGGTAGATTAATCACATAAAAGAATCCTTGAGACGATATCCGAGTTGAATTGTCGTTGTATTATGTTTTCATCAAAAACACTCGTTCTGATTCGCGCGCGACAGCTGATCAATGAGCTAGGCCCTTCACGACGGAGAGATGGATTGGGCCGACCCCGTGTGATGAGCGGGACAGAGCAATATATATATATATATATATATATATATATATATATATATATATATATATATATATATATATATATATATATATATATATATAATATATATATATATATATATATATATATATATATATATATATATATATATATATATATATATATATATATATATATATATATATATATATATATATATATATATATATATATATATATATATATATATATATATATATATATATATATATATATATATATATATATATATTATATATATATATATATATATATATATATATATATATATATATATATATATATATATATATATATATATATATATATATATATATATATATATATATATATATATAAGAATCTTAATCGGTTGAGTAAGTAAATAAAATGATTAATTATATTTAATAATTAATTATTTAATTGAATATGTGCTTAAATATAAGTGGATGTCAAGATAATCCATTTCGAAATAATGAAAATTTTAAATGATTATCATTCTATATATAGGCTATGATCTCAAATATATCATGCTATAAGAAAATTATCTCTTTTTCTCCCCATTCGAAGAGTTTTCAAGACATTACGAGTACCGGTTGAGAAAAATCCACAAGCCAACCAGTGTCAAACACTTGTCTCTACACTTTTGTATTTTAGAATTATCGTTGTCATTGTCTAAAAATCTTTCTCATTATATTCGTCAAGGTATTCCTATAATCATTAATATCAAAATGTCATAGATCCTAAGGTTTGTGTCCATGGGGAGACGCTTAAGCGCTCCCAGCGTGATGAGTGATCAGTGCATATTTATGCACTTTCTCCTATATTTTTACTTAGGCATTTCTTTACTTTATCTTGATTATTTTTATGTTTTATTTTGTTTTTATATTTTATTTTATTTTTGGCTTAATTTGATTTCCGCACTTATTTTTCAGCTTTAGCAGTCTGTACGAAACGATCATAACTGGAGTTCCGGGAATCCGTTTGAGGCGTTCTAAAAATCTCCGGAAAGCTAAGAGAGAGGGCTACGACTTTCGTGTTGGAGTTGAAGTCAGATTCGGAGCCAAATATTCCAGAATTCCGTTTGAAGTTACTGCATTAGAATTTAATTTTAGTGTTGGGTCATGTATTGGGCCTGGGTTATGTTTTCGACCCAGTTGGGTTATGACCCGAATTTTCTTTCTTTTTAAAGGAAAAATACTCGTGTTACTGTTCACCTAATTACATTTTCACGAAAAATACATTCGGAGCTTTGAGAGAACCATGGAGAGCTAATTCCTTAGAGTCATTCTGCTGTAATCGCGTTCCAACGCTTTGAGGTTTTTCCTTTATCAATCTAATTCGTTTCTCTTTCAACACTATTCTATGAATTGCTTTTGCTTAATCTGTGATTTTATAGAATTGTTTTGATTAAATTCCTATGATTGCATCCTTAGCTTTTATTCGCCGTTACGTCGCTTTGTCGTTAATTCGCGTTTATAATTCGTGTTTGCTTAATTCACGAAAACTTAATCCGTTTGCTTAATTTGGAATATAGGATTGGTAATCTAGTTTATGTCTTTTGCGCTTGTTAATTGACATAGGAATCGAATAGAGATCGAAATCGCTTAGGAAATTGGTAAGGTAGAAACCCGTGATAAACCGGAACCGAAAACAGTAGATTGACTTATTTTGATAATCACTTATTTTAACCGCTTAATTGCATTTTCTTTATTTATCCGATCAGAAACCAAACCAACTCCCCCTCCATTTCGAATTTGGTAGATTAATCACATAAAAGAATCCTTGAGACGATATCCGAGTTGAATTGTCGTTGTATTACGTTTTCATCAAAAACACTCGTTCTGATTCGCGCGCGACAGCTCATCAATGAGCTAGGCCCTTCACGACGGAGAGATGGATTGGGCCGACCCCGTGTGATGAGCGGACAGAGCAATATATATATATATATATATATATATATATATATATATATATATATATATATATATATATATATATATATATATATATATATATATATATATATATATATATATATATATATATATATATATATATATATATATATATATATATATATATATATATATATATATATATATATATATATATATATATATATATATATATATATATATATATATATATATATATATATATATATATATATATATATATATAAATATATATATATATATATATATATATATATATATATATATATATATATATATATATATATATATATATATATATATATATATATATATATATATATATATATATATATATATATTATATATATATATATATATATATATATATATATATATATATATATATATATATATATATAAGAATCTTAATCGGTTGAGTAAGTAAATAAAATGATTAATTATATTTAATAATTAATTATTTAATTGAATATGTGCTTAAATATAAGTGGATGTCAAGATAATCCATTTCGAAATAATGAAAATTTTAAATGATTATCATTCTATATATAGGCTATGATCTCAAATATATCATGCTATAAGAAAATTATCTCTTTTTCTCCCCATTCGAAGAGTTTTCAAGACATTACGAGTACCGGTTGAGAAAAATCCACAAGCCAACCAGTGTCAAACACTTGTCTCTACACTTTTGTATTTTAGAATTATCGTTGTCATTGTCTAAAAATCTTTCTCATTATATTCGTCAAGGTATTAATCATTAATATCAAATGTCATAGATCCTAAGGTTTGTGTCCATGGGGAGACGCTTAAGCGCTCCCAGCGTGATGAGTGATCAGTGCATATTTATGCACTTTCTCCTATATTTTTACTTAGGCATTTCTTTACTTTATCTTGATTATTTTTATGTTTTATTTTGTTTTATATTTTATTTTATTTTTGGCTTAATTTGATTTCCGCACTTATTTTTCAGCTTTAGCAGTCTGTACGGAAACGATCATAACTGGAGTTCCGGGAATCCGTTTGAGGCGTTCTAAAAATCTCCGGAAAGCTAAGAGAGAGGGCTACGACTTTCGTGTTGGAGTTGAAGTCAGATTCGGAGCCAAATATTCCAGAATTCCGTTTGAAGTTACTGCATTAGAATTTAATTTAGTGTTGGGTCATGTATTGGGCCTGGGTTATGTTTTCGACCCAGTTGGGTTATGACCCGAATTTTCTTTCTTTTTAAAGGAAAAATACTCGTGTTACTGTTCACCTAATTACATTTTCACGAAAAATACATTCGGAGCTTTGAGAGAACCATGGAGAGCTAATTCCTTAGAGTCATTCTGCTGTAATCGCGTTCCAACGCTTTGAGGTTTTTACTTTATCAATCTAATTCGTTTCTCTTTCAACACTATTCTATGAATTGCTTTTGCTTAATCTGTGATTTTATAGAATTGTTTTGATTAAATTCCTATGATTGCATCCTTAGCTTTTATTCGCCGTTACGTCGCTTTGTCGTTAATTCGCGTTTATAATTCGTGTTTGCTTAATTCACGAAAACTTAATCCGTTTGCTTAATTTGGAATATAGGATTGGTAATCTAGTTTATGTCTTTTGCGCTTGTTAATTGACATAGGAATCGAATAGAGATCGAAATCGCTTAGGAAATTGGTAAGGTAGAAACCCGTGATAAACCGGAATCGAAAACAGTAGATTGACTTATTTTGATAATCACTTATTTTAACCGCTTAATTGCATTTTCTTTATTTATCCGATCAGAAACCAAACCAACTCCCCCTCCATTTCGAATTTGGTAGATTAATCACATAAAAGAATCCTTGAGACGATATCCGAGTTGAATTGTCGTTGTATTACGTTTTCATCAAAAACACTCGTTCTGATTCGCGCGCGACAGCTGATCAATGAGCTAGGCCCTTCACGACGGAGAGATGGATTGGGCCGACCCCGTGTGATGAGCGGGACAGAGCAATATATATATATATATATATATATATATATATATATATATATATATATATATATATATATATATATATACATATATATATATATATATATATATATATATATATATATATTATATATATATATATATATATATATATATATATATATATATATATATATATATATATATATATATATATATATATATATATATATATATATAATTATATATATATATATATATATAAGAATCTTAATCGGTTGAGTAAATAAATAAAATGATTAATTATATTTAATAATTAATTATTTAATTGAATATGTGCTTAAATATAAGTGGATGTCAAGATAATCCATTTCGAAATAATGAGAATTTTAAATGATTATCATTCTATATATAGGCTATGATCTCAAATATATCATGCTATAAGAAAATTATCTCTTTTTCTCCCCATTCGAAGAGTTTTCAAGACGTTACGAGTACCGGTTGAGAAAAATCCACAAGCCAACCAGTGTCAAACACTTGTCTCTACACTTTTGTATTTTAGAATTATCGTTGTCATTGTCTAAAAATCTTTCTCATTATATTCGTCAAGGTATTCCTATAATCATTAATATCAAAATGTCATAGATCCTAAGGTTTGTGGTCCATGGGGAGACGCTTAAGCGCTCCCAGCGTGATGAATGATCAGTGCATATTTATGCACTTTCTCCTATATTTTTACTTAGGCATTTCTTTACTTTATCTTGATTATTTTTATGTTTTATTTTGTTTTTATATTTTATTTTATTTTTCGCTTAATTTGATTTCCGCACTTATTTTTCAGCTTTAGCAGTCTGTACGGAAACGATCATAACTGGAGTTCCGGGAATCCGTTTGAGGCGTTCTAAAAATTGCCGGAAAGCTAAGAGAGAGAGCTATGACTTTCGTGTTGGAGTTGAAGTCAGATTTGGAGCCAAATATTCCAGAATTCCGTTTGAAGTTACTGCATTAGAATTTAATTTTAGTATTGGGTCATGTATTGGGCCTGGGTTATGTTTTCGACCCAGTTGGGTTATGACCCGAATTTTCTTTCTTTTTAAAGGAAAAATACTCGTGTTACTGTTCACCTAATTACATATTCACGGAAAAATACATTCGGAGCTTTGAGAGAACCATGGAGAGCTAATTCCTTAGAGTCATTCTGCTGTAATCGCGTTCCAACGCTTTGAGGTTTTTACTTTATCAATCTAATTCGTTTCTCTTTCAACACTATTCTATGAATTGCTTTTGCTTAATCTGTGATTTTATAGAATTGTTTTGATTAAATTCCTATGATTGCATCCTTAGCTTTTATTCGCCGTTACGTCGCTTTGTCGTTAATTCGCGTTTATAATTCGTGTTTGCTTAATTCACGAAAACTTAATCCGTTTGCTTAATTTGGAATATAGGATTGGTAATCTAGTTTATGTCTTTTGCGCTTGTTAATTGACATAGGAATCGAATAGAGATCGAAATCGCTTAGGAAATTGGTAAGGTAGAAACCCGTGATAAACCGGAACCGAAAACAGTAGATTGACTTATTTTGATAATCACTTATTTTAACCGCTTAATTGCATTTTTTTTATTTATCCAGTCAGAAACCAAACCAACTCCCCCTCCATTTCGAATTTGGTAGATTAATCACATAAAAGAATCCTTGAGATGATATCCGAGTTGAATTGTCGCTGTATTACGTTTTCATCAAAAACACTCGTTCTGATCCGCGCGCGACAGCTGATCAATGAGCTAGGCCCTCCACGACGGAGAGATGGATTGGGCCGACCCCGTGTGACGAGTGGGACATAGCAATATAAATATATATATATATATATATATATATATATATATATATATATATATATATATATATATATATATATATATATATATATATATATATATATATATATATATATATATATATATATATATATATATATATATATATATATATATATATATATATGAATCTTAATCGGTTGAGTAAGTAAATAAAATAATTAAATATATTTAATAATTAATTATTTAATTGAATATGTGCTTAAATATAAGTGGATGTCAAGATAATCCATTTCGAAATAATGAGAATTTTAAATGATTATCATTCTATATATAGGTTATGTTCTCAAATATATCATGCTATAAGAAAATTATCTATTTTTCTCCCCATTCGAAGAGTTTTCAAGACATTACGAGTACCGGTTGAGAAAAATCCACAAGCCAACCAGTGTCAAACACTTGTCTCTACACTTTTGTATTTTAGAATTATCGTTGTCATTGTCTAACTCATTATATTCGTCAAGGTATTCCTATAATCATTAATATCAAAATGTCATAGATCCTAAGGTTTGTGTCCACGGGGAGACGCTTAAGCGCTCCCAGCATGACGAGTGATCAGTGCATATTTATGAACTTTCTCCTACATTTTTACTTAGGCATTTCTTTACTTTATCTTGATTATTTTTATGTTTTATTTTGTTTTTATATTTTATTTTATTTTGGCTTAATTTGATTTCCGCACTTATTTTTCAGCTTTAGCAGTCTGCACGGAAACGATCATAACTGGAGTTCCGGGAATCCGTTTGAGGCGTTCTAAAAATCGGCGGAAAGCTAAGAGAGAGAGCTACGACTTTCGTGTTGGAGTCGAAGTCAGATCGAAGTCAGATTAGGAGCCAAAAATTCCCGAATTCCGTTTGAAGTTACTGCATTAGAATTTAATTTTAGTGTTGGGTCATGTATTGGGCCTGGCTTATGTTTTCGACCCAGTTGGGTTATGACCCTAATTTGCTTTCTTTTTAAAGGAAAAATACTCGTGTTACTGTTCACCTAATTACATTTTCACGAAAAATACATTCGGCGCTTTGAGAGAACCATGGAGAGCTAATTCCTTAGAGTCATTCTGCTGTAATCGCGTTCCAACGCTTTGAGGTTTTTACTTTATCAATATAATTCGTTTCTCTTTCAACACTATTCTATGAATTGCTTTTGCTTAATCTGTTATTTTATAGAATTGTTATGATTAAATTCGTATGATTGCATCCTTAGCCTTTATTCGCCGTTACGTCGCTTTGTCGTTAATTTGCATTTATAATTCGTGTATGCTTAATTCACGAAAATTTAATCCGTTTGCTTAATTTGGAATATAGGATTGGTAATCTAGTTTGTGTCTTTTGCGCTTGTTAATTGACATAGGAACCGAATAGAGATCGAAATCGGTTAGGAAATTGGTAAGGTAGAAACCCGTGATAAGCCGGAACCGAAAACAGTAGATTGACTTATTTTGATAATCACTTATTTTAACCGCTTAATTGCATTTTCTTTATTTATCCGATCAGAAACCAAACCAACTCCCCCTCCATTTCAAATTTGGTAGATTAATCACATAAAAGAATCCTTGAGACGATATCCGAGTTGAATTGTCGCTGTATTACGTTTTCATCAAAAACACTCGTTCTGATCCGCGCGCGACAGCTGATCAATGAGCTAGGCCCTTCACGACGGAGAGATGGATTGGGCCGACCCCGTGTGATGAGCGGGACAGAGCAATATATATGTATAAGAATCTTAATCGGTTGAGTAAGTAAATAAATAAATTAATTATATTTAATAATTAATTATTTAATTGAATATGTGCTTAAATATAAGTGGATGTCAAGATAATCCATTTCGAAATAATGAGAATTTTAAATGATTATCATTCTATATATAGGCTATGTTCTCAAATATATCATGCTATAAGAAAATTATCTCTTTTTCTCCCCATTCGAAGAGTTTTCAAGACATTACGAGTACCGGTTGAGAAAAATCCACAAGCCAACCAGTGTCAAACACTTGTCTCTACACTTTTGTATTTTAGAATTATCGTTGTCATTGTCTAAAAATCTTTCTCATTATATTCTTCAAGGTATTCCTATAATCATTAATATCAAAATGTCATAGATCCTAAGGTTTGTGTCCATGGGGAGACGCTTAAGCGCTCCCAGCGTGATGAGTGATCAGTGCATAATTATGCACTTTCTCCTTTATTTTTACTTAGGCATTTCTTTACTTTATCTTGATTATTTTTATGTTTTATTTTATTTTTATATTTTATTTTATTTTTGGCTTAATTTGATTTCCGCACTTATTTTTCAGCTTTAGCAGTCTGCACGGAAACGATCATAACTGGAGTTCCGAGAATCCGTTTGAGGCGTTCTAAAAATCTCCGGAAAGCTAAGAGAGAGCTACGACATTCGTGTTGGAGTCGAAGTCAGATTCGGAGCCAAAAATTCCAGAATTCCGTATGAAGTTACTGCATTAGAATTTAATTTTAGTGTTGGATCATGTATTGGGCCTGGGTTATGTTTTCGACCCAGTTAGGTTATGACCCAAATTTTCTTTCTTTTTAAAGGAAACATACGCGTGTTACTGTTCACGTAATTACATTTTCACGAAAAATACATTCGGAGCTTTGAGAGAACCATGGAGAGCTAATTCCTTAGAGTCATTCTGTTGTAATCGCGTTCCAACGCTTTGAGGTTTTTACTTTATCAATCTAATTCGTTTCTCTTTCAACACTATTCTATGAATTGCTTTTGCTTAATCTGTTATTTTATAGAATTGTTTTGATTAAATTCGTATGATTGCATCCTTAGCTTTTATTCGCCGTTACGTCGCTTTGTCGTTAATTCGCGTTTATAATTCGTGTTTGCTTAATTCACGAAAACTTAATCCGTTTGCTTAATTTGGAATATAGGATTGGTAATCTAGTTTATGTCTTTTGCGCATGTTAATTGACATAGGAATCGAATAGAGATCGAAATCGCTTAGGAAATTGGTAAGGTAGAATCCTGTGATAAGCCGGA
The DNA here is from genome assembly GCA_963859935.3 of Lathyrus sativus. Taxonomy (NCBI): domain Eukaryota; kingdom Viridiplantae; phylum Streptophyta; class Magnoliopsida; order Fabales; family Fabaceae; genus Lathyrus; species Lathyrus sativus. The sequence goes on along the minus strand of OZ012741.1, from coordinate 127,617,036 downwards.
ACCGAAAACAGTAGATTGACTTATTTTGATAATCACTTATTTTAACCGCTTAATTGCATTTTCTTTATTTATCCGATCAGAAACCAAACCAACTCCCCCTCCATTTCGAATTTGGTAGATTAATCACATAAAAGAATCCTTGAGACGATATCCGAGTTGAATTGTCGCTGTATTACGTTTTCATCAAAAACACTCGTTCTGATCCGCGCGCGACAGCTGATCAATGAGCTAGGCCCTCCACGACGGAGAGATGGATTGGGCCGACCCCGTGTGATGAGCGGGACAGAGCAATATATATATATATATATATATATATATATATATATATATATATATATATATATATATATATATATATATATATATATATATATATATATATATATATATATATATATATATATATATATATATATATATATATATATATATATATATATATATATATATATATATATATATATATATATATATATATATATATATATATATATATATATATATATATATATATATATATATATATATATATATATATATATATATATATATATATATATATATATATATATATATATATAAGAATCTTAATCGGTTGAGTAAGTAAATAAAATAATTAATTACATTTAATAATTAATTATTTAATTGAATATGTGCTTAAATATAAGTGGATGTCAAGATAATCCATTTCGAAATAATGAGAATTTTAAATGATTATCATTCTATATATAGGCTATGATCTCAAATATATCATGCTATAAGAAAATTATCTCTTTTTCTCCCCATTCGAAGAGTTTTCAAGACATTACGAGTACCGGTTGAGAAAAATCCACAAGCCAACCAGTGTCAAACACTTGTCTCTACACTTTTGTATTTTAGAATTATCGTTGTCATTGTCTAAAAATCTTTCTCATTATATTCGTCAAGGTATTCCTATAATCATTAATATCAAAATGTCATAGATCCTAAGGTTTGTGTCCATGGGGAGACGCTTAAGCGCTCCCAGCGTGATGAGTGATCAGTGCATATTTATGCACTTTCTCCTATATTTTTACTCAGGCATTTCTTTACTTTATCTTGATTATTTTTATGTTTTATTTTGTTTTTATATTTTATTTTATTTTTGGCTTAATTTGATTTCCGCACTTATTTTTCAGCTTTAGCAGTCTGCACGGAAACGATCATAACTGGAGTTCCGGGAATCCGTTTGAGGCGTTCTAAAAATCGCCGGAAAGCTAAGAGGGAGAGCTACGACGTTCGTGTTGGAGTCGAAGTCAGATTCGGAGCCAAAAATTCCAGAATTCCGTATGAAGTTACTGCATTAGAATTTAATTTTAGTGTTGGGTCATGTATTGGGCCTGGGTTATGTTTTCGACCCAGTTGGGTTATGACCCGAATTTTCTTTCTTTTTAAAGGAAAAATACTCGTGTTACTGTTCACCTAATTACATTTTCACGAAAAATACATTCGGAGCTTTGAGAGAACCATGGAGAGCTAATTCCTTAGAGTCATTCTTCTGTAATCGCGTTCCAACGCTTTGAGGTTTTTACTTTATCAATCTAATTCGTTTCTCTTTCAACACTATTCTATGAATTGCTTTTGCTTAATCTGTTATTTTATAGAATTGTTTTGATTAAATACTATGATTGCATCCTTAACTTTTATTCGCCGTTACGTCGCTTTATCGTTAATTCGCGTTTATAATTCGTGTTTGCTTAATTCACGAAAACTTAATCCGTTTGCTTAATTTGGAATATAGGATTGATAATCTAGTTTATGTCTTTTGCGCTTGTTAAATGACATAGGAATCGAATAGAGATTGAAATCGCTTAGGAAATTGGTAAGGTAGAAACCCGTGATAGGCCGGAACCGAAAACAGTAGATTGACTTATTTTTATAATCACTCATTTTAACCGCTTAATTGCATTTTCTTTATTTATCCGATCAGAAACCAAACCAACTCCCCCTCCATTTCGAATTTGGTAGATTAATCACATAAAAGAATCCTTGAGACGATATCTGAGTTGAATTATCGCTGTATTACGTTTTCATCAAAAACACTCGTTCTGATCCGCGCGCGACAGCTGACCAATTAGCTAGGCCCTCCACGACGGAGAGATGGATTGGGCCGACCCCGTGTGATGAGCGGGACAGAGCAATATATATATATATATATATATATATATATATATATATATATATATATATATATATATATATATATATATATATATATATATATATATATATATATATATATATATATATATATATATATATATATATATATATATATATATATATATATATATATATATATATATATATATATATATATATATATATATATATATATATATATATATATATATTATATATATATATATATATATTATATATATATATATATATATATATATATATATATATATATATAAGAATCTTAATCGGTTGAGTAAGTAAATAAAATAATTAATACATTTAATAAGTAATTATTTAATTGAATATGTGCTTAAATATAAGTGGATGTCAAGATAATCCATTTCGAAATAATGAGAATTTTAAATGATTATCATTCTATATATAGGCTATGATCTCAAATATATCATGCTATAAGAAAATTATCTGTTTTTCTCCCCATTCGAAGAGTTTTCAAGACATTACGAGTACCGGTTGAGAAAAATCCACAAGCCAACCAGTGTCAAACACTTGTCTCTACACTTTTGTATTTTAGAATTATCGTTGTCATTGTCTAAAAATCTTTCTCATTATATTCGTCAAGGTATTCCTATTATCATTAATATCAAAATGTCATAGATCCTAAGGTTTGTGTCCATGGGGAGACGCTTAAGCGCTCCCAGAGTGATGAGTGATCAGTGCATATTTATGCACTTTTCTCCTATATTTTTACTTAGGCATTTCTTTACTTTATCTTGATTATTTTTATGTTTTATTTTGTTTTTATATTTTATTTTATTTTTGGCTTAATTTGATTTCCGCACTTATTTTTCAGCTTTAGCAGTCTGCACGGAAACGATTGTAACTGGAGTTCCGGGAATCCGTTTGAGGCGTTCTAAAAATCGCCGGAAAGCTAAGAGAGAGAGCTACGACTTTCGTGTTGGAGTCGAAGTCAGATTCGGAGCCAAAAATTCCAGAATTCCGTTTGAAGTTACTGCATTAGAATTTAATTTTAGTGTTGGGTCATGTATTGGGCCTGGGTTATGTTTTCTACCGAGTTGGGTTATGACCCGAATTTTCTTTCTTTTTAAAGGAAAAATACTCGTGTTACTGTTCACCTAATTACATTTTCATGAAAAATACATTCGGAGCTTTGAGAGAACCATGGAGAGCTAATTCCTTAGAGTCATTCTGCTGTAATCGCGTTCCAACGCTTTGAGGTTTTTATTTTATCAATCTAATTCGTTTCTCTTTCAACACTATTCTATGAATTGCTTTTGCTTAATCTATTATTTTATAAAATTGTTTTGATTAAATTCGTATGATTGCATCCTTAACTTTTATTCGCCGTTACGTCGCTTTATCGTTAATTCGCGTTTATAATTCGGGTTTGCTTAATTCACAAAAACTTAATCCGTTTGCTTAATTTGGAATATAGGATTGGTAATCTAGTTTATGTCTTTTGCGCTTGTTAAATGACATAGGAACCGAGTTTCCGTTTGAAGTTACTGCATTAGAATTTAATTTTAGTGTTGGGTCATGTATTGGGCCTGGGTTATGTTTTCTACCGAGTTGGGTTATGACCCGAATTTTCTTTCTTTTTAAAGGAAAAATACTCGTGTTACTGTTCACCTAATTACATTTTCACGAAAAATACATTCGGAGCTTTGAGAGAACCACGGAGAGCTAATTCCTTAGAGTCATTCTGCTGTAATCGCGTTCCAACGCTTGAGGTTTTTATTTTATCAATCTAATTCGTTTCTCTTTCAACACTATTCTATGAATTGCTTTTGCTTAATCTATTATTTTATAAAATTGTTTTGATTAAATTCGTATGATTGCATCCTTAACTTTTATTCGCCGTTACGTCGCTTTGTCGTTAATTCGCGTTTATAATTCGGGTTTGCTTAATTCACAAAAACTTAATCCGTTTGCTTAATTTGGAATATAGGATTGGTAATCTAGTTTATGTCTTTTGCGCTTGTTAAATGACATAGGAACCGAATAGAGATCGAAATCGCTTAGGAAATTGGTAAGGTAGAAACTCGTGATAAGCCGGAACCGAAAGCAGTAGATTGACTTATTTTGATAATCACTTATTTTAACCGCTTAATTGCATTTTCTTTATTTATCCGATCAGAAACCAAACCAACTCTCCCTCCATTTCGAATTTGGTAGATTAATCACATAAAGAATCCTTGAGACGATATCTGAGTTGAATTGTCGCTGTATTACGTTTTCATCAAAAACACTCGTTCTGATCCGCGCCGGACAGCTGATCAATGAGCTAGGCCCTCCACGACGGAGAGATGGATTGGGCCGACCCCGTGTGATGAGCGGGACAGAGTAATATATATATATATATATATATATATATAATATATATATATATATATATATATATATATATATATATATATATATATATATATATATATATATATATATATGTATATATATATATATATATATATATATATATATATATATATGTATATATATATATATATATATATATATATATGTATATATATATATATATATATATATGTATATATATATATATATATATGTATATATATATATATATATATATATATATATATATGTATATATATATATATATATATATATATATATATATATATATATATATATATAAGAATCTTAATCGGTTGAGTAAGTAAATAAAATAATTAATTATATTTAATAATTAATTATTTAATTGAATATGTGCTTAAATATAAGTGGATGTCAAGATAATCCATTTCGAAATAATGAGAATTTTAAATGATTATCATTCTATATATAGGCTATGTTCTCAAATATATCATGCTATAAGAAAATTATCTATTTTTCTCCCATTCGAAGAGTTTTCAAGACATTACGAGTACCGGTTGAGAAAAATCCACAAGCCAACCAGTGTCAAACACTTGTCTCTACACTTTTGTATTTTAGAATTATCGTTGTCATTGTCTAAAATCTTTCTCATTATATTCGTCAAGGTATTCCTATTATCATTAATATCAAAATGTCATAGATCCTAATGTTTGTGTCCATGGGGAGACGCTTAAGCGCTCCCAGAGTGATGAGTGATCAGTGCATATTTATGCACTTTCTCCTATATTTTTACTTAGGCATTTCTTTACTTTATCTTGATTATTTTTATGTTTATTTTGTTTTTATATTTTATTTTATTTTTGGCTTAATTTGATTTCCGCACTTATTTTTCAAGTTTAGCAGTCTGCACGGAAACGATCGTAACTGGAGTTCCGGGAATCCGTTTGAGGCGTTCTAAAAATCGCCGGAAAGCTAAGAGAGAGAGATACGACTTTCGTGTTGGAGTCGAAGTCAGATTCGGAGCCAAAAATTCCAGAATTCCGTTTGAAGTTACTGCATTAGAATTTAATTTTAGTGTTGGGTCATGTATTGGGCCTGGGATATGTTTTCGACCCAGTTGGGTTATGACCCGAATTTTCTTTCTTTTTAAATGAAAAATACTCGTGTTACTGTTCACCTAATTACATTTTCACGAAAAATACATTCGGAGCTTTGAGAGAACCATGGAGAGCTAATTCCTTAGAGTCATTCTTCTGTAATCGCGTTCCAACGCTTTGAGGTTTTTACTTTATCAATCTAATTCGTTTCTCTTTCAACACAATTCTATGAATTGCTTTTGCTTAATCTGTTATTTTATAGATAAATAAATTCTATGATTGCATCCTTAACTTTTATTTGCCGTTACGTCGCTTTGTCGTTAATTCGTGTTTGCTTAATTCACGAAAACTTAATCCGTTTGCTTAATTTGGAATATAGGATTGGTAATCTAGTTTATGTCTTTTGCGCTTGTTAAATGACATAGGAATCGAATAGAGATCGAAATCGCTTAGGAAATTGGTAAGGTAGAAACCCGTGATAGGCCGGAACCGAAAACAGTAGATTGACTTATTTTTATAATCACTTATTTTACCCGCTTAATTGCATTTTCTTTATTTATCCGGTCAGAAACCAAACCAACTCCCCCTCCATTTCGAATTTGGTAGATTAATCACATAAAAGAATCCTTGAGACGATATCCGAGTTGAATTGTCGCTGTATTACGTTTTCATCAAAAACACTCGTTCTGATCCGCGCGCGACAGCTGATCAATTAGCTAGGCCCTCCACGACGGAGAGACGGATTGGGCCGACCCCGTGTGATGAGCGGGACAAAGCAATATATATATATATATATATATATATATATATATATATATATATATATATATATATATATATATATATATATATATATATATATATATATATATATATATATATATATATATATATATATATATATATATATATATATATATATATATATATATATATATATATATATATATATATATATATATATATATATATATCTTAATCGGTTGAGTAAGTAAATAAAATAATTAATTATATTTAATAATTAATTATTTAATTGAATATGTGCTTAAATATAAGTGGATGTCAAGATAATCCATTTCGAAATAATGAGTATTTTAAATGATTATCATTCTATATATAGGCTATGATCTCAAATATATCATGCTATAAGAAAATTATCTCTTTTTCTCCCCATTCGAAGAGTTTTCAAGACATTACGAGTACCGGTTGAGAAAAATCCACAAGCTAACCAGTGTCAAACACTTGTCTCTACACTTTTGTATTTTAGAATTATCATTGTCATTGTCTAAAAATCTTTCTCATTATATTCGTCAAGGTATTCCTATAATCATTAATATCAAAATGTCATAGATCCTAAGGTTTGTGTCCATGGGGAGACGCTTAAGCGCTCCCAGCGTGATGAGTGATCAGTGCATATTTATGCACTTTCTCCTATATTTTTACTTACACTACGCCAGAAATGACATTTAGCAGCGCATATAAAGACAGGGCTTTTAGAAAAAGTGCTGCTAAAGAGGAATAAAAAAATAAAAGAAAAAAATTGATAACCAAAGACAGCGCTTTCTCAGAAAGCACTGCTAAATGGGGGTCCTAAGACAGCGCTTATAAAAAGCGCTGCTAAAAGGGGGGTCTAAGACAACCCAAAGACAGCGCTTTTTAAAAAGCGCTGCTAAAGGGGGGTCCTAAGGCAGCGCTTCCAAAAAGCGCTGCCAAATGGGGGGTCTAAGACAGCCCAAAGACAACGCTTTTTAAAAAGCGCTGCTAAAGGGGGGGTCCTAAGGCAGCGCTTCCAAAAAGCGCTGCCAAATGGGGGGTCTAAGACAGCCCAAAGACAGCGCTTTTTAAAAAGCGCTGCTAAAGGGGGGCCCTAAGGCAGCGCTTTTTCCATAAAGCGTTGCTATATGGGTTACATTAGAAGGTCTTTGAGAGCGCTTTTTAAAGCGCTGCAAAGCTATTAAAAAGCGCTGCTATAGGTTTATTAGAATTAATTTAAAATACCCACCAGAATTTTTATGAGAAACAGAACAGTCATATTACGTTGCTTTCTTTCTTTCTCTCTGGCGAACAAAGAGTGTTGCCCTATAAACCACCGTTGTCGTCCAACCGTCGCCGTCCAACCGTCGTCGTCCGTCCAACCGTCGTCGTCTCCCTCGTCTGTTGCATTTGCAGCCGTTCACCGTCCCTCTGCTCTTCTGCATTGCATTTCCGCCATTGTTACGGTATTTGAAGTTTTACCTTGGTTTTCTTTTTTACGTATGGTTATATATCTTGTTGCATTGCATTTCATTCATTGTTCACCGTCTCTCTGTTGCATGTTATATATCTTGTTGATTCAATGTGATATATTATTTCCGTCTGCATTGCATTTCCGCCATTGTTCACCGTCTCTCTGTTGCATGTTATATATCTTGTTGATTCAATGTGATAAATTCAGAACAAGAGTACAATTAGAAAAAGGTGAATAGAACCAATACACTACGATAGTGAGAGATGAATAGAATCAAAATAGTGAAGATAGTGTACAATTTTTATTTAGTTATTTGTGTTAAATAGTATGTATGGTTGCTACTGAGAATTGATTTTTACTGCTACTGTCATTTCTGTTTTAACGTGTTAAGAGTAAGTAAATTCATGGATTTTGACATCGCCAATATGCTGTTATGCTGCGGATTTTTTCTTTTGACATATCAATATAACTGTTGCTTCTATGTGTTTGTTGTCACTGTTTTTCTTTTGGTATTTTTGGTAGCATTTTTTATGAGTATTGTTGTCTTGTTTTGGGTGAGTAATAACATGAGAATACTATTAACTTATAATTTTGTTTTTTTTTAGTTTTATAATATATAATAAACTCTCAGTTTTAAATTAATGTATATGTTTACTGTTTTGTTAAATTTGAAGCTTTCACTTTTTTTTATATATATAAGTTTTAAGATTTCATTTTTCCAAGTTTTAAGCTTTCATTTTTAAAGTTTATACATGTCGCCGGTTTTTTTAATGCTTCCGTTTTTCTATTTCTAACACTGTTTCTATTTAATTTATGTCATTCTATATACACTTTTATTAGTTATGATAGGTACCTTTATTTTATTAGTAATACTATATATACTTATTTTATTAGTAATACTATATATACTTATATGTTGATATGTTAGTATGAATTTCTCAATGATTATATGATATGTTATTATGGTTTTATATGTTTAGTTAGGATTTCTCAATATTTAGTAAGGGTGTCATTTTGGTTTAAGGATATCAATGATTATATGATATGTTATTATGGTTTTAATATGTTATTAGTAATATGATTTTTAATATCTAGTATTTTTAATATGTTTAGTATGATTTAATAAAATTTATATTTTGTCTGCTATAGGGGTTACCTGTGAAGAGCAAAGCTGTGATCGTTTCCAAGCATCCTATTGCGTAGCATTCTTAGAAGTTAGTGATTTACTTACAGGTATTCTCTGTTTTGTTTAACTTTCATAGTTTAGTGTAGATTACTCAATTAGTATGGATAAAAAATGGATGTCTGGTAATCGATTGTCAAAAGAGTACGAGAATGGGGTATCGAAGTTCGTTAAGTTTGCTGTTGAACACGCCAAAGACCCCAGTAGGATCACATGTCCTTGCTTAGGATGCTGTTATGGGCGTCGAGTTGACGCCGTTCAGTTGGAATCTCATTTAATGAGACATGGAATTGATCGAAGTTACACATGTTGGACATTACATGGTGAGATAAGTAACGAGAATGTTGAACCCCGGAATAATACGACATGTGCTTCAAAGGACAATGGCAGAGATACATATGATTGTGATCGAGTCGAAGAGATTGCAGAAGCACTTGAAGGAGATCTTCAAGATTGTCCCAAGATGTTTGAGAGGTTGGTAAGCGATGCAGAGAAACCGTTGTATAAAGGTTGCACTAATTTCACAAGATTGTCCGCGGTATTAAAGTTGTACAATTTAAAGGCGGGTAATGGATGGTCGGATAAAAGTTTCACAGAGTTGTTAGCCCTACTTCAAGAGATGCTTCCGGAGGATAATGTTCTTCCCAATCGAACCTATGAAGCTAAAAAAATGTTATGCTCTATTGGCATGAGCTATGATAAGATACATGCTTGTCCAAATGATTGCATTTTGTTTTGAAATGAATATGCATCATTAAACGAGTGTCCTAAATGCGGTGTATCTCGGTATAAGAAAAAGTTGTCACCAGCAAAAGTATTATGGTATTTTCCTATAATTCCGAGATTCAGACGCATGTTTCGTAGTGAAACAGATGCAAAACACCTGACTTGGCATGCAGATGATAGAATTGTAGATGGGAAGTATCGACATCCGGCAGATTCACCACAGTGGATGAAAATTGATAATGATTATCCTGATTTTGGAGAAGAAGCTAGAAACCTTCACTTGGCATTATCAACTGATGGAATGAATCCGCATGGTCTGCAGAGCATCTCACATTCCACCTGGCCTGTAATTATTATGATTTATAACCTACCTCCATGGCTATGTATGAAGCGTAAGTACATGATGTTATCTATGTTAATTTCTGGCCCTAAACAACCAGGGAATGACATAGACGTATACCTGACACCTCTAATCGAAGACTTAAAGAGTTTGTGGGAGAACGGTGTGGAGGTTTATGATGGATATAGGAAACAAAGTTTCAATTTAAGGGCGATGGTGTTTGGCACAATTAATGATTTCCCAGCATACGGAAATCTATCGGGGTATAGTATTAAAGGTCAATGTGTGTGTCCTATCTGTGAAGAAAACACAGATTGGACGCGGTTGGAATTTGGTCAGAAGAATGTCTTTCTTGGTCATCGTAGATTCTTAAATTCTAGTCATCACTACCGTGGGTGGAGAAAAGCATTCAATGGAGATTCAGAACAACGTAAAGCTCCACCTACATTGACCGGCGAACAAATTTTTGAAAAGGTGAAAGATGTGAGTACTAAGTTTGGCAAGCCTTTTGCTCATACGCTTGTCACGCGTGGGTGGAAGAAGAGGTCAATTTTGTTTGAGTTGCCGTATTGGAAGTCCTTGTATGTAAGACATTTTCTTGATGTTATGCATATTGAAAAAAAATGTATTTGAAAGTGTTATTGGTACGTTACTCAATATACAAGGAAAGTCTAAGGATGGCCTTAAAGCAAGAAAGGACTTGGTAGCAATGGGAATAAGGAATGAATCAGGACCCTTGAAGAAAGGAAACCGCACATATCTACCACCTGCTGCTTATACTCTATCTAGAAAGGAGAAAAAGATACTGTGTAAGTTTCTGAGTGAAGTTAAATTTCCAGAAGGATACTCTTCAGATATTAGAAGACTTGTTTCTATGAAAGACCTCAAGTTAAAAAGTTTAAAGACACATGACTGCCATGTTATAATGGAACACTTTCTACCAATAGGTATACGTTCTATTTTGCCAGAAAAAGTGAGAGGCGCAATAACTAAATTGTGTTTTTTCTTTAGGTCAATCTGTAGTAAGGTGATAGATCCTGCGATCTTACCAACATTGCAAAGAGAAATAGTTATTACTTTGTGCGAGCTTGAAATGTATTTTCCTCCATCATTTTTTGACATAATGGTACATCTAGTTGTTCATCTTGTGAAAGAGACACAACTATGTGGACCTGCCTATATGAGATGGATGTACCCTGTTGAACGTTATATGAAAATATTGAAAGGGTATGTGAAAAACCGAAGTCGACCAAAGGGGTGTATTGTTGAATGATACATTGTTGAAGAAGCTATCGAGTTTTGTACTGAATATTTGTCCAACGTTCAATCCATTGGCCTCCCAAAATATCATGTTGTTGAAAAAATAGATGGTAAACAGTTAATTGGAAATAAAGTTGTGACAGTTTCAAGGGATGAACGGGAGCAAGTGCATTTGTATGTTCTGCACAATGACATTGAGGTTGAGCCGTATGTTGAAATGCACAAGGACGTTCTCCGAGGTTTAAATCTGAATAGAAATGAAAATTGGATAGTACGTGAGCACAATCGAAGTTTTATAACATGGTTCAAGGAGCATATTTTTTCAAAGTTTTATTTTGATCCCGCTTCAATAACAGAAAGGTTGAGATGTTTAGCATATGGTCCAAGTTTGCATGTGTTTTCTTATAGCGCATACGCAATTAATGGATACACATTTTATACCAAGGAACAAGATGATAAAAGTACAATGCAAAATAGTGGTGTCACCGTGCTTGCCGAAGCAATGCACATTTCCTCGTATTATGGGGTTATCGAGCGCATTTGGGTGTTTGATTATGAGAAGTTTCAGATTCCTATCTTTGGATGCAAGTGGGTTGAAAATAATAGTGGCATACAAATGGATAAATCAGGTTTTTTGAAAGTGGATCTTAATAAGGTGGGGTACAAAGATGAGCCTTTTATTCTAGCCACGCAAGCTAAACAAGTGTTCTATGTCACTGATCCGACAAGTACGAAATGGTCTATAGTTCTTTTTTCCAACAAAGTAATCGATGATAACATTGGAGAAAAGGGGGATGTTTATGTTGAGAATGAATCTTATACTATAGATGATCTAGATGAGAATATTGGAGCGGACGAATCATATATTAGAAATGATCATAACGAGGGAATTTGGATCAATCCATCTGTCCGTGTTGTTAAGAGACAAGTAAACCCCGTTACAACGAAAAAAAGAAAGAGATGTTAAAGGTACTTGTAACATGTTTTTCTTATTTACACATGTCTTATTTATACCATGTTTTTGTTATTTCTTATTTATACCATGTTTTTCTTATTTACACATTTCTTATGTATATATTTGTAACATGTTTTTCTTATTTACACATGTCTTATTTATACCATGTTTTTGTTATTTCTTATTTATACCATGTTTTTCTTATTTACACATTTCTTATGTCTCATTTGATACTTTGGTTTTTCTGAATTACAGGTATATATATTATGGCCAGCAACGAGGAAACAACACATGATGGAAAACAAACAACAAAAGACGTGGAAGGCGATATTAAAATAGGCATAACAATTATGAAAAAAATCATCCGTGCGAGAGATAAGGGAGTAAAGTATGATTTCCATTGGAATGAAAGAGACCAGTTAGTTGAGCCTAACGGTGCGTTGCTCACAAGTTACATCGGAGCACTTGTACGTTTGCAAGTTCCGATTACTTGCGATAATTGGAGAATTGTTTCTTTACAACCGGCTAAAGATAAGATTTGGACCGAGATTCAGGTATAATATTGGAATTGTTTAATTATTGTTGACATTTACGTCTTTAAATTAAATATACTAACATGTTATATGTATGTGTGTTTGTTTGCAGAGATCTTTCAATATTGAAGATCGTAGGAGAAAATATTGTATTCAATTGGCCGGAAAACGCTTGAGGGGATTTAGAGCGTTTTTAACAAACAAGTTTCTAAAAGATTCTGAAGGAAACTTTGTTGACTCAGAGCGTCCGATGAAGTACGCGGATTTGATTTCGGAGGAAGAATGGGAGACGTTTGTTGCAAAGCGAAGATCAAAAGAATTTGAAGTAAGTACAGAAAGGGCATCAATAGTATATACTTATTCCGTGTACAGGAGTTCTGATAAACTTATTTTTTCAGGTTGTTAGTGGCGTAAATCGTCAACGGGCATCAAATCCCGCATATCCATACAGAAAGGGCCGATTGGGATATGCACGATTAGAACAAAAAATAGTAAGTACATATAAATGCTTTAATATAATATATTTACAAAAAATAGTAAGTATATATAATAGGATACAATGCTTTATTATCCGTCTTAATGCGTAGTTGGAAGAGGAGAAGAGTGATGCGACATCTCTTCCGGACCATGTTGTATGGAAGGCTGCCCGTGTGGGACGAGATGGAGTTGTTCAGGAAGAAGTTCAACAAGTCTTTGAACAATGTGTAAGTACAACGTTATCTTTGTCAATAACTGATCAAAAGTGTGTAATATATTTATATATGTTTTTATCTATATTTCAGGAGACTCTGTCCCAGACCATAACTCCCGCCGAGGACAATGATTGCAGGAGCTTACTGAGCCGGGTGTTGAATATTCCTGAGTATTCTGGGCGTGTGAGGGGTAAGGGATTTGGTGTCACTCCATCCAAACTGTATAAGCAGCCAAAGAAAAAAAATCCAACCAATAAAGAAGTGATGGAGACTTTGGAGGAATTGAAAGCACAAATCCGTGAATTACAGAAGGATAAGGAGAGATACATGGCGGAAAGACGCGCTCCAGAGGGTAGAGCTACTAGTGACAAAGATAGTACCGGTTGTCCATAGAAGCTTCCAGAGGTAATTGTATATATTACATTGAAATTAATTTAGCACACTTTACTTAATTGACACATTAACTGATCATTATTTGTTTAGGGCATTTCACTTTACCGGCTATATTTATCGTCACCTACTCATCGAATGGTTGGCAAGGGAAAGGTGCATAACTTTCTGGGAGACTTACTTCACCACAAACCGCTCCCTTCTAGATTTTTGAAAGTATCTATTGATATTGCATTAGAGGGGAGTCGTTGTTGCCTATACCAGATGATATTTCAGGCGCAACAGTGGTGGGAGACGCAGTAGGATCGTATGTGGCATGGCTGGCAAATCTGATTTTCATAGATGATGAGGTAGGTTGAACCTTTTAATACTCAAATGTTTTATGATTCATACATGAAAGTTATTCTTACATCTACATTTTCTTATTTACATGATGATCTTAGACTCCTACAAAATCCAAATCAAAGGGGAGAGATGATAGAATTATTGTGCTGGATACCGATTCAGCTGCATCAAAGAAACAGGTACTACTACAGTTACATGACTATCTTGTTATACAATATTAATTACTGAACTTATATATGACTTTTAGGTTCATGATCAGCAGTCGCAACAAGCCAGCAAGAGTAAGATGCCTGAAACTTCCAAGATTCCCAGAAAAGCAACTGTTCCTCGATTTAGGATGTGCCTTGAAACATATGTCGGAACATCAGATGTGCCTGAGGGTGGTGTCCGTCAAATACATATGGAGGCAGGTATTTTCGGTTTTGAATATCCCGAAACAATTGCTAAGGAGGATTTTGATCAGGTTTTCAACCATTCTGAACTGGGCGTCGGTGTTATGCATTCATACATCAGGTACTCCGATCCATTTTTATTAAATAATTGAACATTTTAAAATTTGTTCGTTTAACTTAATATTCTAATGTTGATTATGTTTTTTTAGGTTCTTGTATGACAAGTTATTGGTCCCTAATGAATTGACTTCAGTATTCGCATTCTTATCTGCTAGCTGTGTCAACTCACGTATAATAGACCCGTCACCAGATACAGTCAAAGAGTACACAGTGCAGAGATTTATGCACGCGACTACGGAGAAGTTGTTCTTGTTGCCATATAACACTGGCCATGGGTTAGATTTTATTCTAAATTCATTTATTATAATTGTTCGATTTTTCCCTTTCTATATATATAACATTTTCGTCTAAACTGTTGTCTTATTTTATAGTGGACATTGGTTGTTGATCGCAATTAATCCGACGAAAGAAATAGTGTATTATATAGATTCATTGGATGGCGATACAACAAAATATGAAAATCTGAGGAACTTTGTTGATACGTAAGTGATGACATATACTGTTGTCTTTAATTATATATCTTTATTTATTATGTGACATTGTTCTAAATATGCGTTTATATTATGTTAGAGTTATACAAATATTCATAGCACAAAGAGATGCAACGGTGCCAAAAAGGAAGGCTAACAACATCAACTGGATCAGAGTAGAGGTATATTCTCGCATGTTTCTACTTGATAAAACTATTTCAACTATATATCCGGATAAATGTTCGTTTGTTTTTTCCATTTACAGTGTCCTCGGCAGCGTAATGGTATTGACTGTGGATATTTTGTATTGCGCTTTATGAGGGAAATTATTCTTTCTAGTCAACTTGAGATTCCAGTCCTGGTATGGATTAATTCATTATATAAGTTATATGATTCATTTTGATAATTATCCGATACTTCATCTGAGTAATTAGTTTTAAACTTAAATCTTATTCGATCTGTTATATTATGTAGTATTATGATGAATTCAAGTGCGCTACTTACACGAAAGCAAAATTGGAAGAAATTAAAGAGGAATGGTGTCAATTTATTCTTGGGTTGAGAAATGTATAGAGTTATCGGATTGGAAGACTTGTAATTATATGTGAATTGAATGTATTTGTGTTGTTGTAATTCTGAGAATTGAATGTATTTGTGTCAATTTTTGTTGTAACATATTTAAACAGGTTTATGTGTATTATATATATATATATATATATATATATATATATATATATATATATATATATATATATATATATATATATATATATATATATATATATATATATATATATATATATATATATATATATATATATATATATATATATATGTATATATATATATATATATATATATATATATATATATATATATATATATGTATGTATATATATATATATATATATATATATATATATATATATATATATATATATATATATATATATATATATATATATATATATATATATATATATATATATATGTATATATATATATATATATATAAAATATATATATATATATATATATAATATAATATATATATATATATATATATATATATATATATATATATATATATATATATATATATATATATATATATATATATATATATATATATAAGAATCTTAATCGGTTGAGTAAGTAAATAAAATAATTAATTATATTTAATAATTAATTATTTAATTGAATATGTGCTTAAATATAAGTGGATGTCAAAATAATCCATTACGAAATAATGAGAATTTTAAATGATTATCATTCTATATATAGGCTATGATCTCAAATATATCATGCTATAAGAAAATTATCTCTTTTTCTCCCCATTCGAAGAGTTTTCAAGACATTACGAGTACCGGTTGAGAAAAATCCACAAGCCAACCAGTGTCAAACACTTGTCTCTACACTTTTGTATTTTAGAATTATCGTTGTCATTGTCTAAAAATATTTCTCATTATATTCGTCAAGGTATTCCTATAATCATTAATATCAAAATGTCATAGATCCTAAGGTTTGTGTCCATGGGGAGACGCTTAAGCGCTCCCAGCGTGATGAGTGATCAGTGCATATTTATGCACTTTTTCCTATATTTTTACTTAGGCATTTCTTTAATTTATCTAGATTATTTTTATGTTTTATTTTGTTTTTATATATTATTTAATTTTTGGCTTAATTTGATTTCCGCACTTATTTTTCAGCTTTGGCAGTCTGCACGGAAACGATCATAACTGGAGTTCCGGGAATCCGCTTGAGGCGTTCTAAAAATCGCCGGAAAGCTAAGAGAGAGAGCTACGACTTTCGTGTTGGAGTTGAAGTCAGATTCGGAGCCAAAAATTCCAGAATTCCGTTGAAGTTACTGCATTAGAATTTAATTTTAGTGTTGGGTCATGTATTGGGCCTGGGTTATGTTTTCGACCCAGTTGGGTTATGACCCGAATTTTCGTTCTTTTTAAAGGAAAAATACTCGTGTTACTGTTCACCTAGTTACATTTTCATGAAAAATACATTCGGAGCTTTGAGAGAACCATGGAGAGCTAATTCCTTAGAGTAATTCTGCCGTAATCGCGTTCCAACGCTTTGAGGTTTTTACTTTATCAATCTAATTCGTTTCTCTTTCAACACTATTCTATGAATTGCTTTTGCTTAATCTGTTATTTTACAGAATTGTTTTGATTAAATTCGTATGATTGCATCCTTAACTTTTATTCGCCGTTACGTCGCTTTGTCGTTAATTCGCGTTTAGAATTCGTGTTTGCTTAATTCACGAAAACTTAATCCGTTTGCTTAATTTGGAATATAGGATTGGTAATCTAGTTTATGTCTTTTGCGCTTGTTAAATGACATAGGAATCGAATAGAGATCGAAATCGCTTAGGAAATTGGTAAGGTAGAAACCCGTGATAAGCCGGAACCGAAAACAGTAGATTGACTTATTTTGATAATCACTTATTTTAACCGCTTAATTGCATTTTCTTTATTTATCCGATCAGAAACCAAACCAACTCCCCTCCATTTCGAATTTGGTAGATTAATCACTTAAAAGAATCCTTGAGACGATATCCGATTTGAATTGTCGATGTATTACGTTTTCATCAAAAACACTCGTTCTGATCCGCGCGCGACAGCTGATCAATGAGCTAGGCCCTCCACGACGGAGAGATGGATTGGGCCGACCCCGTGTGATGAGCGGGACAGAGCAATATATATATATATATATATATATATATATATATATATATATATATATATATATATATATATATATATATATATATATATATATATATATATATATATATATAATTATATATATATATATATATATATATATATATATATAATTATATATATATATATATATATATATATATATATATATATATATATAAGAATATTAATCGGTTGAGTAAGTAAATAAAATAATTAATTATATTTAATAATTAATTATTTAATTGAATATGTGCTTAAATATAAGTGGATGTCAAGATAATCCATTTCGAAATAATGAGAATTTTAAATGATTATCATTCTATTAATAGGCTATGTTCTCAAATATATCATGCTATAAGAAAAATTATCTCTTTTTCTCCCTATTCGAAGAGTTTTCAAGACATTACGAGTACCGGTTGAGAAAAATCCACAAGCCAACCAGTGTCAAACACTTGTCTCTACACTTTTATATTTTAGAATTATCGTTGTCATTGTCTAAAAATCTTTCTCATTATATTCGTCAAGGTATTCCTATTATCATTAATATCAAAATGTCACAGATCCTAAGGTTTGTGTCCATGGGGAGACGCTTAAGCGCTCCCAGAGTGATGAGTGATCAGTGCATATTTATGCACTTTCTCCTATATTTTTACTTAGGAATTTCTTTACTTTATCTTGATTATTTTTATGTTTTATTTTGTTTTTATATTTTATTTTATTTTTGGCTTAATTTGATTTCCGCACTTATTTTTCAGCTTTAGCAGTGTGCACGGAAACGATCGTAACTGGAGTTCCGGGAATCCGTTTGAGGCGTTCTAAAAATCGCCGGAAAGCTAAGAGAGAGAGCTACAACTTTCGTGTTGGAGTCGAAGTCAGATTCGGAGCCAAAAATTCCAGAATTCCGTTTGAAGTTACTGCATTAGAATTTAATTTTAGTGTTGGGTCATGTATTGGGCCTGAGTTATGTTTTCGACCCAGTTGGGTTATGACCCGAATTTTCTTTCTTTTTAAAGGAAAAATACTCGTGTTTCTGTTCACCTAATTACATTTTCACGAAAAATACATTCGGAGCTTTGAGAGAACCATGGAGAGCTAATTCCTTAGAGTCATTCTGTTGTAATCGCGTTCCAACGCTTTGAGGTTTTTACTTTATCAATCTAATTCGTTTCTTTTTCAACACTATTATATGAATTGCTTTTGCTTAATCTGTTATTTTATAGAATTGTTTTGATTAAATTCGTATGATTGCATCCTTAGCTTTTATTCGCCGTTACGTCGCTTTGTCGTTAATTCGCGTTTATAATTCGTGTTTGCTTAATTCACGAAAACTTAATCCGTTTGCTTAATTTGAAATATAGGATTGGTAATCTAGTTTATGTCTTTTGCGCTTGTTAAATGACATAGGAATCGAATAGAGATCGAAATCGCTTAGAAAATTGGTAAGGTAGAAACCCGTGATAAGCCGGAACCGAAAACAGTAGATTGACTTATTTTGATAATCACTTATTTTAACCGCTTAATTGCATTTTCTTTATTTATCCGATCAGAAACCAAACCAACTCCCCCTCCATTTCGAATTTGGTAGATTAATCACATAAAAGAATCCTTGAGACAATATCCGAGTTGAATTGTCGATGTATTACGTTTTCATCAAAAACACTCGTTCTGATCCGCGCGCGACAGCTGATCAATGAGCTGGGCCCTCCACGACGGAGAGATGGATTGGGCCGACCCCGTGTGATGAGCGGGACAGAGCAATATATATATATATATATATATATATATATATATATATATATATATATATATATATATATATATATATATATATATATATATATATATATATATATATATATATATATATATATATATATATATATATATATATATATATAAGAATCTTAATCGGTTGAGTAAGTAAATAAAATAATTAATTATATTTAATAATTAATTATATTTAATAATTAATTATTTATAAGTGGATGTCTAGATAATCCATTTCGAAATAATGAGAATTTTAAATTATTATCATTCTATATATAGGCTATGTTCTCAAATATATCATGCTATAAGAAAATTATCTCTTTTTTTCTCCCCATTCGAAGAGTTTTCAAGACATTACGAGTACCGGTTGAGAAAAATCCACAAGCCAACCAGTGTCAAACTCTTGTCTCTACACTTTTGTATTTTAGAATTATCGTTGTCATTGCCTAAAAATCTTTCTCATTATATTCGTCAAGGTATTCCTATAATAATTAATATCAAAATGTCATAGATCATAAGGTTTGTGTCCATGGGAAGACGCTTAACCGCTCCCAGCGTGATGAGTGATCAGTGCATATTTATGCACTTTCTCCTATATTTTTACTTAGGCATTTCTTTACTTTATCTTGATTATTTTTATGTTTGATTTTGTTTTTATATTTTATTTTATTTTTGGCTTAATTTGATTTCCGCACTTATTTTTCAGCTTTAGCAGTCTGCACGGAAACGATCATAACTGGAGTTCCGGGAATCCGTTTGAGGCGTTCTAAAAATCGCCGGAAAGCTGAGAGAGAGAGCTACGACTTTCGTGTTGGAGTCGAAGTCAGATTCGGAGCCAAAAATTCAAGAATTCCATTTGAAGTTACTGCATTAGAATTTAATTTTAGTGTTGGGTCATGTATTGGGTCTGGGTTATGTTTTCGACCCAGTTGGGTTATGACCTGAATTTTCTTTCTTTTTAAAGGAAAAATACTCGTGTTACTGTTCACCTAATTACATTTTCACGAAAAATACATTCGGTGCTTTGAGAGAACCATGGAGAGCTAATTCCTTAGAGTCATTCTGCTGTAATCGCGTTCCAACGCTTTGAGGTTTTTACTTTATCAATCTAATTCGTTTCTCTTTCAATACTATTCTATGAATTGTTTTTGCTTAATCTGTTATTTTATAGAATTGTTTTGAATAAATTCGTATGATTGCGTCCTTAGCTTTTATTCGCCGTTACGTCGCTTTGTCGTTAATTCGCGTTTATAATTCGTGTTTGCTTAATTCACGAACACTATATCCGTTTGCTTAATTTGGAATATAGGATTGGTAATCTAGTTTATGTCTTTTGCGCTTGTTAAATGACATAGGAATCGAATAGAGATCGAAATCGCTTAGGAAATTGGTAAGGTAGAAACCCGTTATAAGCCAGAACCGAAAATAGTAGATTGACTTATTTTGATAATCACTTATTTTAACCGCTTAATTGCATTTT
Organism: Lathyrus sativus; assembly: GCA_963859935.3. Lineage (NCBI taxonomy): Eukaryota > Viridiplantae > Streptophyta > Magnoliopsida > Fabales > Fabaceae > Lathyrus > Lathyrus sativus. The sequence continues at coordinate 127,595,821 of OZ012741.1, read as the reverse complement.
CTTTATTTATCCGATCAGAAACCAAACCAACTCCCCCTCCATTTCAAATTTGGTAGATTAATCACATAAAAGAATCCTTGAGACGATATCCGAGTTGAATTGTCGCTGTATTACGTTTTCATCAAAAACACTCGTTCTGATCCACACGCGACAGCTGATCAATGAGCTAGGCCCTTCACGACGGAGAGATGGATTGGGCCGACCCCGTGTGATGAGCGGGACAGAGCAATATATATATATATATATATATATATATATATATATATATATATATATATATATATATATATATATATATATATATATATATATATATATATATATATATATATATATATATATATATATATATATATATATATATATATATATATATATATATATATATATATATATATATATATATATATATAAGAATCTTAATCGGTTGAGTAAGTAAATAAAATAATTAATTATATTTAATAATTAATTATTTAATTGAATATGTGCTTAAATATAAGTGGATGTCAAGATAATCCATTTCGAAATAATGAGAATTTTAAATGATTATCATTCTATGTATATAGGCTATGATCTCAAATATATCATGCTATAAGAAAATTATCTCTTTTTCTCCCCATTCGAAGAGTTTTGAAGACATTACGAGTACCGGTTGAGAAAAATCCACAAGCCAACCAGTGTCAAACACTTGTCTCTACACTTTTGTATTTTAGAATTATCCTTGTCATTGTCTAAAAATCTTTCTCATTATATTCGTCAAGGTATTCCTATAATCATTAATATCAAAATGTCATAGATCCTAAGGTTTGTGTCCATGGGGAGACGCTTAAGCGCTCCCAGCGTGATGAGTGATCAGTGCATATTTATGCGTTTTCTCCTATATTTTTACTGAGGAATTTCTTTACTTTATCTTGATTATTTTTATGTTTTATTTTGTTTTTATATTTTATTTTATTTTTGGCTTAATTTGATTTCCGCACTTATTTTTCAGCTTTAGCAGTCTGCACGGAAACGATCATAACTGGAGTTCCGGGAATCCGTTTGAGGCGATCTAAAAATCGCCGGAAAGCTAAGAGAGAGAGCTACGACTTTCATGTTGGAGTCGAAGTCAGATTCGGAGCCAAAAATTCCAGAATTCCGTTTGAAGTTACTGCATTAGAATTTAATTTTAGTGTTGGGTCATGTATTGGGCCTGGGTTATGTTTTCGACCCTTGTTGGGTTATGACCCGAATTTTATTTCTTTTTAAAGGAAAAATACTCGTGTTACTGTTCACCTAATTACATTTTCACGAAAAATACATTCGGAGCTTTGAGAGAACCATGGAGAGCTAATTCCTTAGAGTCATTCTGCTGTAATCGCGTTTCAACGCTTTGAGGTTTTTACTTTATCAATGTAATTCGTTTCTCTTTCAAGACTATTATATGAATTGCTTTTGCTTAATCTGTTATTTTATAGAATTGTTTTGATTAAATTCGTATGATTGCATCCTTAGCTTTTATTCGCCGTTACGTCGCTTTGTCGTTAATTCGCGTTTATAATTCGTGTTTGCTTAATTCACGAAAACTTAATCCGTTTGCTTAATTTGGAATATAGGATTGGTAATCTAGTTTATGTCTTTTGCGCTTGTTAAATGACATAGGAATCGAATAAAGATCGAAATCGCTTAGAAAATTGGTAAGGTAGAAACCCGTGATAAGCCGGAACCAAAAACAGTAGATTGACTTATTTTGATAATCACTTATTTTAACCGCTTAATTGCATTTTCTTTATTTATCCGATCAGAAACCAAACCAACTCCCCCTCCATTTCGAATTTGGTAGATTAATCACATAAAAGAATCCTTGAGACAATATCCGAGTTGAATTGTCGATGTATTACGTTTTCATCAAAAACACTCGTTCTGATCCGCGCGCGACAGCTGATCAATGAGCTGGGCCCTCCACGACGGAGAGATGGATTGGGCCGACCCCGTGTGATGAGCGGGACAGAGCAATATATATATATATATATATATATATATATATATATATATATATATATATATATATATATATATATATATATATATATATATATATATATATATATATATATATATATATATATATATATATATATATATATATATATATATATATATATATATATATATATATATATATAAGAATCTTAATCGGTTGAGTAAGTAAATAAAATAATTAATTATATTTAATAATTAATTATATTTAATAATTAATTATTTATAAGTGGATGTCTAGATAATCCATTTCGAAATAATGAGAATTTTAAATTATTATCATTCTATATATAGGCTATGTTCTCAAATATATCATGCTATAAGAAAATTATCTCTTTTTCTCCCCATTCGAAGAGTTTTCAAGACATTACGAGTACCGGTTGAGAAAAATCCACAAGCCAACCAGTGTCAAACTCTTGTCTCTACACTTTTGTATTTTAGAATTATCGTTGTCATTGCCTAAAAATCTTTCTCATTATATTCGTCAAGGTATTCCTATAATAATTAATATCAAAATGTCATAGATCATAAGGTTTGTGTCCATGGGAAGACGCTTAACCGCTCCCAGCGTGATGAGTGATCAGTGCATATTTATGCACTTTCTCCTATATTTTTACTTAGGCATTTCTTTACTTTATCTTGATTATTTTTATGTTTGATTTTGTTTTTATATTTTATTTTATTTTTGGCTTAATTTGATTTCCGCACTTATTTTTCAGCTTTAGCAGTCTGCACGGAAACGATCATAACTGGAGTTCCGGGAATCCGTTTGAGGCGTTCTAAAAATCGCCGGAAAGCTGAGAGAGAGAGCTACGACTTTCGTGTTGGAGTCGAAGTCAGATTCGGAGCCAAAAATTCAAGAATTCCATTTGAAGTTACTGCATTAGAATTTAATTTTAGTGTTGGGTCATGTATTGGGTCTGGGTTATGTTTTCGACCCAGTTGGGTTATGACCTGAATTTTCTTTCTTTTTAAAGGAAAAATACTCGTGTTACTGTTCACCTAATTACATTTTCACGAAAAATACATTCGGTGCTTTGAGAGAACCATGGAGAGCTAATTCCTTAGAGTCATTCTGCTGTAATCGCGTTCCAACGCTTTGAGGTTTTTACTTTATCAATCTAATTCGTTTCTCTTTCAATACTATTCTATGAATTGTTTTTGCTTAATCTGTTATTTTATAGAATTGTTTTGAATAAATTCGTATGATTGCGTCCTTAGCTTTTATTCGCCGTTACGTCGCTTTGTCGTTAATTCGCGTTTATAATTCGTGTTTGCTTAATTCACGAACACTATATCCGTTTGCTTAATTTGGAATATAGGATTGGTAATCTAGTTTATGTCTTTTGCGCTTGTTAAATGACATAGGAATCGAATAGAGATCGAAATCGCTTAGGAAATTGGTAAGGTAGAAACCCGTTATAAGCCAGAACCGAAAATAGTAGATTGACTTATTTTGATAATCACTTATTTTAACCGCTTAATTGCATTTTCTTTATTTATCCGATCAGAAACCAAACCAACTCCCCCTCCATTTCAAATTTGGTAGATTAATCACATAAAAGAATCCTTGAGACGATATCCGAGTTGAATTGTCGCTGTATTACGTTTTCATCAAAAACACTCGTTCTGATCCACACGCGACAGCTGATCAATGAGCTAGGCCCTTCACGACGGAGAGATGGATTGGGCCGACCCCGTGTGATGAGCGGGACAGAGCAATATATATATATATATATATATATATATATATATATATATATATATATATATATATATATATATATATATATATATATATATATATATATATATATATATATATATATATATATATATATATATATATATATATATATATATATATATATATATATATATATATATATATATATATATATATATATATATATATATATATATATATATATATATATATATATATATATATATATATATATATATATATATATATATATATATATATATATATATATATATATATATATATATATATATATATATATATATATATATATATATATATATATATATATATATATATATATATATATATATATATATAATATATATATATATATATATATATATATATATATATATATATATATATATATATATATATATATATATATATATATATATATATATATATATATATATATATATATATATATATAAATCTTAATCGGTTGAGTAAGTAAATAAAATAATTAATTATATTTAATAATTAATTATTTAATTGAATATGTGCTTAAATATAAGTGGATGTCAAGATAATCCATTTCGAAATAATGAGAATTTTAAATGATTATCATTCTATATATAGGCTATGATCTCAAATATATCATGCTATAAGAAAATTATCTCTTTTTCTCCCCATTCGAAGAGTTTTCAAGACATTACGAGTACCGGTTGAGAAAAATCCACAAGCCAACCAGTTTCAAACACTTGTCTCTACACTTTTGTGTTTTAGAATTATCGTTGTCATTGTCTAAAAATCTTTCTCATTATATTCGTCAAGGTATTCCTATAATCATTAATATCAAAATGTCATAGATCCTAAGGTTTGTGTCCATGGGGAGACGCTTAAGCGCTCCCAGCGTGATGAGTGATCAGTGCATATTTATTCACTTTCTCCTATATTTTTACTTAGGCATTTCTTTTTACTTTATCTTGATTATTTTTATGTTTTATTTTGTTTTTATATTTTATTTTATTTTTGGCTTAATTTGATTTCCGCACTTATTTTTCAGATTTAGCAGTCTGCACGTAAACGATCATAACTGGAGTTCCGGGAATCCGTTTGAGGCGTTCTAAAAATCGCCGGAGAGCAAAGGGAGAGAGCTACGACTTTCGTGTTGGAGTCGAAGTCGGATTCGGAGCCCAAAATTCCAGAATTCCGTTTGAAGTTTCTGCATTAGAATTTAATTTTAGTGTTGGGTCATGTATTGGGCCTGGGTTATGTTTTCGACCCAGTTGGGTTATGACCCGAATTTTCTTTCTTGTTAAAGGAAAAATACTCGTGTTACTATTCACCTAGTTACATTTTCACGAAAAGGACATTCGGAGCTTTGAGAGAACCATGGAGAGCTAATTCCTTAGAGTCATTCTGCTGTAATCGCGTTCCAACGCTTTGAGGTTTTTACTTTATCAATCTAATTTGTTTCTCTTTCAACACTATTCTATGAATTGCTTTTGCTTAATTTGTTAGTTTATAGAATTGTTTTGATTAAATTCTTATGATTGCATCCTTAGCTTTTATTCGCCGTTACGTC